>JACDJE010000030.1:1728171-1760671 GCA_016647715.1 Pavo muticus
AAAAAAAAAAAAAAGCAGCTTAGGTTACTGTCACCCTTCGTATTACTCAGCAAAATCAAGACTGTTGTACATCTTGTCTGCTCAACAGTAGGGGCTCTAAATCAAGAAATTTGAAATGACTACAAATCAATGCGCTGTGCAACTTTGTCTGTAATTCTAATGCTAAACTGAACCCTGCATTGCCTTGTGAAGAATATACTTTGTTACAGTACAAAATGTTGCGGTTACTGTTTTAGGAACTTCAAGTTCTACATAGAATCACAGATTTGTTCTTTGGAGTCTACTTTCTCTATAGAAAGTATGTATTTTCTTTGTTCCTTTTTTTTTTTTCCATTCCCATTCAAAAGTCTAATTTTAGGGCCAGATTTCCAGAGGAGTTGAGCAGCCAGGACTCCACTGACGTCAATGTGAGCTGCAGCTGCTCTGCACCTCTACAAATGAGACTTGAAAGTATGAAAATTCAGAGCCTCAAACTATTCAAACAAAAGGAATTCTTCTACATCAGATATAATTTTTTTTTTTCTTGGATGAGCACTCAGATTTTTTTCCTTTTTTTTTTTTTTTTTCATTTGTGTTGTATACTATGAATTAAGTAACAGTTTTTGTAAGAGACTTCTGGATATTTTGCCGAATCATTCTAAAACTGCTTGACATGTTTTAATTTTAACCAAAGTTTATTTTAATCAAACTTTGGTTAAAAATACAGCTGTAGAGCTGTAGAGCAGTCAGTTTCCCTTATTATGACTAGTTCTACAACTTGTACTGTTTTAAATTGCCTGCAATTAGCATATTTCAACCTTATTTTTAGGTTTAAATTGCAGTGTGAGAGTGTACTCTCCTCTTAGCTAATTAGTGCTATCAAGGAACAGTAGGTTACCTCATTAGTACCATGTGCATTTAATTAAAGAAGAGAAAATTGGAGTTAACCTCATAGTTAATATTTTCACAGAGTGCTACAATGCCAACACCTTCAATTGGAGTCACACCCCTGTGTATCTAATTACTCACTGGTGCCAAATAAGGTTAGCAAGGATACCGCCACGCTGTTGACAAAATAATTTAGATGGAAATCTGTTTGTTGGTTTCTGAGCAGATTGTTTTTATTTCACTATGTTGAGTTCACAGGATAGTTATATCATCTTCCCACTCTCTCTTAAGCGATTACATACTAAACCTAGGAAAGGACAAGGACTCATGGGGCACTTAGTCTCAGACAGTCTGTGGTCTTCATCCATGAAGAGATCATAGCAGTCTAGATATAACCATTTTAGTTTGGATACAGATAATGTAGAAACCAGTAAAGTTGTATCGTACCTGTTTACTAACCTACAGAACCAGAGTACAGATTTGTTCCCTTGGTAAATGTGCTCAGATATTCTTATGTCTCACTTGGCGGTAGAACTTCTTCCATTTCCACGATGAGTGTAAAAAGGGGGGAAAATGCTGCTTTGTACAGTTGCAGAGAGCTCATGTGCCTTCACACATCATAGGGTACCTACTCTGGCAGAGGGGTTGGACTCGATGATCTCTTGAGGTCCCTTCCAACCCCTGCAATTCTGCAATTCTGTGTGATTCAGCTCCTTGAGATCTCGGTGAAGCTTAGATTGCTAATTGTTTCTAATCTGGGCTCTGTAGTTTGTGAGCAGAATGCATGTTAGACATTCCAAGAATACCAACGATTTTGAATGCAAAACAAAATGAAACATTGTCGTTGGTCTGTGATGTTGGTGATTGAGTGTGCCTTCTCCAATCTGTATTAATGCACATTAAATCCCTATAATTGAATTTTGTCTCATTTTGTATTAGAATGGCAGCATGATGTCTCGCTCCAATTTATAGGAGGGAGAGGAGGTTCTTTGATATATGTATACCTGGTGTGAGATTAAGAAACAACGGTTCAAATGTTGGTCCGACCAGGTTTATTACAAATCTTAATCAGGGAGATGGGGAAGGGGAGGACGGACACTATTAAGAATTAGGGTGATGGGGAAGGGAAGGCGGGTGATAGAAAAGATAGGAAAGAAGCAAGAATTGCGTAAAGTGGGGATAGTCACCACCAGGATCCAGCAGAAGTCCCGTTGCGAGCTGTTCTGATGGCCCGAGGCAAAGGTGCAGGGGGAGTGCAGCAGCGGCGTGGCCGGTCTTAGGCGGCAAGAAGGTGCAGGTACCGGGTAGGTCCAGGAAGAAGCCGCGGGGTAAGTCTGGGAGGAAGCAGCAGGTCTCCGGTAGCAGGCTCAGGAGAGTCCGTCAGCGTGCAGGCATTCCGTAGTGAGGAATCTGATGGCAGACACCTTTCTTCTTCAGAGGAGAGCAGCAGCAGCATGGCCGGCCTTAGGAAGCAAGCAGGTAGAGCGCAGAGCAAGTCCAGGAGGGAGAGAGGCAGGTCATGAGGCTTCTCATGTCAGAAAACCTTCTTGTTCTTCTTCATGAGGAATCTGTTGTCAGAAAACCTCTCTTGTTCTTGTTCATGAGGAATCTGTTGTCAGAAACCTAAAAACCATGGTTGTTTGTCCCTTTTTTTTATCCTCCTTCTTCTTCCAACATGGCATCCCTGAGTGCTTGGTAAGAGTCATGTGCAGCACCCCCCGAGATGGCCATCTCCCTCGAGATAACTCCACACAAAAGACTGTTTCCCAACCATTAATCTGTGGCTTGTCTCTCTCTCATTGCCCGTAGCCTTATCCATCTGTGTCCCTCAGACAAAGGACTTCACAACCCTTGCCCAGGACTTGTTTGGACTTGTTCCTCAGCAAGCTTTGAGGCAATGGCGTAAAAGAATAATCTCTTACACATGATGTACTGGATGCCTGAACTACACAACATCACAACATCTATATAGCATTGATTTAACAAGCTCTTTAAGATGCACTTCATTTTAAACATAGGAATATTCCCATTACTGATGTGAGGAGGATTTAAATATGTCCTGGAATCTTTCATGTGATGGAGATCATCTTATTCTTTACTTTGCTTGCCTAGAGCTGAAGGAACCAGCCTCATAGAGTCAGGTACTCTCTGAGGGGATTTATCTTCTAAATGGTGATGTCCAGTGATGCTAAGATGACAAATAATTTTGATCAAGCCATCTGTAAGCTCTGTGACTCAGTTTTCCCATCTGTAAAATGGAAATGCAGATAATTCATGCATGAAGGTGATTTGAGTGCAAATGAATTACTTTTTGCACAATGCTTGGGTACTTCAGTAGTACAATACTGCTTTGGACTAAAGCGTACTGGTGCCAAATCACATTTGTGTGAAGTATATTTACTGATTAGATCTGGGGGATGATAGCTGAATGCCTGCAGGATTTTTTATTTATTTATATACAGAAATGTTCATAGTAAATCAAACACTTTCTTGTCTGTTCTCTTAAATTACTTAGCTCATGTGCTTGTGTTGGCACCTGGGTGCTTTAGATATCCACTTCACAAGCTTACTTATAGCCAACCGTTTTGACATTTAGCACTGCTATTCAAATGAAAGTAATGGCTGACCTTTTTAATTTTTTTTTCTGTTTTGTTTTACGCTGAAGTAGAAAAGAGACTCTTCAAACACTGTGCCCTTCCCACATTAGCTTTATTGAGCTGCTGATGCTTAAGTATCTCTAGTAAGTTTAAGGGAATCAGTTGGATAGAATGGTGAGGTGGAAGTCTGGTGTCAGTTGATTTAACAGTAGGATAAAATTTTCCTGTGAGAGTAACTGACCTCAGTTTTCTCATACTAAACTATTACTTGTGTATTGTATATAGCTGCTATTAAAATGTGGAATTATCAATAGATGCATTTGGTTTTAATACTTTGAGTCTCAGCAAGTCTAGTGGCTGGACCTTCTTATGAACATGCATACAAATAGGTAGACCATAGATTGAAGTAATAAATATATCATTTTATATTCTCATTTCCAACGGCTGAATCTGCATAAAAAAAACTGAAGCAGAACTTTCTGACAGTTTGTCTGAAAATCCGAATCATTTATAGTAGCATCGTTGATAGTCTGCCACTGTTGTTGGGTGTTCCCTATCTGTAAAAATATTTGGTGGAGTTAGGGCTTTCATGGGTTTGTCTTCATCCTTAAGTGAGAAAATAATGCTTCCTGAATCAAATTTTCAATATATAATGCAATTTTATGTAAATTCATAGTATAATTTTGCTTTTAATTAGAGTTAATAATTGCTATGCTTTTTTAAGGCATTGTTTATCCTTGAAATCCTCTTTATCTTTTCAGTGTTCCCTTATGAACACAGTAGTAGAACCACACTTTTTTAAAATTTGGTGCTTGTAACTCCTGTTATTCAAATTCATTTTTTATGCATGTGGTATTCCAGGTAATGTATTTTATTCATTGTAATCGACTTAGTCACTTTGGTGTAATTTTAATAGACAGAATGCAAAGTCAGCAGCTTGTATTTTACCAGGGAAAATGACTGATAAACATGAGGAAAAACAGTTATTTATGATTCAGTCAATATTCATCATTAGTATGTTAAAGAGATGAGAAAATAGCGTTAGAATATAGAAGTAAGGTGAGCTTTATGTTTGTATAAAACAGACTATACTGTATGTCAGCTCAGGTGAGGAGACTACATATGATGTAACCATAAAATTATCATTTCCTTGGTATTTTCTACTGCCTACAGAGCTGTCGCTGTCTCTTCCTCTTGAATTTTCTTTGCCATATTAAGTTTCTTAAAAGAATTTTTTTTTTAAATCATTCTCCACTTCTACAAAATTTAATTTACAATTGCATAAAGGAAATGACTGTAGTTTAGGCAGCCAAGCATTTCAGCAGACTCCTAGAAATGTAAAAAGGAAAGAATGATTATCACTCCTGAATTGTGGATTAAGAGGATCACACTACACAGAGTACTGTCTAAAAGTAGCAATTTAATAGAAAACGTGGATGCTTATGTGAAAAATGCCTCTGAGGTTAAAGATTACATTTAAAACATGGACGAGATTTTTTTTAAATTTTCTTTTTGCTTACTATTTGGCAAAAGATTTGGCTTGGTATGTTTACGTCATGAGTATTTTTATTGAATGATAAAGGCAGCTTCATTAGGAGTTTAGGAGTTTCAGAGACATCTTTTCTTAAGCAACACAAGCTTGTTTATTTTTGTTAATTTTATTTGAAAGGGAACTTATATTACAGAAGGAAGATTCTAGTTGTGCATTGCGTAAAATGTAAAAATGCATACTAGCTTCCTTCAAAGTGTACAAAGCATAAGTAAGCTGTAATGCAGAAAATGTCATTTCATATATTTAAAGGTAAGGTTTTAAAAATAATGAATTATGTTTTCTGAAGTTCTAAAATACCTTCTTCATACACAATCTCTTGTGCCTTTCTTTTTCCTTACAAAAAAACACTGCTGTTCAAGTCTCGTAGTGATGAGAGTGACTTCTTTGAAGTCTATAGCTAAAAGTTGCAATATGATGTGAAAAGAGACAGCTTTCAACAACTTGCAATATGTATGTTCTTGTCCTGTAAACTTAGATAACACTTTTGCGAAAGACGCTCCAGCAAATATTTTACCAAAAAAATGAGCACAGTATTTCAAATATTGCCTCTCTATTTTAGCTTATGTTCTCTCACTTATGAAAATCAAGGTAGAATTTTGCACTTGGTACATGATAATGTTTTGGTATTTTGTTTTGTACAGTACAGACTGCAAGAATGACGCAAGTAGTTCCAGAGGCTTTCTCCATCCCACTGCAAATAAATAAACTGAATTGCCTCTTGATGGCAAAGTGATTTCTTTCTCTCAAAATGCACTTAATTGCCAGCAACATAACTTAAACTATGCAAGTAGTGAGTTTCATCCATTTATAACCTCTGAAGATAATGTCAATATCTGATAGGAAAAAAATATAGTTATGATCATTCATGTATAAAGCTACATCAAGCTCATTATTCAAATCTTAGTTGAAAATATCCTCCACCAAATCATGTTTTATTTCTCCACTCCTTTATTTATTTGTTTGGTTGATTACTTATTTATTTTTCTTCTTCCAAATTGTGATACATGGCTAGATATCTGGTATATGGGTCCTTTTTCTTGGTAATCTCTTTGGAAAGCAGTGTATGAATAGAACTTGGTTAAGGAGGAGCATTTGATACGTTACCGATAATGTGAGATATCTATCGACCACCTGCTGCCTATTCTCATGTAATTTAACTTCTTTGCCTAGCAATATCAGCCATGAACTGGAATCTGTAACTACTTTCATAACCCTTTAAGAAAGTAGTCTTTGATTATGCAGCATAAAATAAGACACATTTTAAACTAAAACAACATAAAGTTGATATATAGCTATGTCCTGGGCAGTTTTAGCAGTATATTGGCAATTGCTTACATTTTTGCTTACAGAACAGCAGCTCTCACATGACCTTGCTGGAAGCACACTCTGAGCATGGAGCTGTCTGTGGTGGTGCTCACCCCTGGCTTCCCCTGTCCAGCAGTGGAATGACCTTTTGCTGTCCAACTGGGCTAAGTGCTGCAAGGTACAAGCTCAGCAAGTGAGCTCCGCATCTTTGTGCTACCAATCACACAACAGCAATTCATAAAACGCTAGCTTTGTCCAATAGAAACTGGAGATGGAAGGTGGCTTTCCTAAAGTTTTAAGATAGTCATAAGGGGTTTTACATTTGTGAAAAATGAAGAGCTAATTTGTAATATAATTCAGTTTTTCATAAACGTTGCATCTGGTTTTGTATAGCTTTTCTCTGATTTTTCTTTTTTCAGTTTGCTGTTTTGCTTTGTTTCACTGTGAGACACATCAGTTGCTCATATGTAGTTTAAACAGATAAAGAGTAGTAATTTATACCACTTGCATAGTTAATATTCATTTTTTTGTTTACTTAAAAGCTTAGTGTTGAACAGGGTGATAGCTGATAATGATACACACAGAAGAATGTGGACAGTCGCATGCCTCTTGTGGGCTTTGATGGACATTGTATCTCCATTTAGTACTTTGAATGCGTTCTCCATAGAGTAAAGAAAGCCTTTAAGTTATTTAGGTGATACTGGATTGTAAATATAAGTTATTTTTTAACAGCTGGTTTTAAAGGTCTTAATTCCAAAATAAAAGATGAATAATATTATAAAATATCTATTAGCATCCGCAGCTAACCAAAATCTGCAACTCTTTCTCAGTAAACTATGCACCATCCAAAGACCTTATTAATTTCAAAACATAATGCTAAATTTGCAAGTTTAAATAAACCCAGGATTAATTGAAGAAAAGTCTGTCACAGTTTTGACTGATCTTGTTCTGACTATATCCCACCAAATCTGTGTACCTAAGTGATGATGTCCTTTTAATTTGTACCTTGACTGAAAAGATAGAGTGTATGTTACCTTCCCCTCGTGTTTTCTTATGTAATACAGTTCTTTCCTTTTAGGTTTCGGATATTATGTCTTTTCTGCAAGTGAATAGTGTCTATAGCATCTAAATTTCATGCTAAATAGATAAACCAACAAAAAAAACAACTCTTTAGAATTCATTATTCTAGTTAGTTATTATACTAGTTATATATTTTTTTAACTTTTTCAGCACCTGTATTGATTGTAGAAAATTATATTGTCTCTTAATTGTAGGCAGAAAGCGTGGAAAAAGAAAGGTTTTGATATTTATCCTCCGTTTCTGTCACTGGGCTTTTACTCGTTCCCGAAAAGCATTAGATCCATTTCAGATTTTATTTACAGTTTACTCTGGAATTGGCTGTTTTGCTATACAGATGCATCTTGAATTAACTTCTTCATTTACGCTTAACACTTCATTCACTTTACCATGTGCTTAATTAATCTTGTCCTATTACTTGCTCCCTCTTTTGCTATTTGGGACGCGTTCCTACTATTACTAGCTGATTCTTGTCTGAGTACAATATGAGAGTCATAAATGAAAATGTAATGCCAACACTGTAACAAAATATGAGAAAGTTACTGCATACTATCCTCCCATATTTCATTTTAGCTGCATTAGAATTGCTTTGGGGCAGTGCAAGTAAATATCGAGTGGATGGTGTCTAGAACAGTTACTTGTACTTCAAGTATTATTAGATATCATTCAAATAAAATAGATAAGCACTGCCCTAGACTCTCTAAAAAAATCATGATTTATTTCCCAATCATAAAAGTTTCTGTATTTTGACCAGTAAGCAGGATGCTAATGATCTGTTTGATAGGTATTTAAATATCTGTTTTCACAAAAGTGAGTGTGTGTTGTTAGGTTGCATCAAGTAACTTGCCAGCTCCATAATTGCACCAGTATATATATACTGCAAATCAGTGCCTGTCCTGGGGACACTGAAATGGCATTTCTTGCAGAAAGTGTTGGTTCTTCTGTAATTACAGAGAGAACTTTTGCTTCAGGGATCACTGGCAACTTACTTCTGTTGTTTTCTGAGAAACTAACACTTCATACCTGCAAGAACAGAACTTGGTATTTTTTTCATACCTAACCTGTACGTAGGTTATAACTGAAGGCAACTTTTCATAGCAAGCGTTTAAGGACAGACTCCTGGATACAGTAAAGCCTCTCACTTCTTATCAGCCACCTTTTGGGCTGAGCTACAGTGCCACTGATAGCAACAGATTTTGCCAGCTGTACACTTACACTGGATTTTTTTTTATTTTCAAAAAAATTGAATGACTTCTGCTATAGAAAATGAATTGGTGGGCAAAGCTACATGAGAAAATAAATTGATTTTATGATCAAAACTGATAAATTTGATAAAAAGTTCATACTTGAAGTTGCTGCTTTCTTTCATTGACGACTTCTGCTCTGCCATTGATTTCATCTACCTTTAGCGAATCTGTAAGCTCAGTGTGTATACTTTGCTCAGTATGGAGTTCTTCTATCCTCGTTACATTGTACACTTTCTGGTTTTCTTTATATCCTTCTAATTCAGAGAATCTTTACTGCAGTTCATCTAAATGAGAAATTTAATCATCATCTTTGTGATTTGCACACTGGATGTCGTATCTCGTAGTAAAAAAGAACAAATAAAGCTCGCCCCATATTTCTAATGTCAATTTTTGGATGCCTAGAGGTCTTAAAGGCCAGTAGGAATAATCTGTCCTCTGCTCCCCTTTCTCCATCACTGTCATCTCTTAAGCTTGGAGCATAAACAACTTACGTCTTTTATCTGGGTATCATTTTTAGTCCTCACATCCATAGTAAGGTACAGATTCTCAAGCTGTGTGCAAAGCCGAAACTCTCATACAGGTTCTCCACATTTCAGTTACTACAGCTGGCCTCTTTTCAGCACATGACAAATGTCATCTTGTCTCCTCGCTGCCACTGTTCTGCACAGATTATTTCTCTAACATCTCTCTCTGTATCTTTCCCCAGTTCCCCTTCAAAGCATCAAGTACAGGCAGTTTGTTTTTAGTTTTATAATCCTTCACAGACTGACTTCATGATACCTATTATTCTTCATAAAGTAGAAAAAAAAATGAGCCATTAATTTCCTACTTTTAGATTTTCAGATAAGCCCTATTGTACTTTCTCCCGTGCTGTCTGTAATGATTGCAGGGTACCTCATTATCCTCCTCCAAGTCAATCATCCAGACTTCTCCAGTTGATGTATAGAAAGCTTAGCCACATATATTGCCTTCTATCATGACAGGTATTTCCTATCAGTCTGTCACTGTCATCATTTGTCTTCTACAGGACAGTTATTAAACACTGTGTTTGTGGAGTGCCTGCAGTTTGTTCTTGGTCAGCTATGTGGGAGCCTTCGCACATCTGTGGTACTGTCCATGCTGCTGCTGCTGCTTCAGAGTCTTTCATCAGCCTTTGTGACTTACCATGTGCATTGAAGTGCTGCATTCTAACAGGATAAAATAAGGCCTTATAATTAATTTTTCTGCATTACTGATTCAGCTGGAAGTTTTTGGTGCTCTGACCTTTCTGGGAGACAAATCGTGGTCGTCTTCGCTGGCCTCAAAGTTTACTGACTTTGCAGAGCACGCACATCTCTGCTGCATTACTGAATCCAGTATTCTTGGTCACCAAAATAAATTTGTTTTTAAAGTAATACCAAGGGATATGATTCACAAGGACATTCAAAATGCCTTTGACACAGTCTTTTTCAATAGATTATTAAGATAACTGAATAGTTCTGGGTGAAAGTTAAAGTTCCGTCATAAGTTGGAAACACGCTAAGAGACAGAAGATAGAGTGGGAATAAATTGTCAATTTTCAGAATGGCAAAAGGTTAACATTTCTGTCTACCAGTGACCTGTACATTAGAAGGCATTGTTTAATATATTTATTAATGATCTGGAAAAAGGGCTGAATTATATGGTATGTGTCAAAATTTCGAGTTGACCCGAAAACTTATTTAGCCTTATCAAGCTTTGAGGTGACTTTGTGGCCCTCCGGAGGAATGTGGAATGACAAGTAGTGAATGTCATGGTGGTAGAAGAAAGACAGTATTGATTAATATGATACATTTTGAGAGAGTAATTTAACTGCTTACGTTGATAATTTAACTGTTTGCACTGATTGTTAAAAATTAGTATAGTCACAGGTTGTGAGAAGGAATACACTGTCTTCTTGTGAGCAGACACAGAAATCCTTCCTCGCTGTACAGTACAATTGAAACAAGGAAACATAATCCTAGCTATATGAAAATTGAGAAGTATGCTGACAAAATATCATAATACCATTTTTAGTTTGAAGTATGATCTCATGAAATTATGCTGAATTTGGGATGTTTCATTTTAATATAAAAATACCATTCAATTGCCTGAAGAAGGATCATTTCTTTTTTTCTGTGTCTCCACAGATACTTCCATTTATGCACTCCCACTATTTCAGACTGTGTATTGTGTCTGTGTGTAACTCCTAGTAAAGCTGTACTTTGAAAGCCACAGGGGAATGTGGTTTCATCCCCATTCATATATATCTGTGTGAGAGTCTGCTATATGTAATAGTTTTTATCAGCAAGCTATTATTTCAAAACCAGGGTAATATTTTCAGTATGTAAAATATGTTCTCATTACGAATGATATTTAGATTGTTTCTAAAAAAATATTAACAGAAACTATTAATAACGCTAATAATAATTTCTTACTTGAGGAAGAAAAAGATTTCCCCATAATGTTTGTGAAATTTCTTTGTTCCCTAAATCTTGAGCAGATAAAACAAACTTGCCATTTGAAAAACTGATGGATCTTTGGTTCCCAAAGAACATGTTAGCAGGTTATTTACCCAAATCAGTTACCTATACTACTCAAAAACTGTATTTGTACAGATAAATGAGTGATCTTTTTAATATATGCATATAGGAACATTTTTGTGAATTATCTGCAGAGGTTTTTTTCATGTTTTGCTTATTTTCATAGTGCTTTCTTCTGCTTTAGACTTGATCTCTCAGTCCTTTCTGTTTTGTTTGTTTCCTGATTCTAGACTTTATTAGGAACAAAGTATACCACATAATCTTCATTGTTCGTATTTCTCGAGCACTGTAGCACTTGCCGTCTCTATGTTACTGCATAGAAAACTCTTACATTTGATGAGCTGAATCTCTTCTTCTTGGATCAGTTGCTTTGTTGTCTGCACAGTTCCTGCCAAAAATGTGTCCTGGTTCAGTTGCCTAAACTGAGGTTTTCTTGGGATTCTTTTTTAGTACATGAAAGCATGAGACTTCCAGTCATACTCCAAGTTTCCCATTCTGTCTCTCTAGGCTTGGACTACATGCCTACAAAGAACATTTTTTGATTGACCTATTTGAAATGGAAATCATATTGCAGACTCTCCAGATACTGATTCTCTGCTTCTGTTTTGTTTCCTTTATTTTCTTTGTATCCTGTCTTACTGGGACTACAGTAGCCAGTGTTCATGCGTAAACTGGATTTTTACTCCACAGAAGGTCTACTGTTCTTGTCTAAAGAATGTGTAGATCTTGTCAGACTAATTGCAGATAGGCTAGGTCAGGACCCTGAAAGATGAATGCCAAGATCTGTTGGATGCAGTCCATAGCAACCCTGTGATGGTCAGATCAGGAGGGATGTTAAGTGTAGAGATTAAAACATCACTCTCCAAATCCCTTGCCACTGTCCTGTTCTTTGGGAAAACCACAACAGTGCTTTGCAATTTCCATGAATAACCTGTTGTTTTCATGACAGTATAGCATTTTTTTGTCAGACTTTGACATGAAGTCTTACTGAATTTCTTTAACCAGCTCCTTTCCTTGGGTTGCCTCTGATTTTAGGTTGTCATACTTTTTAAATCTGAAACACTTCCTTCTTCAAATAAAATGTATTCAGCTACACAAATCTCTCAAGTCTAGCAAACACCCAACTTGTATCACCAAGGACACCCTTTAGGATCATAGAATCACCAAGGTTGGAAAAGACCTCCAAGATCATCTAGTCCACCCATCCACCTACCACCAATATTTCCCCTATAAACCAGGTCCCTTAGTGCCATATCTAAGCATTTCTTGAATATCTCCAGGAACGGTGAC
Source organism: Pavo muticus (assembly GCA_016647715.1). NCBI lineage: Eukaryota > Metazoa > Chordata > Aves > Galliformes > Phasianidae > Pavo > Pavo muticus. Next base: position 1,740,647 of record JACDJE010000030.1, read on the forward strand.
TCCACCACCTCCCTGGGCAGCCCATTCCAGTGCCTAACTATTCTTTCAGAGAAATTTTTCCTAATAGCCAGCCTGAATCTCTCATGGCACAATTTGAGGCCATTGCCTCTCATCGTATTGCTAGTTACACGGAAAAAGAGGCCAACCCTGCGAGTTGGACTTGATGATCTCTTGAGATCTCTTCCAACCCCTTTGATTCTGTGATTCTGGGTGATTCTGTGACCCCCACAGCCTCAGCACAGTCTCCTTTCAGATAGCTGTAGGAAGCAGTAAGGTTTTCCTTGACCCTTCTCTTCTCCGGATTGAACAATCACAGTTCCCTCAGGTGCTCCTCGTAAGACTTGTGCTCCAGAGCCTTTACCAGCTTAATTGCCCTTCTCTGTACATGTTTCAGGGCCTCAGCATCTTTCTTGTAATGAGGAGCCCAAAACTGAACACAATACTCGAGGTGTGGCCTCACCAGAGCTGAGTACCAGGGGGATGAGCAATTCCTTGTTTTAGAGGTGTCCTGTAGATCTTTGGACCATTCTCCCTTCCATGCTCTAGAAGTGACTGTCCATACATTTCTTACCAGAGCTTGTTAATAAATCTGTGGGTGAGAAACTCACAAACTACCAACAGAACAAAAAATGTAGCAGAAGGTGCACATAAAGCCACATGCAAGTACGCAAAAGCAGGATGTCTGGAAATTGAATACAAAATGTTGAATATTTCCAGAATTATAGAATTCATGCAAAATAGAGTGCCTGTACCATCCATAAATATGCCAAACTACAGGCAGAGCTCATTGCAGTGTCTCTGCTTGTCGTGGATGTGGCACATTTTCAGTTGAACTTCTTTGATGCCTTTTGTGCTGTCATCTGAAGCCTTGAAACTGCACGGGAAACACGTTTAGAGTAGTGGGCCTTTTCCTAACAAGTGTGACCAGCATAAACTGCCAAGTACATCACGAAAAAAGAAAAACTTTTTTTTAAAAGAGCATAATTAATTGTAAAGAAGATTCAGGGAAAAATTAAATCAAGATTGAAAAACAAGGTGTTAATTTTTGAAAGAAGACATTCTCATTAGATTTCAGCTATTTTTAAAGCCTGTTGAGTATTTATCCACATAGGAATAATTCTAGTTAATAAATGTAGTCCTTTAGGAGTTAAGATATTCGACTTGTCTAAGAGTGTGTTGAAGTTGACTTAATTTCTCTATGAATCAGTGGCTTCTTTGTTTCTGTTGAATAGTTCTGCCACAGAGATAAACAAAGAGGGCTGCAATGGCAGCTGTGGAAATGTATGTAGAAAGTTACTGTTTGTTTGTCATTAATCATTTCCTGCATTTGAAATTGCACAACAGCTGACGGTGCCGGTAAGGCTGTTTCCTGTATTAAGCAATACTTGCAAAGTATGTCGGTTTTTGAAGTATTTGTCATCTAACTCTCAGGGGGAAAAAAAAATAACATATGATAAGGAGATATTATTTATTACAAATTTTCTTATGATACTCATCTTTTTACGATCTTTTTCCAATCTCACTTTACTGTAGGACACTTTCTTGTGTTTTCTGTCTTCGCTGTTTTGTGTTTTTTAACCTGCTGTGGATTTAGCTGAAACTTGTCCACGTTTACAAGGCAGGTTAAACAGTACCCAGGAGTGTCAATAAAGCAAGGAGCAATGCCATTGCAGGAAGGATGGGGAGTGTCCTGCATAGCATTTTCCACACTTCCAAGCAGTATCCTCTTGACCTTCACTTTGACTATGAGACAGCCACTTTTATCCATGTGCTGAGCATTCTACCAGAATGGTCACATCTTTTGTAAGCAAGACGTGTACACAGGAATGGCTGAAGATTGTCTTCAGAGCCTGTTGTGCTTTACCACCTTGCTGGGTTCCTTTATATTTGGAAAAGCAGAAGAAATTATAGTTTTCTGCAGGACCTTGCATGTGAGGGATTTTAAGGAAAAATAAGTACTTAGCCACAAGTTTACTGGATGCTTTGCTGAGCAGGATGGCTTGGAGATATAAGGAAAACAGAAAGGTGGTTTTTGAGTTTTTCCAACCCAGGCTTTGCTGTATTAGTTATATAAACATAAGACTGATTTTTTTAAAAGGGAATATGCCCTATAGAGGTGGATAGTGATTGGACAAGGGCGAATGGTTTTAAACTAAGACAGAGGAGGTTTAGGTTAGATACCAGGAGGAAGTTTCTCACACAGAGGGTGGTGACTCACTGGACCAGGTTGCCCAAGGAGGTTGTGGATGCCCCACGCCTGGATGCATTCAAGGCCAGGCTGGATGTGGCTCTGGGTAGCCTGGTCTAGTGGTTGGTGACCCTGCACATAGCTGGGGGGTTGAAACTAGATGATCTTTGAGGTGCTTTTCAACCCAGGCCATTCTATGATAAAGTGTAACATTGGAAACAGTTACCGTAGGTACCAAAAGGAGGCTTGAATGTGCAAAGCAGGCCTCTGTCATGAAATATTTGGAAAATAAATAATTTTGTTTTTAGAGTGCCAGTATCTTTTTTCTTCTCCCAAATGGAGCTATGTAATAAGCAACTGAAAGTGTTCTGCGGCACCACAGATCAGAAGGTAAGAGCCTTCCTTAGGCAGGTTCCGCAGATGCACATTCATCTGCGCTTCCCTGAAAAAGCACTCTTGTTTAAGCTGCATAAAGTGTAAACTTCATGCAAGTAATGCGTGCATCCTCTGAGATGTCACATCTCATAGCACCTTATCCAGGCTTCTGAATACGTTGTTAAGTCCAGCAGAGTAAAAGAGCAGTGATGCCGAACCAGCTCCTGCTGCCCTGTCTGTGCGAGTGCCCAACCCAGGTGTGTTATGTAGGGTGGGGAAGGTGGAATGACAAGGCAGGATAAAAAGTTGAGGTCCTTCCCTTTTACATTCTCCAAGCAGTGTGAAGCTTCAGAACACTTCGTTTTCAAAAACATGAAATAGATTTTTTTCATCCATGAATTTGTCTAGTTTACTTTTAAAGCTTTGTAATTTTTTTTTCTTGCACATTCTGTCAAAATTATTACTTTACTTCCTTTTTTTACTGCCCTGAGGTCCTGCTTCAGTACCTAATCTTGTTTAACTTCAGAGAAAATTAAGAGAGAGAACAGTGTCAACATTCCTATCACAGGATCAGACATCTCAGATCCAGCTAATGCTCTTTGACTATGCTTCAGAAGCTGGAGATCAACTTCTTCAGCAGCTGAAACATGGCAGATTTGAAGTAGGTTTATAACATTACTTAGTTACAGTGAAATCATTAAAGTTCTGTATTGTAATTATGAATGATTTCACGTACCGGCAACTCTGCACAAAAGCTGACAGGACGTGACTGTGGTATCTCTCTTTAGTCACCCTCGTTCTCACTCATTCTGTCTGTTGTTCTTTTTTCTAGTCAGTCATTTGATTTTGGAAGTGAGGACTGTTCTTTATTTTCAGGATCTTGTCAGCCTCTCAGTCTGACTCTTACAGATGGGATGGATATAAATTTCCCCTTCAGGCAGACCAATTAGTTTCTGTAATTGACTAGGAAGTATCCTGATGACAGCTCTCTGTAATGCACAAACGCTAAAAAGCGTAAATACCATTTCTCTCATCAACATTTTTCTTTATGGTGTTAAATTTTAAATATTAGTAATAAAAGGCTCATATAGATCGGTATATGTTAACTGAGTATCGCTGATCAGATGAGCAGTATTTGAAAGATAAGGCTCTTTCTTCTCTACTGTGCTGAAGTTGATTTTTCTGATGAGCAAAGAACTGTCATGAAGAGTTTCAATAGTTTGCCTCCTCAGATAATTTGTTTGCAGAAGTAAACACTCAGATTTATTCAGCACAGTTTAATTCTTCATAAGAAACAGTTTGAAACTGCTGTTAAAGCCAATCCGTGCTGTCTAGCTGATAGATAACTATCCGCAATTTTATTCTGGAAAGCTTTTGAAGACTGAAGTTTCTGGCTGCCTTGGAAGCTTAGTGAGAAGACTGTATCTCGGACATTGCTTAGAGGGATCTCCAAGCCATGAAATTATCTAATTCGGTTTGTTCTGCAGAAGAGATGAGGAAAAAAGAGCCTTCATACATACAAGGATTAATTTTAGTACCATTTACTTCTCAGTGCACATTTTATGTTTAGATGCCATTTATAAATACCTTATTATCATTTGTTAAATTTTGTGACAATTTATACCATGTCTGATGACTGTAATTCATGCATTAAACATGCACACGTATTTTAACAATATTTGCATCTTATAATATGCTTTGAAACGACTTGTCATAGAATCATCGGTTAAACATTTATTTTGCAAATGCATTTTGTAATATGCTATGGTAATAAACTATAAAAAGTTGTCCCACCTTGTAATATTTTCAGATGGATGAATAATGCATAACAAATTCTACCTTCATTTAAAATATGACCTCTATCTGATGAAATCTGATACATTGTCTGGATTTATGGTGATCACCGAGTTGCGTGAGGTGCCGTTAGTCTGCTTTTTGATTAATTTCAGTAGTTGATAAATTTGAATTAATCTGTAAATATTTACAAAACAATATAGTTTCTTTTTTTTTTTTTTTTAATTGTATCTTATTTTATTTTTGTCCAAGTAATGTAAAATACTGTACTAATCCCCATCCTTCTGTGAACTAATTTTCATTCAAGTCATTTCTGGAAATTCAATTCAATTCTGAAATTGATTATCAAAATGGTGATTGTTACCTTTGCTGGCTGGCTAAGTTTGTCCTGTCTATCTCTAATGAGGCCAGTCTTACTGTCACATCTAATCTCATAATCTGTGTATATTTGAAGGGTATATAATATTTGAAAAGTTTGTACTGAATTATTACACAATATAAAGCGTGAATTTAATATTTGCTACTTATGGAGCAACATTCAAAACATGAATTCGTTTATATAGCTATGGCCATGGTGAGTATCTGTCTTCCCGAAGCATCAGATTTTTTTGATAGGTTTTTTTAATATGCATGTTAGTACCTAAAATTCCTTGGCTGTTTCCTCTGTCTGTATTGGTCTGTGTGCGCACATGTGTAGACTGTAAAATTTTCTTTCATTTTATTCCAGAGAGGGTTTTTCTTCAAAACTGAAGGGAGGGGAATTTGAGGGTTGTTTGTTTCTTCAGGTACGGTATAGGGTATTTGGCTGCGAGGTGTGTTTGTCCTGTGATAGAATGAAATGATTGAGGCTTTCAACAGCGCTCTTCATTCATACTTGAATGAAAGCTAAAGTGAATGCTGTTTTTCTTTTGCTGTTCATCTGGAGTAAGATTTAGGGCATTGCATCTATCTGATACAGCCTGAATTTATGAAGTCAATACAGTGTAGTCTGTTTTTACATCTGTTCAACATAAATACAAGTGACTGCATGGGGCACATACCAGTGGGAAGTTTGTTAATTGGCGTGTTGGAAGGGATTTATTTCACCAAACACTGGATGGTTACACCTTGTCCCAGCCATTCACTGTAACGGTTCAGGCTTGAGAGCCTCGTCACCATTCATAAACAAGACTCTTCTGGTCAACGCATTGTTGTCAATGCATAGTCAACACACTTTTAAGACGTAGATTTGGATATCTAATTAGGATTTAATAAAATGGGCCACAGAAATTCCTATTTTTATCCTTAGATTATATAGTTAACCTCAGGCTCAAATGTACTGTCTTTTGCATAGGCTTTCTGCGTTGGACATAGCGATGTCCCCTTACCCCCTATCTTACTTTTTTTTTTTTTCTTTCCTTCCTAATAAATTACTGCTTATGAAACGAGCTGAGCTCATGTCGATAGAGCTTTTCCTCTTTCCACATTGAGCATGTCAGACTACATTCTACGTCATCTAACATACAGTGTTTAGATTGAATAAATTGTTACCAGTCATGGTGAGAATAATAAATTCAACTTCAATTTGTTATTTTTTGTTATTGTTTCTCATGTGGGGAGGGAAAGCAGCTAATTCCAGTTGGAATATGGTGATATGGCATCTATCCTATCCCATCAGGACTGGAAAATAGTCATTCAGTTTGAGCTTAAGTGCATTCATGAAACTTCAGACTAGTTCTCAGATCTGTGTACTGAAAGTGAATTGGTAAAGGTGACTTATTTAGTGTTCCATTACAGATACTTTAGCCACCACTTCTCCTATTCTGCTGAGTCAGTCTCATTTGCTATATTTTTTTCTATTAAAAGAAAATAAAATGCAACATTCTGATTTTTTTTATTTTATTTATTATTTTTTTTTTTGCAAGAAAATTTTGCCTATTTTTTCATCTGTAACTGATTTTTTTGGAATCACGTTATCTTCTTTGCTGATCTTTTGAATGATATGTTCGACTGCCTTTTTTGGTGGTAGGATTCTGATAGATTCTTGAGTTATTTAAAAAAAAAGTCTACAGCATGGAACGTTTCACTGAATTTCTTAATGTTTCACACTGTTTGAGTATGACAGATTGTTACAGTATCCTGGTAGTTTCTAAGTTTTTATCTACTGTATTTTCACCTATTATCAATCTCATTACGATTGCACAAGAAATCAAGTAAATATCCGTGCAATGTGATGCCAATTTTGTTTTTTAACCTTGCACAGAGATTCCACCCTTCGCTGTACTTTTGCTATCTCCGAATTTCCTCATCTGTATACTGTGCTTTTGTTGTTATTTGTCTAACTCAGAATTTCTGTAGTTTGGATTTCATTGCATTCCTTCTGCTCTTGGAATTGTTTTTCTTATTATCAGATACAGATTTGGCTACGGTCTAAAAATGTTTGCGCATTGCGTGTATTTGCTTATACATGCATATGTACGGAGGATCTCTTTTCGCTGGAAGCCACAGGGAGAGGACAAAGGGCAACAAATATCATTGCACTGGGAGAGGTTTTGTCTTCATATAAAAAATAAACTTTTTAAGTGTAAACAATTATTCCTGGGAACAGCCTCCCCAGGGATCTGGTAGGACCCCCATCACTTGAGATTTTCAAGATGCAATTGGACAGGGTGCTAGATAATCTCATCTAGGCTTGCTTTTCCCATGAAAGGCTGGACCCGATGGTCTTTTGAGATCCCTTCCAAACTGGGCTGTTCTGTGATTCTGTGATTCTAAGTACATATTTACATTAGCAGATGTCATATGCAATACAAGTACAGATAATAAACTGCAGTGCTGTTTGTAAATGCACTTTTCTCAGCTGAATTTACCAGTCTGTTTCCTTCTGTTGTTCTGAACTCTGCTCTTAATGCTAATTACTTAGGGTAATATTTTCTGTTTTCTCCTATTTTTTATCACTTGCATGTCAGTTTACTTCCCAAAAGCACAGTGAATTGTGAGCCAGAAGGGAGAACATTCAATCCAGAATTAGCAATGAATTCAACATTGTACTGAAGCCAGCAGTAAGATCTTTCTGTCACAGGTTAAGAGAAGATTCCACCTGCCTTGTAGATCACACACTTGATTTAAGCCCTAGGAGACTAAGATGCAATAGATTTTCAAACTACAGTACTAAGATGCATTCAAAAATAAGTATTTCTAAGCCTATTCTATGTAAAAGTTATCAGACTACCCAGACTTAAGTTTTAATTTAAAAAAAAAAAAAAAATAAGGAAAGAAATCTCTGTGGTGAATTTTAACACATTTTAAAGATTTTAAACTAGCATTTCTTTTATATACATTTGCTACATACCTGATGATGTGATGTTGTATAAGGGTTTTATTCTAGTTTTGTTTGGGAGAATCTGCATAAATCACGTATGCTTTCCCCATCTCTGAATAATGTGGCAACTCCGAAGTCATGCCAATGAAAGCATCATACTATCATATAATGTACTGTATATAACGTACATAAACACTTCTATTGAGGTAGATGATACTCGTAATACTGAAAGTTGCTTCCCTCCAGGATTGAAAAATGACCAAAAAATTGAGATAACTTTTCATGCCTCGGGAAAAATAGATCAAGAAATTAAAACTCCAATCAGTACCTATAACCCTAATATGTATTTTAATGTGCTGCAGCTTCAGTTACCCTCAGCTGAAGCTTCTCTATTTCAGCTTACAGGGTCTTGTGACCTCAGCCCATAGCAGAGTTTCAACACTAATAGCGACAGACATCTTGGATAAATGTAAGTGAATTTTTTCCTCATTTCTATAGTTTCTGTCCCTCACATTCACTTTTGGAACTTTGTTTTTCACTCAGGGTGTAGGCAGCATTCCTGGCAACGCTTCTGTTCTGTGCCAAGTCGCAGAATTGTCTCAAAGTAGCAGTGAAACAACCAAGTGGTACTTCTTGGTTTTCAAACATCACAGGATCAGACTCAGCATGTGTGTGGAAATACCAGTGAGATGGCCATGCAAACTTTGTTTTAGCTGTTACAGCTTGCAATAGTTTTCATGATCAAACATGATAATCTGCAAAGAAAGAGGTAATACGAAGGCCTTGGTCGTATAATCTTATCTTGGCTAACGCTAAAGGTGAAATATTGGAGAATACAGAAAATATATTTCCAGTAAAAGGTTTATCTTCTTCAATCAGCTTTACCATTTCAGTTCTGCTTCAAGTCAGATCGTAGTAATCCATTCCTCAAATTTAGCTATTGCCTAAGTCTGCTGTTGAAACTGGCAAAGTATATGCATCACACATAATGTCTGGGTAACAACTTCCGGAACTATGAGATAAAGAAGGATGGGCGTCTCTGCAGTGTGGATTTCTGAGGAATAAGAAATACAGCAGATACTGTTGAAATCAGTATTTTTTCAGCAGCTGTTATGTTGCTGAAATAGCGACTGCTCTGTGATCCTAATTCAAACAGAAGAAAATAAAAATAGGGTTATCTATTTGGAAAATTGTGTCATGTATGGTGATAGTCTTATGAAACTGGCATTTAGTAGTAACACAGAAGTGATACCTGAATGTAGGTCTTGTTTGGCATTTATTCCTGAATTGACCTTTGCCTGAATTCACCGTTTGAGAATAATGTGACATCCCTGACCTCTTGAATAACCACGTCACCCTTCCGTCTTCTGTTTGTTCATAAACATAACTATGCATGACATCTCTTTATAAAGTCTTAGGTTTTACTTTACATGGATAGGTTGTGGTTGCCTGGTAGCGCTGTAGTTAAAATTGTATCTTTATATGGTCTCAGGTGGTTGTTCAAATGCAACCTGCACTCCTAATGTGGTTTCAGAGGGTGTGTCTGTAATGAACTACATGACAAGAAAGCAACACGTGCAGTAGCTAAAGCTAGCAGAAGTGAAGCTGGCTCCATCCATCCCTCTTACAAACATGCCATCCAGAGATATGTAAGGGGCAGTCTTGTTGTTTTACCTGCAAAACCAGTGCCAACTCCAAAATTATCAAAACTCAGATCTTGCAACTATGCATTTATTTTAATATCTTCATAATGAATGTGACACCAAATCATCTACAGCAGGATGCAGTAGGTCTGAAGGTAAAACATGTATAGAAAGCAGTTTGTGAATATCTCAAATTTCAGTATGTCTCAAACTTCTGTTTGCAGTGTAGGTGGGATGGTGGTCATTGTGTAAGCAGCACCCAGAAAGCTAGTTGTAAAATAAATTGCATGTCCAGAACCTACTCTATTTTACTAAAACTATATGATATAAGAAATGTTTGCTTGGCTCTTAGTTACTAAGAAACAGCAGGAATGTACTGGGCCATGAAGAATAATTCCTCAGATTTCTTTGAGTGCACAAGTTTGGTTGAAAAAACTTGCAAACCTTGAGAACTGATGTCCTCAATGATAAAAGTTTTGTAATGTTTACCATAAATGTTCAATTAATTTCAATAGAAGGTTTTCTTAAACTCGTCATTATGTCTGAGTCAATGAGAGATCGCTGAAACCACAGACAATAAGAAAAATGCACAGATTTAAAAAGTGTGTGAGAATACAATAAAAGATGAATTTGTGAGGGATTTTGTAAAATAAGCACTATAATGGTATCAGTTTCAAAAACAGAGATATCTATATTCATGTCAAATATTTATGTTGATGTAGCTATGTATGCTAACATAAAATCATTACTGCTACAAGCTCAGTCCTGTATTTTGTTATCTGTTTGACACTGTAGTTTATGTGACATCTCCGTCCCATTAAGTGATGTGATCCTTCTGTAGGAGAATGATCCTCTGCTTTGATAACTGTCTCAGTCTTGTAACAACATCAAGCTTATTGAAATAATAGAATGATATGTCTTGTTGAAACAATATTCCCATGATAATGGACAGCTAAAATGTGTTTTATTTCCTGTTTTTATTATTTATTTAGCTCTTCCAATTATTTCTGAGCTGTGCAGAAAGACCCAAACTTTGGATTTTTTGCTGTGACTTATAGCATGTTTAACATTTGTCTGAGTGTAACAGTGAGGCTTCAATATCTCATTATTTAGCACTTTAGTGTGTTAAACAAAGACTGTGAAATACAGCAGAAAGCAGTGTGTAAATATATGTCAAAGACTGTAGTGGAGCATGCTTAGAGGTTGTATGATATGAAAAGCTTGCTGTGAAATGTTTTAAGATACTCAAAAGCCAGGTGCTCAGAAATCCAGCCTGCTAAGCCATTTCGCCAAACAGATATAACATTACTTACTTTGTATGTGATACAAACTTCAGACTTCTAGGAATTTTCAGACAGTCATGTTTCCAAATGTCTGGTTAGTGCAAGAAAGAGGCATTTGTGCTCCATAGGAAAAAGTGTGAACTATCTCTGAGGGTTTTGTAGTGAAATTGAAGTAACAAAGTACCAAGTGATGGTTCTTTGTAATTGTCTTTGCATCCTGTGTATAGAAGGCAGAGAAATGTTAGACATTTAATAAGGAACTGAAGTGCATCCCTGCAGTATACCTTACTGCAAATGTAAATTTTTATAGCCTGGAATCTTCTTCCTTTTAATGTTCCATGCTCAGTGAAGTCCGCCTGGTCAGTGTAAGATAGGAGGTAGGGAGATAGTTTTGTCAAAGGTCTGTGCACCTGGAGCTCCCTCTGAGTTCATTTCCAAAAACCGTGCATCATGCCATCACCTGCCAAGCAATGGAGAGATTATAATCATTCATTTCTCTCTACCTTTCCATCTTAAATTGGGAGATATGCTTGTATTTCCTTCAAAATTGTTTTGCTTTAGAAAGTAGTTCAGGATGTCTTATATGAAGCAAAACTTAGTGAGAATATGGCTTTAGTCTTTTAATGAGTTTGCCATTCAGATAGAGGGATGTGTATTTGCACATCTAACTCGTAAGTCCTTCAGCAGCTCTATAAACATGAGTGTTCCAACAGGATGGCTCCTTCTCTAATTACTCGTATGGCTTAAATGCATTTTCCTTCCTTCTTTAGGTAAATTTTGCTTTAATTTCCTCATGTTTGTTACCATTGTTTAATATTTGTGTAGCCTTCATTGGGTTTATAGAGAAAATAAAGATACTCTTCATTAACAAGTTAGGTAATTGTCCTCAACTCCTGTTTTTAATCTCTGAGTTGACCATTCAGATCTCTTATTTTCTTCTCTTTAAAATTCCTTCTAGCCCTTGTGACAAGTAACGTGATGTGAATGCACATAACACTCCTCAAATGAAATAAGCTGGATTTTCTTTACAAGTTTTGTAAAATGATATTTTGGCCTCTGTAGGGTTTGCCACAGTAAAGAACTGTCCCTCTGGAAGGCCAGTGTAACAAGAAAACTGAAATATTTTAGCAGCATCAATACAATTGGTCAGACAGTAAATACCAGAGCTTTGTTAACATTTACAGTCCTTTTAATTATTACTTCTCACTGCTAGAACAGTCTGGAATTTGTTCCATTAATTTTATATCAAAAAAATATTTTGACAAAGATGAAACATTTTGGCATTTGTCATCACATTTTTAATGCCAATCTGATGAAGATGGATAACATCAATATGAGTTTCATCTCAAAACAAAACTTTCATTTTGAAATTTTCTCACTAATATTTTATAATTTTCTATTCTAAAATTTTGGTTGTAAAGGAAAAGAAAATCTGAATATGAAAAAATAACAGTATTTTTAACCTTTTAGAATTAGTCATGAATCAAAGAAGTTCCTTTTCATGGTCTTGATTATTGCTAATTTTTTATAGCTTTGAATTGGACTATTTTTCGGCATTTGTGGGCAAGAAGGAAACAATTCTGTAGCATGTTAGCTGTATTTCTATTTTTGGTTTGTAGCTCTGAAATTGCTTTCTGGAAGGAAAATAATTTTTCAATCATTCATTTCAATCTAAAGGCAGATCTCAATGTCTTCTAGATTTGAAGAGTTGTGGAAGCTCTGGTAAATTGTAAATAGCAATACTTAATTTTTTTCTTAGAATGAGTATCATGAACACTGTATACATGCAAACTTTAATACTGTCTGTAGTCAAAAATACAATAATGTAGGTGATAGTGTATTTAAAGAAGTACTTCCAGACTTTCTGCTTCCAGACCTTCATTTGCTGTGGCAATTCTATGGTAACCAGTTGTTGTTACTGTTGCTCTTGGTAGCAAAGCCAATGCCAATTTCAGCTTGGTAGTGTTTTCAGAGTTGGATCAGATCTTTAGGTAGAAATAGATAAATTCCTATGTTTGTGAGATAGTTATAGTCAGGCATAAAAACAGAGCATGAAGCTTTATTTAATATTTAGCCAGAATTTAATAGCAGAGTAGCACTGAAAATTATTAATCTTTACTATTACAGAGTGTTCATTTTGACAGTAAATTGCATCATTTTTGTCATCGTTAATCATATCTTTGCAATACACATAGAGATTTTCATACTAGTAAGGACATGTCTACAAACAATAATTGTTTTAAATTGATGCAAAGGAAATCAGATGCCAAGTAACTTCTGGAAAGTAAGCAAAGCAGAGCTTTGTTGGAATAGCTGGAGGTGTTGTGGAATCTCCCTTGCTTGAAGTTTGCAAAGCCGTTTTGGGCAAACATCTGTCACAAATAAAACAATTTATTCTGCTTTTGAAGACGGATTGAGTTTGCTCACTTGCCAAGGTGTTCTCTGTTGTTTTGTTCTGCAGTTAGCATAATAATGCTTTTGAGACTGAATATTTTTATTTTACCTTATTTCTTTTAATGAAATGAAATTCAAATTAGATAGCTAATCAGTGGTTACAGTAATTATTGCTATATATATATTTAGCATACATAGGTTTGTTTGGTTTGTTTTTACGAGTAATTCAAACAGTATGACAAAGAAGTTACATCTTTTACTATTGGAATAAAAATCTGAATTTTATTCAGACAATCTCTTGGTAGTTTCTTTGGAAATTCCCACTTTTACATAAAAAAGGCAAATAGAAGTTTGTACAGAATAGACTTATTCACATAGGTCTTTGCACTTGCTAGTCTAGTGAGTATGGTGCCAGTAGTTACCCAAAGTGGAACAATTAAGAGAAAAGACAGAATTTCTGTCAGTTAACCAACCCTTCAGACCAGCCGGACTCTAGAATGGAGGTCACCACTGTGGTTTTGGCCCTTGTCCATGTTCTCAGTTATGATTGGAAGGGAATGTGGAATTGCTTTTTTGTTTGTTTTTGTTTGTTTCTTTGTTTTTCCAATATGCATTTTTTTATGGTGCGGACTACTTTAAATTCAGTGTGTGTTCTGTATGGGACTGAGCTTGAGGTTTGCGGCTTCTGTTTCTGAATGAAAGGGCTTGGAGGCCCAAAACAACGTTGTCTCTTGGTGAGCTTGTTAGAGCTACTCATTTCTTTGCAAATGTTGCATCATAAGAACTTCAGAAATGTGCATACTTGTTGGTAGCCATGGGGGTGCTGTATATGTTTTTCTATCAGTCTCCAGTATGTAGTAAATCACAGTTCTCATCTTCTTGTGTAAGGAAAAATAATATTTTTGTTTAATAAATATGTAGCTGCATGCTTAACAAAAATACATTATTGAAGTAATATGTAAAATATTTTAAGGTAAGTTAGTGAGGATATGGTCAAGCATTGCAATAATCAAACAATTATACGTGTACAAAACTGGAGAAAATGTGTTCCTGGATGCTACACCATTATTGCGATTCATCTTTAGAATGAGTTAGCTAAAATGAAAGTGCTCTGCCCGTTTTATTTAAAGATCCATGCTTAAAGTGACTAATTTTATAGCATGTATTTTCTGTTTATGTGCCTATCAGTTTTAAATAGCCTTTTATATGCAAATGTGTGATGACAGTTCTATATTCTGTGTCATTTCTCCACTAGAGTTTTTCATGCTATTGGAATAATCCCTGAACAGATATTTATAGAGTTTTTACTGTTATTTTGACAAATCAGACATTGTTATTAAAATGATAAAAGAAAGTAATTTTAATACTTTTTGCACTGGAAGTTCTAAACTTCTCAAAAAATACATGTTTCTCAACTTTAGTAAACCTTTTACTGAAATTGAGTCTTTTCACTTTTTTTTTCTTGTGTATGTATTAAGAAAATTTGTACTTGGAACTTGTTTCTAAAGAAGTGTGTCACTAATTTTCCATCATTGCTGCTCCTTCAGTCGTTTCATTGTATGTGCTTGTATGAGGTTGTGTGTCCCAGTGAGGTAATTTGTGAATATCACATGCTCTACCGGTACTAAATCTGGCTCCCATTGGAGATAGATAGATTGTTTTTCCATACTTTTCAATTTGATGGGACTCAGGCTTATTGTCTGTGGTTTTAGTGGTTTGCAGAAACTGATGCCTTGCTCCAGATGATGTGCTCATAAAGTGAAGAGCTGGGAGGATTTCAGCTTCAGATCTAAACAGTGGCTGAAGAGGGTGCTCTTTGGTTTCGAAAGACAGCTGTAAATTTGCCTTATCTCTTAAGTAAAGCTTAATTTGGTTACAAATGTAGGCATTAATTTAAGCTAAAAACAGAGATTGAAGAGACTGAATATGGTGTTTCCATAGTCTTGAACAAAAAAAGTCATTGGCAGGTGACATAGAAAGACAGTGAAAGGACAGAGACACTCACCTGTGTCTAATGAAGGAGGTGACATTTCAGTAAATGGAAAATGTTTAAATATATTCTGTAAGTTGGCAGTCTCCCAAGACTGCTGATGGAAGTCTTATTTGGGGAAAGGAGCAGGAATAGAAGAAAGTTTCTTTGCACTGTTTTGAGCAGTTTGGATCAGGGACTGGTCTCAAGTCTGATGGGAATGACCAGGCTGGCAGAAATGTCCTGCTGCTGGAACCATTGGCTTTTGCTTCTGTTAGACCTGTTCTTGGCATTTATTTCCTCCAGTTTATTTGCAAAGTCTCCTTATACTTTTAGGATGTCTCTAAACTTGGCAAACAATTCCTGGTACACAGAACAGGGAGCTGAGAAGTTAGTTTTCTCATTTTACTTCCACTCTCACCCAGGAGCCCTGTGGCCTGACTAAACAGCCAGATTCATCATTCCTAACCTGAAGGCATTCAACTTTGATATGCCTGATTGAAGCAGAGTCTCACCTTTGTGTGTAATAGAAAAGAGAGATAGATATGGACAGTGCTGATTTGACATGAACTGGATCAGTCCCCAGCTTTTCATATTGTCTACTGCTGCCTGAAGGAAGTGCCCAGGGCAAGTAGACATGTCAGTCAGATGCTTAAAACTGTTCAACACAAAACTGGTGTTAGAATCAACCTGTTCATTATAAGATGCTATGAAATTATTAAAATGATTCCAATAAGGTTTTTGTCAGGCTCAGATACCTTACAGATTGCTCCCTGATGTGATGCATATTCATCTGAAACATCAGCTGTGTGAGTTAGCATGGGGCAAAGAGAGAGAGGTTTTGCTATGACAAACTCATGGTTTAGTTGGTGTTTCCCATTGGATCTCATTTTGCTTTTTCAGTTCTTCTGATGTTCATAAGCAGTTTATTAACTGACACAGCATTTCTTTATTAAAGTTAACAACAAAAAAATTGAGTTACTGTTCTGTAATTCTGTACTGTTTACTTAAGAATTAGGCTAAAAATTACTGAAGTTAATAATACCCATGGTATCTCTTACCAAAGTGCCACATGATGCTGTAAAATATCAGAGGCAGAAAATTCATTATGTCCATCAGGACAGGCCTGACTGCAGTTCTCAAACACGGAATTTGTCACGCAGATAACATACTTGTATGTATGGTAGATAGCAAAATGGTATCAGGCATGCAAAAATATGTGTTCTGTATGCAAGCTTGGTTGTATTTTATATAGAACAGATTCCTCGCATTCATATGATGCATCATGAGAACATGAAATACCTCAGTGGGTTCTTGGTGGCCCGAGCATTCAAATGAAGGAAAAATTAGGTGCATTTACAACTTGCAGTTGTAAATGCCTATGCAAAACAGGTATTTTTGCAAGAAATGAATGAGAAAGTGAATAGGAGATATCAGGTGCATAATACCTGATACATATACAGGTATCAGATTTGAGGCTCTGGCAAATTTTGGGAATTTTCAGCTGAAGGAAGTAATGCTAGGGTTGCTTCAGGATACAGTAGTACAGTAGTACATCATGTGAGACCTTACAAGGAGCCTTGTGGGGTGCCGTCCCCCTCAGCTGGAGTTAAGGTTGTAAAAAGTCTGTTACATTTTCGAGCAGAATGATAGCTCAGAAAAAAATAGCTTTACAGCAGCCCCTTGACAGTGTGTTACCACTGCAGATGACGCTGCCGTAGCACTAATCATGTTTAGAGCATTTTTTCAGACTGGCATTTGGGTTGGTGGTTGTTTCTGGTGAAGGCTGTTCTATTGTTATGTTGAAACACATTGTGGCCTTGACGTTATTAAAAATATCAGCAGGATTTGGGCTGTTCTGTCTGCTGTTCAGCAAATAAAAATAAGAATTATCTTAGCTGTCTATTTGACAGTCATTGCTCATGTTCACATGGGAAAATGCTTTCCATGGCTTCACACTCTTCTCCATATCTTTTGAGATAATTTTTTTTAAAATGCATCCACACAACTGTTAAAACACCCAAACACTACTCAAAATGTTTTGCATTGGGTCATTTCTTTTCCTTTAAAAAAATCCTACGTATGAGTTTTTACTGGGACGGTGTCTTAAAAATGAAGTGTAAAGCCCATGTATTAATTCACTAAGGATGCATTCATTCATTTTCCTCCTGTCCAAGAAACCTTGCCTTTCCATCATATACGCTGAAGACACATAAACAATAAAAGTGCTGACAAATTGCTCTGTATTCCACAGCACTGTTTTTCAAATTTTAACGAAGAGCTCTTTTGAAATTGCTGTAGAAAGTTAAAAGATTTCCAAAATGACGTGTAAGTTGTATGGCCAGACAAGTGCTTTGTTGTTCTAGTTATGGCTTCCCTTGACAGTGTTATTTGCTGTTTTCTTGCTTTGTTTTGATTGATGGCCAAAGCTGGGCAGGTACTGACAATCTTAAAGGTCAAAAATGAGTTGGTGATTGCCAAGGAGGAAGAGGGAAAATGTGGAACTGAAATCTCTGGTGTCCCACTCAAGGTGGCATTGATACCCAAATCTTGATCCAGATCTCTTATCTTTCTATGTGAAAATGTCCTTGAGTGGGTTCTTATGTCTGATACGGAGTAGTTACAAGGAAGAGAGTTTGTAGCCTATGTACTGGCTTCAGTTTATGCCTGGGGTGCATGATGTGAGCTGGAGATGCAAATTGTTGTCTGCCACTTGGTCACATACAGAGTTATTTTGCTTCTGGTGACAGTTATCTGATTGCTGGGTGATGAAAAAGTAAAGAATAAATTTAAAGGCTAGTAAAAATATGTTTTTGAATATTCCGTTAAAATAATTATTTTTATTTTCTTAACATCTAATTGATCCCATGGTAAGCTGGGGACATATAAGCAAGCTGATATGCAAATCAGGCATATAACTGTGTGGCCAGACTACATGGGCATAAAGAGCAACTGGAGAAAGCCCTGTCTCCTCCGCCCTGTCTTTGCCTTCCTCAGAAAAATTGATCATTCTGCAAGTGAAATTTTCTCAGTGTCTTTTCTACATCCTGAAGGCCAGGGAAATTGAAGGCTCTTGGTGCTCCTGTGTCCTGCACCATGCAGGGCTGCCAGAAACAACAGGCTAGCACTTGTAAAAGGGCATTTTCACCCTTGAGCATATTTATATCAATTTCTGCTGAGGTTGTTGACTTCAGTGGTCTCTTACTGCATGCTTGTAATTATAAATGCTTAAATGGTGCTCTGGATTGGGTATTGTCCAGCTTGGAAAATCATACCACATGGGTGCTGGTTATGTATATTCCAATAATCACAATCTTCATAATTACACATTAGGCCCTGATTTATTGCCCCATTTTTGGCGCCTATTAGAAACTGTTCCTTTTGGTCACCTGAGGTCTGCTAGCTAGTTAGTGAAAAGAGGGGATCGCATTAAGAGTTGGGATTTTAAATATTCAAAATTGTGTTGGGCTGAATTATTTTCTGAATTTGTCTCTTTTTGTCTTTACCGTTTAATGACTATCTTCAGGTAGGTGGAGTTGTCTCTATTTTCTATCTGCAAGAAAAATTGTTTGGCACTCCTCTGCTTTAAGCTGGAAGAGAGCAACAGACAAGTTGTTTTGTGGAGCTTTGAAATAGATTTCTATTGGCTAGTCTTTACTTTCACTTAAAACACAAGCCCTTAGAGGAGTTCAGTGCAATAATCCACTTATCAGAGAGCTGGCAGCCTATTGCATGTTTTACAGGATAAAGAAATGCAAATACAGAAAATGTTTATGTGCTGCTATAATTGAGGTAACTTGGGGTAGGGTTTGATTTGGGAATGTGGAGGGGTATTTGAACAGGCATGGGTGAATACTATTAGAAATTTAGAATATCAAATTAAATCACTTTCAGATAGATAGTATGATAGCTTTTTTTTTTTTAAAAAAAAAAGCAAAACACAACAATAGAACCCTAAGTCAGCCCAAATCAGTATTTCTGAAAATTTCTAAGGCTGCCTCCTATCTATCAACAGTAGAAATTATCCCATAATTTAGCACAATAAGCTGATTTACTGAAACATTCGTATAGGATTTTAAAAAAGCATTTTAACTGTGGTATCTATTTACTGAGAATAGTCCACTTCCACTCTGATAATAATTTTACTGGTTCTGAATGGCTGAGCATGTGTAGTCCGCTGCTTCTTTGCTTCTGTGGGATTCAGCAGTGCACCAACGCTTTGTTCTGTGTCAGAAAGTAAATGAAATACTCTCATCACCTAATGTCACATGCCTAAATTTAGAAGTTCCTTGCATGATTCATGGGGAGGAAGCTCTCACACAAAACAATTCAAAATTCAGAGCAGAGCTCAATTTATTCCATTTGAGTTGCCGTCTAAAGAAGCTTTTCTCTTAACTATATAAATAGTAGATAGATGACTCCTCCTAAATTGAACTGTTAAAGCTACAAGCTGCAACGTACCTGGCTGCAGGCAGTCAGTGTACATGTTAGCATCTTTCTTTAGCAGGGAAACAGTGCAGATAGATCCAGTTCTCCATTTGGCAGATAGTGCAGTACTTTCAGAACGATAGTTTAGTCTGTAAGCCACACAGTCCTTGAGCTTTCTGTAAGTCTTGTAGTTCATTATGATGGTAATTTTTTATGAGGACTATAGCTCATTAGAATCTTGACTGAAACTAGGAATTATTATTGGCCATCAAATAGTTTCAGCTGGCAGTAATTCCTGGATGTCATTGATCTGGGGCAAATTTGTACCAATGACCTAGAGCTTCATATCCCATTACTCACATCTTGAATCCTTAAAGCTTTAGATGTTTGCTCTTGAAACAGTTTAAAAATGGGGAATATATTTGAGTATCTGATTTATTTCTTGTTCCTGTACTATTTAAAATTCATGTATCGATGAGGAGCCTGAGTATAAGTTGTTGTGTATGTGAGTTAGATGTAACCTTTTATATGTCTGACTTTTGTATGGGCTGGATTATCAGAGGGGAGAAAGGACACTGCATCTTAAACACAACTGGAATATTTTGAGCTATGCAATACAACACGGTGGAGTGGTAGTAGTCTCTGAGCCT
>JACDJE010000030.1:1765671-1770671 GCA_016647715.1 Pavo muticus
TATGAAATAGGGCACTACGTATCTTACATCCAAGGGGATCATTGTGTATTCTTATTCATTGTTTATTAAAAGCTTACAAATACCCCTTAGTTCATTCCTAGCTCATTTTAATATTGTAAAACCAGAAGGATTCAAATGGTTATTATTATTATTATAGATACTCTACCCATTACTGAAGTAGGAAGAAAAGGGATGAAGTAGTATCTCCTCTTAAAATAATTGTTTCCTGTCAGAGAGCCCAATCCAGCACTGTTAATGTGTGTTTTCACACCTACATTTATTTTTGAAAGAAGGATCCTACAGACAGAAGTTTCTCCATTAAATGTTTAATTACACTTTCAATAAACTAGAGGAAGGCTTGTCTTATAGGACTGTTCCATTCTCAGATCTGCCACTTAAAATATCATGTGATCTTGGATTAATTAGTTAAAATTTGTTAATTGTTTTCTCTTTCTGTAGAACTGAATCTGAATGTAACTTCTTCATGTGATTCTCCTACTCTCTCCAGAAGCACCAAAACTGAGCTCAAGTTTTGCATGTAATTCTCCATTGTTAAGTTACTTAAAACTAAAAGGAATTTGGAGTAAAAATAGTCTCCCCTTGCGGCATTTGATTTTAGTCAAAGGCAGATGGGAAGTATGTATGTGAGTTTTCAACATGCAGACTAGCTGTGCTGCCTTCCATTTGTAGTATTGGAATGATTTTTATAGGTACCACCAAGAAATCAATTTTATGTTATTGCTGTAATTGTTTAGTCCATAGGAACAGTAGAAGAACATTTACCAGACATGCTTCTCTATAGGTAGAGCTGAATTTGCCATATGTGACAGAAGAGTGGTATTAAATGTACATGCTCTGCCTCCACCATTTATTTATTAAATCAATATACCATTTACTTATTAAATTGATATGGGGAAAAACAGATTTGCTAATCTTCAGAAAAGTTCTCTCTTCATTTCTTCAATAGTCATCCATCTAATTTCCAGTATCAACCTATGCACTTTACATCTCAGGTTGTCTTTAATTAGTGTATTCATATGTATTACTGAATTTGGCTTTGCCTGATATTCTTTCTAGATGTGTTAAAAATATGTTGGCTTGTGAATCTGTTAGTTTTATTTGGCAGGACTTCTAATGTAATCCAAAAAATGGTGGACAGCATGCATCAGAATCATGGGGAACTCTCTGAAGCACAGACCCTCTGATTTGACTGTTCTTAAGAGGCTTTCTGAGATGCAGCATTTTGTAGGGTTGCTGTATGCATCATTTTCGTGACAGAATTGGGAGATGGAGTTCTTTGAGGACATCTAGTGACAAATGAGCTGCAGTCACAAGCCATGTATTTCACTTCATCTCTTCACTTTTTCCTGAGATCTCTGTGAGAATTTGCTGGGGGTTTGTAGTCCTCTGAAAGGTCCCAGTACTGCACCTGAACTGATCTTTTCTCTCTGCTGCCCTCTGTCTGAACTGGCTTTGGATAAATTGAGAGATTCCCATGAAAAAGAATTGGAATTTGCCTCTTTGCTACATTTTTGAGAGATCAGAGCAGAAGTCTTGAAAAATACGGACACCAAAGAAAAGAAAAATTCCTAATGTACATAACTTCCCAGAACATAGCGCCTTTCTGATATTCTTCAGGCCCACGTTCCACTGTAACACTTCCAGTAAGAAATAAAGTACAGTCAGGTGTATCCCTGAAGGCTGTGAAATGTGCCAATTTATAATACCTAGTTAAAATTAGAGAAAACTTTTTGCTTAATAGGTTTTACTGATTTGAAATTCAGGCTGTTTTCAGAATGTGCCTTTTATCTGTGGGGAAGAAGATACCTCTCAGGTATGATATACTTACACTGATCCTCATGTACAGTTCTGTTAAGGCCAGTATCATCTATGTAAGTATGTCTTTTACTAATGGTCATGACTGCCTGTTCTCATGCTTTTTTCCATCATCCCAAAAAACAAGTGAATTAGGTTATCTCCTCCAGCTTATACTGATGAGGGTGACTGTTAAAATATAGAGGAAAAAGTAGGAACAGACAAGCTCATCGAGCACACAGAGCAAGTGTGTCTCCAGGTATGAGAGCAAGTACACAGCCAGGGAGGTTCAGAACAGGTGCTACAAAGCCCAGCACAAATGGGGCTGGTGGAGGGGAAGCTGTATTTCAGACTGAGGAGCAGAGCATGGCCTGCATCTTACTGGCTTCAGTCTTTAGCTCTAAACCTAAGCAAGTCAGGGCCACCTCCAGAGATGTCACTTTGTAATCTGTATAGAACAAAATTTTTACTTTTGTGTTTGAACATAGATCTGCCAGGGAAGATAAGATACGGAGCGGATGCCAAAGGAAGAGGGGAAGTGGTGCAACTCTTTGCTGTATGGTAGAATGGTAGGCATGTACAAGCTAGGAAAATTCTTTCAAGATTTAAAGATGAAAGCTAATGGTTGAACTGGGAAGGTGTTTGCCTTCTTCACTGCATCCTCATTCATGTCACACATGAGAGTTCAGTAGCATCACTGAGGTGAAAGTGTTGCAAGAAGGCAAGTTCAGATCTCTTGTAAACAGGAGAACCTTACTGCCTTCACACACAGGCTGCAGTGAGTGAGTTTTACTGTCTGCTTACGCATCCCAAAGTTGTAACAAGTTGTTTTTCGTGCCCTTAAGACTTGGTAGTCATAGAATAAAATATCATTGAATGGAGATGTGGTGTTTTCAATACTACAAAACTGGTGGGGGTCGACAAGTTAGGTGCCTACTCAGTGTAGGTCAGGACTCAATGGAGAGGGACAGAAACATTCAGAGAGTGGTGCATCCCATGCTAAAATAGTCTAAACTGTATCAGATACACCTTCCTTGGGATTTCCTTTTTCTATTGACTATAGTCAATAGAACAATAGTGACAGCAGTGATAAAATGTCCCACCTGATGGCTGAAAGTGAGAGATGAATCCTTCCCAAAGGGTTCAGTTGTGATGGAAGTCTGGTTTGTCTCTTCCACTGTTTTATGGACTTCAGAACTTTTGCTCTTAAAATTCATTCATTGTTTGCAAAAGGTAATCAGACTTCTGAGTAGTGGATTTTGTACTTTCAGACTTTTCATTAGTGAGTGTTTTAAGAGATAAATTTATGTTGTGATGAATCATGTGAGAGGTGGTAATCTGTACAGTATTGGATGAAGTAATTTCTTTTAAATATAAATTGTAGAAGACTTGTGTTTTTCTTTTTCTCTAAGCGTAAAGGCTTTTATGTAAAACCTTTTGGGACAGATTCAAGTAATAAAAGTATTAGAAAAGTATTTCTTCTTAAGAGTTGCTTGTGATTTATTTTATTAAAAATATATGTATTTTTCTGATTTACAGGATACTGCATGTCCTACAAAGTTATCGCAAAACAGTATTTCTATGCCAGCTTTTGATTACGTAGAGAAAAAAAAGCACCGTTGAATGTTGCTAGACAAGGCAGTGGTTGCTTTTTCAAGGGTGAAAAACTTGTCCTGCTGGCGGCTGTCTGCCTGCTTGTGGGTCTGGTTGAGCAGTGGTTTCATGCAGTGCACCTGCTGCAGTGGCTCGGCACATCCCTCAGGCTCTGTTTGAGGACTTCACTCTCATCCACACACACACATTTGCTGTGCCTCTGCTGCTTACACCTAGGAGCCTATATGTGGGTGGGGGCTCATGCATGTGCGCGCAATTAGATGAAAATAACGCTGTGTCCCAATCAGGACCTATGCAAAAATGCATTTGTAGAGGTTAGTGGACAAGCCAGTAATCTAACGAGAAGGCTGCAAATCTTTCAGTTTTCATCTGAGTGACTGAAAAAACATCTCCCTCTACAGAGATCAGTAACTGAGGTGCAATCCCTTGCTCTGCATTAGCAAAGTCCTCAGTATTTTTTTTCCTGTATAATAAGACTTAAAGGACCATCTAAGCAAGTTTTCTTACACTAAAATGATGTACTACACGAACACTTTCCTAAGCTAGGCATCTTTATTCTGTAAAACATTTACTGCTTTAAGATACTTATTTTTCCATCTGTTTTAATCATATCTTTTGAAAATGTCTCAATAGATTTTTCCATTTGTAACATTATGACACTTGATAAGATGATTGATTATGAAGTGTTGAGAGCCCTGCCATGCAATCAATTATTTTTAAATACACATTTGTACTAGCCAATGCTGAAATTTCTTGCAGGAATACATAAGAGATGCGAAACATAAAGCTTGAGTCTGATCGAATCTGATGCCTCTGGAAATAGAGTGCCACAGTACTGTGGTCTTAAAATAACAGATTCTGACTGAAACTGGAACTTCACAGTGATAAATATTATGTAAAAAATTATGGTCCGTCTTTGGTACAAAATAAAAAAGACGTACAGCTGTGGTGCAGGCGAACGAAGATGTGTTTGATGATGATATCTTTCTTTCTCTGTGCAGGTGCCTGTGTCAGTGGCCATGATGACTCCCCAGGTGATCACCCCTCAGCAAATGCAGCAGATTCTCCAGCAGCAAGTGTTGTCTCCCCAGCAGCTCCAAGCACTTCTCCAGCAGCAGCAAGCCGTTATGTTGCAGCAGGTAATGTGGGTTACCTGCTTTGGACCGCTAGCGCAGGGTGTTCTCGCAACTGTTAGCCAGATTTGATGGATCTTAGTTGGCAATATTCCATCGCTCATTACACCAAAAAGGATGAAAATGAGTGTGAAACTTCTCAGTCTTTAAATTTCTTGTTTTAATTGCACGAGTGTGAAATTGCAATTTTGAAACATTTAATATTATATTGAAAACAGCAGCAGCAGCAGTGGCAGATGCATTACAAATACCAAACAAATTGATATTTAAATTTTCAAGTGCCTAGGCACATTTTAATTGTAGACTTGCCAAAGGAAGTGCAAATAGAATTGTAGATAATTGTTGCTTTAAAATTCATAACACCGTGGTGCTCCCTTTAGTCACATAAATGGTATGCGGTTATGAAATTTGAATGTAACAGCTTGTTTCATCATAGGA
>JACDJE010000030.1:1773171-1803998 GCA_016647715.1 Pavo muticus
GCGTCAGGGACTCATTTCCATCCCACCTGGCCAGTCTGCTCTTCCTGTCCAGTCTCTGCCACAAGGTATACCAATAAAACGGGATTGGAGTAATTTCTAATTCACAACTTTTTTATCCATTCCCTTTGCAGGAATGCTTTCTGCATCTTTCCATCTCAACTTCAACAATTTCCTGTTATGATGCTTTCAAATATTTTATTATTAAAATATTATTATTCATATTACATTTTTTTCTTGAGGCAGATAAATTTGACAGCATACTTTTATGGAAAAAAGTAGCTTTTTAGTGGTTTTTTTTTTTTTTCTTAGACCTAAGATGCATATTTATTAGCCTTATGGTATGAAAACAATTTCTAATAGCAACACTATTCAAGCACCATTGCTTTTCTCTGAGGAATTACTGAAGTCTGATTTAGTGTGAATGTTACCATTTCATTTAATATAAGTGAAGATATATAAAAAGAATGAAAAAGTGATATTGAAGTTATCCTAAACCTCACATTTTCATTTTCTAAGAAAATAAAGTGTTTGGTATTGAAAAGTACTTTGAGTCTTCAAATGATGACACTTGAATTTAGGTATATCACTTAGAATTTGTTTTCTTTGCTATTTCTTCCTATTAGATGTGTAAAATATAAAAACAATTTTTGTAAGTTGTGAATGCAATGGTAATGAATTATGACTGACTAATAACAGTAAAGAACTTTACCAAAAAATATTTTGTCATGGTTGAAAGAAAATAGGACACGAGCTTTTGAAAAATGAATTAGCTTGGAAATAAAGACTACTTGCACTTTGAGACAAGGCAGAGACTTCACTTGCTCAGGACTCTGTGACCCACGCAGCATGTGTTTCTATTTGTGTTACTGTACAGAGGTGAGCTAAATGTCTGTCATAAAAACTACATAATGTTCTGATCTTTGGCACTTTGGTCCTGCAATGAGCATTGTTTAGACTGTGTTCGTGACAGATAACCTTACTTTTAATTGGCCTTTACGCAGGTATTTGGTTCCTCCACCAGATAAGTGTTACGAAATCGAAGCTTCGGTAATTAGATGAGCAAGGGCAGAGTACAGTGTAAGACAATAGTGTAACCAAAAAAAAAAAACAACACCAAAAAGAAGCAGAAGAAGGCATGAGAAAGACATAACCACTTAAAGCTTCAGTCACTGGAAAGCAGAGAAGAGGAATGTACAAGTTGTTTCCATATATTGTGTTGTGTGGAAAAACTGTAAGGATACCTAAATTCATAAAAATTGTGGCAGCAGAGGAGAGTCACAAATTAGCTGTCACACCACACCTTATTATTTGGGAACAGCACTGAGGAGGCATGCTGATTCATGAACTTGGACATGTGAGAATGATAATACTGGTTTCCTTCTATGCAAAGTCACATTCGAACCAAATGGAAAAGAAGTAGTTGAAACACAGCCTTCTTCTGAACACGTTCAC
The DNA here is from genome assembly GCA_016647715.1 of Pavo muticus. NCBI lineage: Eukaryota > Metazoa > Chordata > Aves > Galliformes > Phasianidae > Pavo > Pavo muticus. The sequence goes on from JACDJE010000030.1 coordinate 1,774,624, forward strand.
CTCCTACAGCCTCCTCTTTTGCTATCTGTTGCAAGAGGAATTTTCTCTCGCATTGAGCAATCCCCATAGCTTTCCTTCAACACTCCTTCCCAATTGCATTGATATTCATTAATTTAATGCAACAGTCATTCATCCACTTCTAGTAGAAAAACATAAAAATATCCTTTTTTTAATAGATAGTATAAGTTACAGCCAAAATTGATACTAAACTAAGTTAAAAAATATGAAATGTTACAACTAAAATGTATTCAAATTGTTCTCTTTAAAGTAAATCTCCTGTTTGCTTTTGCCTTGTTTTTCTTTTTTTTTTTTTTTTTTTTTTAATAATAATGAATTCCAGTGAAATATTTCATTCTTCCAGTTTTGTTTTCTAGTATCTGCTGTGTATGTGGGATTCCTCTAGATGTAGAAGTGAATTGGTAGGACCTTGATTTTTGATGGCCCTGATATGAATGTGCAAAGGAGAGAAAGCATTGGACGTTTCCCTAAGAAAACCTCTCAGTGCCTCCAGAAGGGCCACTAACTGAGTGCCAGGGGAGCTAGAGTGATGAGAGTAAGATGGAACGTCTTTCTAGGAACACGCTGAAACAAATTGAGAACCAAATGCAGAGCTATGCTGGCTCACAGTTCTTTCAGTGAGTGGGCTTCTCTTGTAGCTCATCTCTTTCATAGGAAGAAAAAGCATCCAATGTAGTTCATAATGTAATAAAGATTAGTGCTTTTCAGATCTGTTGAAATTTTCTCCTAAATCTTAGATTTACACATAGAAAGTATCCATATACTACTTACTAATTCTATTGTAGATTCCCCTGTTTGGAATTTGGGCAAGAGTAAGATAATCAAGCTTTTCTTTTGTTTTTCTCATAAAAATGTGGCACATTTTATGACAGACATTTTTTTTGTGGAAGCACTGGATTAAGCCATAAGAACTTATTTAAGGCAGTACACACTGGATGTGGTAAAATGATGTTTTTGTCCTTCCACTGTGTTACAGGACATATAATATAGTTATAGAGAACGATTTACAGATGTGTAACACCAACATTTTTATATGTATCCACTTAGATTGCAGTTACAAGGATGACTAAAACAGTGAGAGAAGCACAGGGGGATTCTTGTTTCTAAGTTATTGGTAATAGAGTCTAGTAAAACACAAATTATTACTGACAAAGAAGGTTTTTTGCATTTGTTAGTATGAAAAGGCATAACTTCCACGTACAGCTGTGAGGTTTGCTCCAAGACTAGTTATTGCCTTTAAAGGGCAATGTTTTTTTCTTGATGATTAGGTACAGCAAATAAAATGTAGGATTTGTTTGAGCATTTATTTTGAGGTGAGATCTTCACTATCCTATATCCAGGGCCAGTGGCTCACAATGAGTTACTTCTGTGTAATGCTATGCTAATGTTTAGCTAAGAGCAAAGGTATCTAAATGACAACAATAAAAATTAAAAATAAAAACTTGAATTTTGTCAGACCAGGTAGGAAAATGAAAAACAGGTGCATGGTTGAGTTTTATAAGTGGTCATTTTACTATTTATTCAAAAATGAAAGTAGAGTAGATAGTTGTTAAAAGAGTTAGAAAACTAATCTCAAAATTCAAGAGTTGCTGGTGTTAGAATACTGTAGAGCGAATTAGTATTGGTTCTTTTCACTGTAGTTCTTATTTTTTATCCCATCCTGGATATCATGTTTCATCCTTTCTCTTTTAATATAGTGTGGAGAGGGTATTTTGAGAATTATCACAATCTATGAAACTTTAAAACTTACCCTGCTTTTTACATCCAGACTAAAATACCTGTCAGCCATTTTACAGGTCTCTTGTAAAATGGAAGTTGGCCTCTTTTAGACGCCAAAACTACAAAATGGTTGTAATTTACAATTAATTATATATTCCCTTCTTAATTTGATACTTTTAAAGTGCCTGCCCTTGATCCTTTTATCCTAAAGGGCAGCTGACTTTCAGGGTGTTCTGAAGAAGTGATAAAATTAACCAGCCTGAGCCCAAAGAGAAATTTATCTCTGATTTTAAAAATCATCCATAGCTTTACACTGCAGAGGGATGGGTTCCCAGACACTCAGAGGAGAAAGAGGAGAAGGAGACTATGCTACATGGGAAGGGCCATTACCATAGTCACCTCCCACTGGGATTCATTCACCCACTTTCCCACACTGCCTCTTATTGAGCTCCTGCAGGGCCCAAAGTTCAGTGATATGTGATGAAAATTTTCTTACCACAAGACACAACAATATGTTTTCCCTTTGGTTATTCAAACAAAGGATTTTATTCTTGGTTTTAATTTAAGTATAAACTTAGTTTATTTTTTTCAGTGGCAGAGAGAAGTGGAGAGTTTGAGGTGAATAATGTCCTATGTATATCATGCCACCTAAATGAGTAGGTTACTTTTCCTTTCAGTTTGTTATTATATTTGCAGGTAACTGTTATTTACCATGCTAAAATGGGTTATTTGCAGTGTTGCTGGAACATACTTCATGTATACAGCGGTAATTACTTACCTTCATTAAACAATTACAGCTAGTATTACCATCACTCCAGTTACCTCTCTCTAATGCAGTAAATTCTTTCCTTTCTTCCTTAAAGCCTAGCTTTTTTGCTGTACAAATACGATTTAAACTCCAGTTTTAAGACTTACATTCCAGTCAGCTTTTTCACTTTGTCATTAACAGAGTTTGTCAATGGATGTTGGTATCTAAGGCAGAGAAGAAGGACACTAAACAGTAGTCTAAAAATGAGCTCCTTCTATAATTTAAATAAAAGTGAATATCTTCCAACCAATTTGTTTCCACACTACCAGAAATTATTATTTCTGTAAATTACTTGCAGTCTCTTCTTTAATAGCTTTGCATACTTCATGGCGAGACAGCTATTGAGCAGTATTAAGGAACTTACTGTCATTTTTCATATTTCTCATTGAATCCCTTTTAGCAGTGTGAGTTCTTCTACCTTCAAAATAAAATGTTATCTAAGAAACAGATTTTCCCAACAGTGAAGAAAGATCTTAACATCTTCATAATGCATCTTACTTAACAAGCAAAACTATCCTTGGTTAAAAGTTTGAGTGAATTTTAAATTTTAAATACTTTTCTGAAGGACAGTAAACTTGAGCTAATTCAGAAAGTTGGGACGAAAATTCAGACAACTTTAGCATTTTGAATGCTTTGCATTCAAGCAGTTGAAGGTACTGTGACAGTGTCCTATCTACAAGGGTTGCTCTGAAAGTAATGCCTCCCATTTTTTTTTTTATGTTGTCCCACAATATCAGATGTGGATGTTGGTGATATGGCAGTACAGGCAGAACCTTGCCACCAATACTAAGTTCCATTTTGTTGCTGTGTGACAGATGGCAGCAGAGGTGTGGTTTGACAAATGTTGTCTGGTACAGAAATGCCTATGAAGCAAACTTGCACCATTAAAATTGTCCCTGAGGAAAAATTGCACCCACTGATATTCATCAGTATTTCTCATTGTTTGATGAGATCAACCAGTGGATGTGAGCACAGTGAGGCAGTGGGTGGTGCTTTTCAGCAGCGGTGACAGAGACAGTGGGTCACCTCCGCTGGTGTAGATTTTGACGATCATAGTTTGCAAGCTCTTGTTCATTGCTGGCAAAAATGCATAGCTAATGGTGATGACTGTGTTGAAAAATTATGTTTTGTAGCTGGGAATTTGCTCTATCAAGTAGTGTTATCGTGCTCTTTGTATCTGTTGTAGTTTCAATGGAAATAAATAGGAGGCATTACTTTTGGAGTGACCGATGTACTTTCACTTGCTGAGAAAAGATACAAAAGATTGAGTTAGATTTTAAGATAACTGTCCCAAGCTGTGTCAGGCTCAGAAACCCAGTGTGAAATCAGATCTTTCACAAAAAGTTTTCTGGTCTTCTACCAGAATTTAGTATTCTTCAACAGGAAGGTGTTACTTTTATAAAGACTGACTGTGACAGAATATGTATATAGTTATGGTGAACTCTTCATCTTTCAGTATCTTAATTTCCTGCATTAGATGCATAATACTCATATAATAAAGAGAAGGTAAGAGAACACTCACAGCTCTTCTCTTTTGTTTTGGAAGTCTTTGGGCAGAAGCATTTTGTAATGGAAGTTTCCATGACTTCATGCAAAGATCTCAATTCAGTGCAGACAACCCTAACACAGATGTGTAAATTCATTCTACAAACCATTGCAATCTGTGGCTGTGGATGAGTCCTGGAAACCACAAGATTTCAGACAACTAGTAGAGTACAGAGCAAATTTGATCTGTATCTGCAATGGTCTTGCGGCCAGATTCCAGAACAGTACTGTGCATCAGGCAGAGAAGTTTGAGAAGCTCTTCAATTTTTTTATGGCTGCCCATAACCCCAGGAGATGGAGTCTGCTGTCTCCTAGCCAAGCCTCCGATTTGTTTTCCACCCTAGGGATAGACAAAAAATAGAGGAAGAATTCGATGGTCTACACTGCATGTAATTTCATCTGTGTAGAGGGAATTTTAAATGGCCCAGTTTTGTTACCTTTCTGCTTGTTTGTTGCCACTGAATGGCTCCAAAGACCTGAACAAGTTACCAGTATGTAGTTCTGTGCTGTAGTGGTTTTGTTCTGCACTTTGTTTATTGTCTTTTAAGACACATCTTTACATCAAAACATTTTTTTAAATCCTGAACAGGACTAATGAATATATAGGTGTCATTAATTAAAATGCCTTCTGCGCAAATGTTAAACCTGTCAAGGTCTCATAGATTTCATTTTTGTCTGTTGATTTGTTGTCTGCTTCTCTCACTCCCTACTCAGAAGTTTAAAGAGAATATTAATGTTTCTATTCTTAGTGTAATAAACTTTTCTATTTTGAATAAGAGAAATTCTAAAAGCTGAGTTAACTGTGGATAAATTGAGTTATGTTTTCCTGTCAAGAAATGTATTGTGTAGACAGCAAAAATCTTGTCTGCACGTGTATTCAGTTGTTTGAGGTTTTTTTGTTTGTTTGTTTTTCAAGAAGTAGTTGCAAGTTCTTTGTAGCTTTTGTTCTTGAATCCTAGAAGGAGCATGATATTATTCAAATTGCTGATTTCTGATTGACTGTTTATAACCCAAGAGAAGACAGCTAGATTACCTGGATTCTAGCTGAAGAAAAATGAATTTATGTTTTACTACACGTTGATTGTGCTGGAAAAACTACATCAGCTTTATTGTTGGCATTAATCCATTAATAACACTGAGCTCATAATATGAAACTCTTATTTTGTTGTATTAGTGGGGCTCTCTTTCATTTTATAGCTGGCTTAAGTCCTGCTGAGATTCAGCAGTTATGGAAAGAAGTGACTGGAGTTCACAGTATGGAAGACAATGGCATTAAACATGGAGGGCTAGACCTCACTACTAACAATTCCTCCTCTACTACCTCCTCCACCACTTCCAAAGCATCACCACCAATAACTCATCATTCCATAGTGAATGGACAGTCTTCAGTTCTAAATGCAAGGCGAGACAGGTAATTCTGATATGAGATTTCGACTGTACTTGTCATTTGATGTAACACTGTTGTTTAGCATCATAAGTCACATTATTTCAACTCACAAAATAATATTTAATATAAGCTCTTAAGGTATCATGGAGACCAGATTTTTCATAACTGTTTATCAGTAGACTGCCACTTTCAGTCATGATGTCTAATTCTGTAGGTGCAAGTGCAATTCCTGTAAGACTTACTACACATAAACTTGCGATACAGTCAGAAATCTCAGAATAGTGTGTTTGTGGGCACTTTTGTAGGTGCGTAGTTTCATTCATAAACGAGTCAACGCATTTGGCAGTCAGGCCTTTACTGTTGAATCACACTGCTGTTTTCATAGATATTTTTTGTCCACATAAATTAAATCGTAAATTATTGTATTTTCAAAAAAAAATCCATTTTATTTTTAATTAATTAGAATTTAATATTTTAATATTGAATTAGGAGACAATAATTAATCACAGGTCCTACTGTGACTGTGACTATAGTTTTTTGTTGACATTTTGTTTCATTTAAAAAAATGGTTCTTCTCTGATAGACCTTTAGAGTAGTACTTTTAGTTAGAATTATTTTTGTAGTTGTCTCAGAGAAGCTGTTTCTTTCCTTCAGGATGTGTGGTTGCTGCCCATATCCATGGAGCAGTCCCCTGGATTGCTTTGATAACTGCACATAGGTGAAACTCTTGCAGATGTTCTAAAAGTGGCATGGAGATAGCGGATTGTATATTAAGTCAAGTAGTTAATGGCAAAAAAAAATGCAAACAAAAATATTTATTTAATTTATTTATTTAATTTTATTTACATTTCAGCAGAAAATCTGAATATTTTGTAGTAACTTTCATATTATTCATGAATTCTGACTGTCCATCTTCAGTATTTCTTTTCGGAATTGATCACTTCTGAATAGTATATTTTTTATTTATAGGTAAATGTTACACCAAGGTCATATGGCAGAATTAGCATATGGTGTTACACAGTCATCTTATTTTTTCATCCTTTATTAACAGTCATCTTTGGCTCTATTTCTTCTCTAATTGGAACATCATCTAGCCTTGGCAGTTGAACTATTCAATAGAACGATTAAATTTTTCTGACTGCTCTGAGCTAAATTGACCTGTTTTGACCTGTTTGTCACTGATCGTAACCTGACAGGCGCTAGCAGCCTCCAACGATTATGGCTTTTGAGATGAATCTGATGCCTTATTCTTTTGCTGCAGCTCGTCACATGAGGAGACTGGGGCCTCCCATACTCTCTATGGTCATGGAGTTTGCAAATGGCCTGGCTGTGAAAGCGTTTGTGAAGATTTTGGACAATTTTTAAAGTAGGTTGATTTTTATTCATGGGTAGAGGGTTGCTTAAGGCGAGGGAAGGAGAAAGATGGCAAGCAAAGTTTTACTGTAAATCATAACAGGGTTTTTTAATTTGTGTGTATTCCAAGCAACTGGATGATTGAGGCTATCTTCAGAGGGTCAAATTGTTATCCTCTTTCATGTTGAACACCTTTGCCGTCCTTTCAGTAGGGCACTGATACCTCTTATTGTACTTTATCGAAATGGAGCCTCAGAAAATTTGAAGTGATACTTTAGATGACATATGAGATAGCAGAGGTATGAGAAGCCACGTTTTAAATTCTGACATAATGGTAATTAATGTGTTTGGTTTATAAAAAAAAAACACAAAGGAGTAAGTGTATCCATTTGACTCTCTTTTTATAATTTGTTTTTGCTTTTACTCTTGTATGTGTACAGGGTGCTCACAAAAAACAACTGCTGTGAACAAGTGGGTTTTCACCTTCCAGAACTGCACTGATGTCAGAAGTTTTTGCTTTCTGTATTTGGGTTTGCCAGCGATTGTCTAAATCGGATCATTGAGAAAATGAGTGGCAAAGCTTTTCATCAAACTGTGATAGGTTTTGGCATTTTTTTTTTCCTTTTCTATTTTTTTTCTCCAAAAGTGGTTGTTAGTACTGTTGAATTCATTTAAATTTTCAACAACTGCACTGATTTTCTACCTGTGTACATTATGGTCCAGTTTTGTCAGAAGAGCTGTACTTGTTTTGGCATGCAATAGATCTTAATGGAAAGCTACAGATAGGCTTATATAGATGAGTAACTTCAGGGGCTGAGACTCTTATGTTGTCATGGTGCAGCTAACAGGGTGAATGAACTGTTTCATGCTTCATCAACAATTAAGTTAATTAGCTCATTTGAAATTGCTCTGCTTTGTTGCTAGGATGTTGGCAGAAACATCAAAAAGATGTGTTTACAAATGGTAGACTACAGGGTATGTAACAGAAGCACCTTAACAGCAGACCACAAGCACTCAGTTTCACAATAACTTTTGTAATAGAATTAGAGAAATACTTTTCATAAAGTATTTAAAATAAATACTTTTCACAAGGTACTTTAAATGCTTTCTCCATCTCTCATGCTATCTTTCAATTTCAAATGAGATGACTTACTTACACCGACTTGCAAATCTTAGCTAGTAAGTCTCTCACTTGATATTTTTTTTATCTATCAAGTTTTTATTGTTTATTATTTTATTGTTATTACTATTTTTATTTTTTATCTATCAAGTCTCTCACTTGATATTTTTTTGTTTGTAAGTGCGTTAAATGGAATGTCAAAATAATGGCTAATTATAAGAGAAAACTGTATAGGATTTAAAAGAACCTGATGTTATAAAGAACCCTTGTATTAAAAGGAAAATGAAATCTCCCAAATGCAATGAATCATTCTAAGTATTATTAACACTGAGAATTTAAATTAGTTTAATTCAAGCGTGCTCCTTTTCAAGAAAAAGCTAAATTTTATAAATATGTCTATAGTCAGTAGGCTGCAGCAATGGTAATTCTATGGCCAGACTTTACAAATCCATTATGTCAGGTCTCTTGTTATAATCCATGATCACTAAAACCATTTTGATAATGTAGTGTAGTGCTAGGTTTACAGATGCTCTTGCTTTCCTGAACCAAATAACCCTGGAAAATGTGAAAGCGACATATAACATCTTGATAATTCTGGTGTAGAGTCAATCAGGGTTTACAGCAGTGTCATGGCTTTTGTCCTATACACCAGCAACAAGAAATGTTTGAGAATATTCCATTATTTCTTTTTTTCATTCAATTCTGTCTTCTGTGCCCTTAAAACAAATAAGAAGTCATGATGCTGAATAGATGAGGTTGTTTATAAAATAGAAGTGTTTCTTCAGTTTACAGTAGTGTTAAGATGGAAATCAATAGATAGAACCTTGCATTAGATTCCTTAGTCCCTTTTCATGTCCACACTAATGCGAAATCCCCATTACAATTAAAAAACATTTTCTTTCAATTAAATATCAACTTTTAGTCCAAAGATTGACCATTTTTTCCAAACCATTAACTTTATAGGGGATGACAGGACTAATGGCTGTAGTTTTCAAGGCTTTGCTCTTAGTCTAGTCTTTCTTACGATGTTTTAGGTTTTCTGACTTGAAACAATATGATACCTGTGTTAAAAAAGTTAATGCAAGTATATTGTACCAAAATGAAATATTAATAAGGTACACTACCCCAGTCCAGTAGTGGGTATTTCTAGAGTATGCTTATGACAGCTTTGACAAGTACCTGGTTTATTAAGTGAACTCTTAAATTCCCGTGCTGAGAAAATGGTTTACCTAGCAGCTTGCTTCAAAAACATAAAATACTGTGCAGAGCATCTGAGAAGGAAGATTCAGACAGAAGACACTAGCTTTGCTTCACTTATATAATGATAGAAAAGATTCAGTGTGATTATTAACTTACAATATATGTCTTAAAGCCATTAAAGCTATTTTCACCTTCACTTTTGTTTGTCCAATATGAACTTGTTTATATTTATAAGACAATCAGAGGACACTACAGTTATCTAGAATTATTTTGAGATATTCAGAATAGTTTAAGAAGTTATATGTTTGCTGTGGAATAAATACGTGTTTCAAAATATAAGCTTTGGTTTCAAGAAAGTGCAGCTGATCCTTATATTTCTGTACATACAGGAAAACTTAATCCTGTGTCTTGGACGTACTTCAACTCTAAAGGCAAAAATACAGTTTATATTTTATGGAGCAATTTTCTCTCATGACAAAAAGGGTGTTAGATTACAGTTGTTCATGCATACAAGATTAGTTTTGACTTTTTCTGGTAGAAACAACAGCTTTTGGCTTAAGAAAAACTTAAAAATGTAAAGACACTTAAGAAAAAGTAACGACATAACTAAAAGGAAGCTGACAAGAGTTTAACAAAATGCTAGGTAATGAAGCAATTAGAAGGGTGCCAAAAATACTTCCAAAAATGTATAATTGTACTGCAAAACAGGTGTTGACACAAGGTGGTCTTCAAGTGAGGAACCCAGTAGATCACTAAAAGCATTTAATAGCAGGTCTTCACACTGCTTTTATAAATGTCAGTGTGCAATAACACATGACAAAACTTGAGTGTATTTTGTCTGCAAAATTAATTATCATTCCATTGGTCCTAAGGCAGTTTGAGTAGGAAGGATTTGACTTGTAGAGCTTAAATCAAAAGGTTTACAATAGAGCAGTCCAGCCAGCAGAGAAGTGTTCTTTAACCTTCATGCAGCCGATGCCTGCAAACATAGCACAGTTCCCAACACTAAGATGGGTAATGTTTTCATCCATAGAGACAGGGAAAAAAAATCATGCTAGAGAAGATAGGTCAGCTTTCCAATAGATGGTGTTTGCTGTTAAGGCAAGAGAGAGCATTTAAAAATCTACAAAGAACAGTGACCAAGCATCACAAGAAGGTTGACAAAACAAAATTGTAAAAAGAAGAAACTTACTTAACGAATTACAGGTAATGCCATATAAAACTCACTATGTTTTTTCATCTTTTATCCGCCAAGTGATACACAGTATTACGTTCTTTCTTTCTTAGCATGTTGTTCATTTCTTTTTTGTCTTTGACTGCGTAGCGTGGCTATAAAATTATGACCTCAAGAATCTTCTTTGAACTTGTCAGAATGTTGTTTCATTTGGTGACAGTGCCACCATCTCTCCAAACTAAGGCATCTGACATAATCAGCCAAATGAATAGTGACAGCTAACATTTTGTATTTAAACTCCTGTCAATGTTTAAACATAAAAAGCTTGATGCAAAATAAATCAAACACCACTGATACGCAAGTGAAACATTTTGTTAAAACAATCCCTGACACACTCGGATTTAAAGCTGATCTCTCTTTAGCTTTTGAAATGTTGTAACTAAAAATGAATTTGAAATTCTTGTAGTTAAAATTGAATCGATAATTTGTAATATATGCACTGCAAGTTAACAAGCGGATTTATATCTGTAAAAGCTACTTGAAAGGAGAAACACACATCAGACAAATTGAAAGGATCCCTTATTGCGCTTTTTGTCATTCTGCGATGTTTACTTAGCTGTTTTTTGGAGAGGTGACTGCATGTTTACACTCTGCGGTGTGTGTGTAAGTCGCACAGCCAGCGCGCAGATCCAAGCAGTTTTTAAGAACGTCAGTCGACCACATCATTTATTCCATTTTGAAAACAAAAATCAATATACCTATAAAGTGACCCATAAATTAGAACTGGCTCACACAATGTTTGTTCAGTGCTGCCTTTCTGAAGGCACCCTTTGCATTTTTTCTTCACCTCTCTGTTTGAACTGCAGTCACAGTAAGAGGCTCATTAGGGGACATTAGGGACTGGAGCTAACCAGAATTCCAGAGCTTGCTTTGCTCTTATTAATGCATAGTAGAGTAGAATGCATTTAAATATTTCATAGGCATTCAGTAATTTGTGTGTAATCGCCTTGTTAGCAGACCAGTAGAAGTAGAACAGGTCTGTGAAATGGTGTTAGTGATTGCATGGGTAATTTACAGACCTTTGCCATCAGAAAGAGCATTATTGGTGACTAGAATAGAGCTGTGAAATAGAACTAGCAATAAGTAAAAAAAAAAACTTAATAAAGGTTTTGTAACAAGCATCTTCAGGGATAACAACCCACTTGGTCCTTTTGAAGCAGCTACAGTTTATGACATATGCAATATATCAAATGCATAAGATAGTATTATGGAGCATTCATATGAAAAGGGTATTTGCAACATTAGTTCCAACTTCCTGCGAGGGACATGATTAAATGATTAATGAAATGTCCTTTTGCATATGCATTTCGAAACAGCAATTAGGCACTGACTGAGAAAATCCACCAATCCTCTCATTTTTCAGTATTATCTCATTCTTGATTTATAAATCATAGAGAATTTTTAACAGCAATATGTAGTACCTGAGACAGTTATAAAAGCATAAAAGAGAATAATTTGGGTATAAAATAGTCATAAGTACATAAATTCATAATTTAATGTTAATACCGAGCCTATTTATTTAGTCACGTTGCGTTGTATTTATATCTGACACTATTTCTGTACTTTGATTGGCATAATTAAGTAGGGGGAATGAATAGGCAATACTATTTTACATATCACTGGTAAACAATAGCGAGGAAAGGGAGATGTGGCAGAGGTATGTATGTGTTTTTCAAGTTCTCAGTAATCCACTGGAGGCTGTTCTATAAATGATCATTGAAGGGCTGCAAGCTAGCCTATAATTACAGGAAAGAAAGTGGCAGCTCTGGCATTTCATAACTATGTGTCCTCGAAAAGTGCTTTGTGAGTTTGTCACCAATGATAATTTAGATAGAGGCTCATTACTGAACATCACAACACTTTAAAAACCTTTTGCCTTCATACAGGAGAATAAAGGACTATTTTAATGGCAAGGTTCTTTTGTGTTCCACTGAAAAATTCAATCAAGACAAAACCTCATTGACTATTATTGTAGTCTGCAGTCTGTGGTCTAATAAAGGCAGCATAGATAAATTGAATGGGTTTCTAAGACTTGAGCGTATCAATGCAAACACTCCGCACTTTTTTCACTCTTCAAATATACAGTGATGGAGTATCACTAAAAAGTAAACAAGTGTAAAAACCTTTCTTACCTAAGTGAGCTAATGCAAGACAATCAAAAGTGCCAAACTATTTGTCATGTGAATTCCCTTACTGTCTTGCACTTTATTAGTATTTATCAGTGCATTGATACATGTGCACACAAACGTAGTAAACGGATGTGTGTTGTACCTCTTGTAGTTACTGACGGGACCGCATGCTTTATTTTACTCTCACATTTAAAGACGTAAAGGTAATAATATTGGTATAAATTGTTCAGGATAAAAATTGTTACCTTGTTACTTACTTCTGTGAATGCAGTGTTTTTATTTCTCACAGGTAAATGTGTCACATTTCTTTAAAAATGAATTTAAGCAGTGTAATTAAAAACAGCAAAGGGCATAATGGCAGTGACACTTTGAAGGTATAAAGATTTTTTTCCAACATTTTTGAAGAATTTTAGGTTGAATTTTATAGCAGAAAAAATCATGTTTTAGAAAAATACTCTCTCCTTTTAAAAACGTGCAACTGAATTTTAGTGCTTATTAAGGGCAGGCTTGTAATAGCTCTGGCTGGAACTGAGTGAGGCACAGACGGGTTCTGTGTATGTTGCTCCATGTAACTCTGCTGGTGCACCTCATCCTGACCTATAGAGATGTGCTATTTTAGTCTTGGGCTGCTATGGAGAGAGACTGACAAAGAGTGCCGAGTTGTATAGAGATTAATTGATACAGGTAAATGTCCACTGGAATCTTTGTTGAAACTATCTCTCTTCTGTCTCTAATGGTGTATTATCTTTTGCTTTGCAGAGTCTGAATCTGTTTGCAAAAAAAAAAACAGTAGTAAAAACTTTGGGTTTTATTCCAGGGCATTCCTAGGGTACATAAATCCCTATCTCCTTTAAAACATGCTGCGCTGTTTCTTGTCAATAATACATTAATTCCAGTCTGCTTTGCAATGCTTTGTGTAGTTCATAATTTGCCTTGTTACTTCCTAATACACTGCCAATACAATCAGGAGAAAATCCTGTTTCTTTCAACAGTGACCAAATAAACAGCAAAATAATGGAAGAGGCTGTGTATGTGTTGCACAGTCTGCTTCACGTTTTCAAACCAATAACTCATCCCTTCCGGAACACTTTCCAGCCCTCCAAAATATTTCCTCCCCTTAAAAAAATAACCAGTGTTTTTCTCAATTGTAAATCAAGTTAACACGAGATTAGTAAAGGATGCGGACAAGATAGAAGATTCGGAATATGTTGATGAAGTATGAAAGCTGACCAGCACAACTTTCACATAACTTAAAAGGCATGGCAAGAAACAACAACAAAAAAAACCCACAATACTTGGGAATGGTTCCCAGCCTTCTGGAGGAAAGAATGTGTGTCTATTTTGGCAGATTGCAGTATACTGGACCCTAAAACTACAGCAACTCTATATAGAGAAAAGTTATCTTAGAGGTTTTTAAAAATGCAATAGGTCTTGGTTTTCTTTCCCTACATTGCCTGTACATGCATGAGAAGTAAACCTACTTCACAGGGGAAAAAAAAAAAAAAAAAGAAGAACTCAGAGAAAAATAATACTGAGAACAATTTTTACACTCTTAATGTTTCCATAAAATAACTCTTCTCCAAAATGCACAGCAGAAGCAGCCACATGATGTGAAAGTATGGCATAAGGGGTGCGTATCTCTTCCCACTTTCTGAAGATGACTGTGTTAACTCTCAGGGAACGGGCTACAGTCTGCCAAGCTACCATGTAATCAGAGTGAAATTACCCTGCACCAGACTTTCTTCGCCTGCACTGCATCCTGCTGTTACATTTAAAGTTCCTCAGGGCAAGGACTGTGTCTATGTCTATTTTGTAAGATGTTATGCAAACATATGGTGTTGCAGTAACTAATAAATAATCATGAGAAGGCAGTAACCTGAGACTCAGGCCAGGAGCTCCTACACCATTGCTTACTGTCACGTGTTCTGTGCACATATGCATGTGGAAACACGGTGATGTGCACTGCTGATAGCTGTGATGATACATAGCTAAAATCTGTCTCCAGTTCTCTTCCCAACAACTGTGTATCTAATTAACTGAAAACACTGAACAGTTGTATTGGTACGCCACACACTGTCATGTGTAACCGAGGGAGTAAAATTATTTTGAATCAGAAATTCAGAACACAAGTGAAAGGTACATTCTGAACAGTTACCTACTGTTTGCACCAGTTGTGCAGATTTGCATCCACGGGGTAATGAGGTGAGTTCCACTGAAAATAAAGAAACTGTAGGTTTTATGTCACACACATAAGATATAAATCATAGAAAAAGTAAGATATCTGGCCACCTTGTTTTTTCACTTTTTCTGAGAAACACATTCTTCAGATAGATCAACAATTAAATAATTGCATGCTTCTGTGAATAATTCTGCTAAAAAAGGAAAAAGGGGAAATTTGAGGGTGACTCCAAAAGTAATGCCTCCTATGCTATTATGTCAGCCCACGACATCAGAGGTGAATGTAAATGATATGGCAGCAGAGGGGCAGTCTGACAGAATGGTGTCTGACATGGAAGTGCATATGAAGCAAAGGTGTGTCATTGAATTCCTCCATTCCTTACGGCAGCAGTGACAGTGGGTCACCTGTGCTGGTGCAGATTATTACAAGTGTGGAATGCAGGCTCTTGTTCATTGCTGGCAAAAATGCAAAGCTAATGGTGCTATGTTCAAAAATAGGGTTTGTAGCCAAGAATTTGTTCTATTGAGTAGTATTGTTGCGCTCTTTGTAGCTGTTGTAGTTTCCATGGAAATAAATAGGAAGCATTACTTTTGGAGCAACTTACATGTACTTCATGGTACAATAGCACATAGTTCCTGTAGCTGCAAGATCATTGGTGAACCCACAAAACTTACCTCTCCTTGCAAACTGAAGTAGCCAATAAAATCCAGATTCAAAGGTAAAACTCCTTTGCTCCCATTTCTTCTTCAGCCTGATCCTTATGTTTTCTCACAGCACAGGAGAGCAGCAAACCCACTGTTAAAGCTCCATGAGGGGTTTCTTTGATCCTAGAAGAAAGAGAACAAACAGAAATCACTGTCCTTCAGAAATAAAACAGGGCTGAATGAGCTCTGTAAAGAAGTATATACCCCATTGAATCCTATGAGACGCAGCCATTCAGGTGTGGGCTGTACTTTATATACAGATACCCACCCCCCGTGGTTCTCCTTCCCTGCTGCAGTGTGGGTTTTTTTGCTAAGCTGGCACGATTGCGTAGCCTGAATCTTCCCCAGGAGGCTTGCTGTGTGTGTAAGGTGTGTAGTTGTTCCTTCACATGCCTTTACATTGTGCACTGTTCCTCAGATCGTAGATAACTGCCATCATCTTCAGAGGCTCCTTCCGGATCCTGCAGTGAAAGTCAGTGATGTTCCCCTATGGTCTCTGTCATTCCTGGCTCTGTTCTGGGGAGGGGAAAGGACGTTCTGTTGTTGCTTATGCTTTAATGATTGAAGATCTGATGGAGAAATCTAAACAATTCTACATTAATTCACAGTAGTTCAAGCAGCCTAAAAGCAATTATATCTTTTGAAGAATCATTTATAGCGTGGCTGTTCATCTGCACCAGGAACAGCTCAGTGACGGCCAAACACTGAAAACCAGTTACGTCGGCTTTTAGATGACTTCTGTGATCTGGGAGGTAGGAAGTGGGCATCTGGCAGTCATCACAGAGAAAGTTTGTGCGACTAAATGAAATAATCAGTTTTGTTACTTTGTATTGTTGTATCTAAGGCATGTTCTAACTAGATCTTTTTGCATAACTCCCATTGAAACTAATGAAGCCATATGCACAGGAGAGAAAAATGGGCTTATAAAGAAATTTTCCTGATCTTAACACTGTCTTATTAGTGTTCTCTTTCTTTCCTAGGCACCTTAACAATGAACATGCGTTGGATGACAGAAGCACTGCTCAGTGTCGGGTGCAAATGCAAGTGGTTCAGCAGTTAGAAATACAGGTTTGTTACACGAGTGTATCATCCTATTACTTATTTACTGTTAATCTAGACTAACTTGAAAACATTTGCCATAATAATTGTGGCTTAAAGCTGTATGTTTCTTGCATGAAATTTGTTGATATTCATGAATGGGCGTTTTTTTTTACTTCAAGATTTTTTCACCTTATAAATTATGCAATAATTATCTAACATCAGCATTGTCTACAGTATTTTGCTTGAACTAAGACCCTAATGCCATTCATCACAAACGAAAAATACTGTCCCTGTAGCAGGGACTGGATCCAGGTTCTCTTCTCTCCTTGAAATGCTGGCTCAGGACCCCTTCAGACCCGGTGCATGTCTGTGCTGTGCGGCTGGACAGAGGAGCAGCAGAGCTCCCTGCCCAATGGAGGGCATTTTTCTGGAAGCAGATGGAAATGTCAGACCCACTCAAGGAGTTCTCCGGGGAGGTTTGTGCCCAAGCAGCCCCTTGGCTGGAACTGTGGCACTCAGGTGACCTGATCAAGCTTCAACCGCTAGAGCTCACTGCGTATATGTGATGCTCCATCTACCTTTCTGAAGAAGCACCAAGTACCTTTGTGGGGTCTCCCAGTAATTGAAACAACACTTACCTGGTGCTGAGGCTTGGCACCCCAGAATGACTGTGCAGGATGCTCATATAGTGTGGTTCTGTGCAGGAGGGCATTCCTCAGGACTCTGACCCCTCTTGGAAGAGTGCAGGGGAGCCTAAGGGATGCAGGAAAGAGCTGAGATCGTTTTTCCAGTTTGTGGAGATACCTGGGAAAAAAAAGGACAAATGCCTTTTGGCTTTCTTGCCTTGTAATGTATGTTGCCTCACTTTTTGTGCGTGCAAGAATACTTGTTCTCCTTTCAGCCAAGGCCAACTGTTAGATTCTCTCATATTTTAATACTGGAAACCCAATGCAATGAGGGGAAATGGAAACAACATGTCATTTATTGTCATTTGCCTTGAAGTGGAAGTTTTATAAACCCAAGTAGAGCCGTAGTTTGTTTTATAAGATTTACAGGACAGTGTTAACTGAATTTTCTGTTATGAATTTACGTCATGGCAAATAGCCTATCTCTAAAACAGCACGCTCACAGTATAAAGCCAAAGGAGAAACCTTTTATCCCACCCTCTGCATCAAGTACGCGTTTAATTAAAGTTGCACTGACCAAATTTTAGCCCATATACCCAGAATATCTGCAGTTATACAGATAACTTCCCATGGTTTTGAATTACTTACAGGCTGGTTTGCTTCATCCAGTCTCAGTCTACAGGTGTACCTCTTGAGCTGAATTCATGCAAGAAAGTATTTTAGAAGTCTGGAAAGAGTCAGTGTTAAACACCAAGTGATTCAAGTTTCAATTTAATGCTGCAGTTGGTTCGCATATATCCAAAGCCAGCATCACTAGAATACAACTTCTAGCATTTCCTCTTCATTTGAAAAAAATGATTCTTTTCATGTTGTACGATACGTTTTCCTCTTTTATGTTCTGATACAACAAGTAACATATTATAAACGCTTCTTCCTGTTTCTTTTTTTATTATTATTATTTAATAATTGGAGTCTGAAAGTACAAACATTAGTGTAGCATAGGAAGAGAAAACAGTATCAGTTAGGAAAAGGTGCAGGTTTAAGTAATGTGATGTCTTCTAAATGCAGTGTAAGGGCTCCTGAAGAACTGTTTACAGTTTAGAAAGAGTATGTTGTAATGTAAGAGCACAACTGAAGATTTAGCTTGCACTGTGACCAATTATGCCATTTTTTGCTTTGTCTGACTGATAGCGAAGTAGAGTCCATCAGTTGTAATGAGACTCAGCGCAGTGTAGATGCCGACTCAGTGGCAGAGTTCAGCGTTTCACACTGCCTGGTCTCTGTCACTCTACTGAATTAGATTGATGATGGCAGATTGCAGGGGGCACTAACTGGACCTCAGTGGGAAAGGATGAAGTGTGGAGACAATCCTGGCAGGCTCTGTGCTTTGAGGACCCTTCACCCCTTCACAGCTGCTGGCACTAGTCCATAGCTAACAGTGTCCACAGGACTTTAAAGAGACACTATGGGCCTTCTAATTTATGGTCTTACTAACTTGTTACTGTCGAGGCAACTGTGACCTCAATTCTCTTATTGACAAAAAGATGAAGTGTTATTTGTTTTCTCTGACCTTTTAGCATATGAAAGGCTGTAAAAGTTGTGTATTTTTTTTTCCAAGTCCCAAAGTTGCATTTCCTCCCAGATAAGTTTCTACTGACATAGACTTTTATATGCAGGAATCATTACACTGAGACAAGCTCAATGATAAGATGTATCACTGCAATAAAATAGCCGTATCAGTCATTTCTAAAATGTTTCTGATCTCACTCTTTCTTAACAGCTTTCTAAAGAACGCGAACGTCTTCAAGCAATGATGACCCACTTGCACATGCGACCCTCGGAGCCCAAGCCATCTCCAAAACCTGTAAGTGCATATTGCTTTATAAACAGTAAATAGGTCTACGAATGTAGCAGACTAAGAAAATGAACAATTTAGTGACAGTTGGAAAACAATGAGTGTGATGAAAAATACGGCAATAAAATGAAAGTAAAATGCAATAGCTTGTCAAATTGTATGTTTCTTTAAAAGTAATGCTATCTTTTACAAAATCTATCCAATCTACGCCATAGGTGACACTAAACAAAGTACACCTATAAGTGTCCAAATCATTGCCTTGAGACTGAAACCAGAGAGAGTATCTTTTTTTTGTGATAGATTCACACATATTAGAAGGAAACCCACTTTGATAGATTTGAAGTTCGCTGAAATCTGTGGCAATAAAAAGTAAATTTAAAAAGAAAAGAACCCGAGTACTTACAAAATTTCTTAAATTACTTACTAGAGACACCGGTAAACGATTTGTTATTCTTAAACAAACAAAGGAACATCCTATCATATCCAGCAAATATAATGATTTTTCAACACACTGATTGCTTAATTTCTGCCAAGAGTGTACTGTTAAGCATCTCCTGTGGTGATGTAGGGACACTGGGAAGTCATGACTGGTCATGGCCATGCCAGGGCACTGTTCCAGGCCCAGCCATGTGGCCGGAGCTGCAGCCAGAGCCAATCTTCATTATACCTAATGTGGATTCAGAAGTACTGTCTGATGCAGGTCCAGTTCTATACTGCTGGGGTGTCAGGCGTCACAGGACTGGCGTGCAGACATATACTGGGCTTGTAATGAAAGCTGAGTGAAATGTTAACTGTTCATTAATGTTAGCCGTGACAGCAACCTCAGTACGTTCAAGTTCTCTCTAATACGAAAAGGATACACTAGCACTTGAAGATGAAATGCTGGGTATCGATGAAAATCTGTGTCCATCAAAGTCAGGAAATGTAGGCAGAAGAAACACAATCTGTTTTAAAGAGCACACTTGGATATCACGCCCAGTTAGTGTTTACGTAAAAGGAGAGCATACTCTGTCTCTTGTGTTTCCAGCTCCACGTACTTCAAAGAAAATCTTTGTCTGAGGACCCACTTTATAATCTGATGATGAATGAAGAAAGTGTTAGCATTTCCTTAACCCCTACCTTTGTGAGAGAAAATTCAGATGCGTCATTTTTGCTTTCATTAGTCTAGCTAAATTCTATTTTTTATTGTAGATTACCTAGAAGGAAAAGATGCTTAGAAACTTTAACTTTATTATGTGTGGCTTATATCTGAATAGTGCAATCTGAGGGTTTTTTCCATTTCCGTGCATTGTGAAGTTCTCCTGTCACACAGACTTCTCAAGCAATTCGCTTGGGTTCAAAATGCTGCTGAACTGTGTGGGAAAAGGTTTTCAGAACACATTTCTACTGTTTAATTATTTTAACCCCAGATGATCTGTAGTCTATCAAAATTTTGAGAATATTGTTTCTTTACAGTTTTAAGCGACTGTCTCATTTCAATAAGATTATTTTTCTCATTCCTTCCTATAGTATAATGTAGATAATCACAAGACAGAATAATTGTCTCATAAATCCATCAGGAATCTGCAGCTTGTTCTTTTCCAATTAATTATTCAATCAGTAAATTTTTTAAAACTCCAGCAGCATGGTTACATCTACACTAATAAAGAATTTTCAGCCTATAATCCAAAACAGAACCTGAATGAATAATGTAATTGAAGTATTACATTACATAAACCACACATGAAAGAATTGCTAATTGCGTTTGATGGTGGGCAATTAATACAGAATCTTAGATGAGCGATTTAAAATGAAACCACAGTTTAAAGTTCCCTTTGGAACTAGAGATATCTGAAGTGGTGAGCTGCACTACTGGCCTCAAATTGGTTTGAAAGAAGAGTGGTCAATACAACTCCCCCCCCCTCCCAAAATTTATACACTGTACAAAAGAAGCTTCAAAATTGATATGATAGTAGAGATTTATGGTCTCATGTGCAGTGGCTCAGTTGAGACGGCCCACACATTTGATAAATATTAATAGCATGAATTTATTACCAAGGAGAAATGAGCTCTGTTGGTTCATCACTGCACCCTTAACAGCTATCAGTACATGAACACAAGGTGCAACCGCACTGTCTATTATATGACCCCATTTACTCTCTGAATGGTACTTCATTAAATGGTACCTTTTGGCCATGCTATGGATGGATGAAAATCAAAGTTATCAAGGCTGCGAGTCCTGAATAATGAGTTTCACCCAACCTTGAATATATTCAGATGAGCTGAGGTGGCTAAGTACTCATCCTAGGTTTTACATGCTTTTCTTTAGTTAATAATAAATTCTATTTTATCAGTTCATGATTGCATGCCTACAAACATGTTATGCTTATTATTGCTGGCTAGGAGAATAAGTTACCGTAACATTGTAAACATAGTAGTTTGAATCTGCACAGATGGAAAATTTCTGCACCTTTTGTAATTTTTAACATGTCTATAACTATATAGTGGCTATTGTGTTTTGGCCGCACGTTACCACCGTACCTGAAGTTGTACTGTTTTATGCTTTATCATGTTGTATTTTCTGGTTGGCAAATAGATGGGTTAAAGCCTCTTTCAGTGAAATGCTGTGGAAGTAAACCTTCCCCTCCTCCCCCCAATTTGCATGCTTGCTTGCAAGAGAAAATCAAATATACAATTAAAAGCTTTGATATTTAAAAACAAAGGTTAACAATCCATACATAAGAAAAGTGTATGCTGCTTAAATCTTCCTTCATTTCTCAGACTCTTCAAGAACACTTTTTGCTATGGACAAGCTTAAACTCTTAGCTTCATGAATGTATTAAATAAGGCATTTGGTAGCATTATCTGAGCTTTTTTTATGTACGTAACAAAGAATTCCCAGTCCAGTCTGCTGGCTTAGAGTACGAGCAGAAGAACAGTCTGTGGTTTATTGGGAACAGATGCACTTGGGGATGCCTTCAGGGTGCCAGTCGTTATTATTAGACTGCTAATGTGCTTCTTCTGGCTGCTGCCCAAGAAAGAAGAACAATTAGCTGGCATATGTTAATTTTTGTTTCCCTAACAAATCTCTCTACTGACTAAATGTGTAAAACAAATCCACAAAGAAAGATCAATCAATGCTGTACACATCATTTTCTACCCATTAAAAAGAGGTTTATCTTAAGAAGTGTATTTGGGATTTGAAAAGGCAGGTGTTACTAAATTATACACAAAACCCAAATTTCCTGTATTTAGCCACTTGCAGTTACTCCGTACAGCTGAAGAACAATTAATATTGGTTTTCTCGCTCAGCTCTATAAATTACTGTATAAAGTGAAAAGACTACAGATTACCCCTTATGAGTATCATTTAAGTATATGGCAGCAATCTTTTTATGTGCTGCCCTGAGTATAAATTCTGCTAATTGGATGCTATTTATGACAAAAGATGTATGGTAAATATGACAGAGGTAATACGAGTTTTTGATAATGAGGAACAGGGCCTTACTGAGGGGAGTAATGAAGGGCACACTGTTAAACAGCTTGCATACATTCTCACCTTTTTTTCCTTTTTTCTACCCTGACACCCACTTTCCAGAGTACATCAGCAATAAGTGA
Organism: Pavo muticus; assembly: GCA_016647715.1. Classification (NCBI taxonomy): domain Eukaryota; kingdom Metazoa; phylum Chordata; class Aves; order Galliformes; family Phasianidae; genus Pavo; species Pavo muticus. The sequence goes on from JACDJE010000030.1 coordinate 1,797,138, forward strand.
CACTGTAATCATAAATTGAAAATGATACTTCCAGAGGAATTGGCAAACTTGACATTTCATTATATTTGTTAACACATGCCACAAATGATTGTTAGTGAGGAAATTCCATTTCCCTCTCTCCATCTCCAATCAGATTTAATTTGAAAATTTTCAGCCTCCTCCGGCTAATTTGCAATTAAGACAATTTTGTTTGAATATGTAGTAATGTCATTACCATTCCACCAAATTAGCAAGGAGACTAAAGGTCAGTGTAAAATTTTCCAGCTGGCTGGATCCTCTCAGCTGAGATTTGGGACTGGGGGAAAAAAAAAAGGAGGAAAAAAAAGCACTCTAGCAGCATCAGAATAGCAACTTATTTTAAGTTGTGCTTGTGTGAACGTTAACATCTTTTATTACATTTATTGTTGTTATTGTTGTTTCAGCAGGAGCTGGATCTGTTTTACAACAGACCTAAATAATCACCAGCTAGTTTCTGTTGCAGGCAAACATACTTTCTGTGAAGTCTGGTAGTACTAGAAGGAGTTAGTCCTAAGTAACATTGCAGCAGATTATTAGATAACCTCTAACAGCATCCTCTAATTAGAGTTCTTATGATACAATTTCATCCTGTAATTAGTTGAGATTGGCTGCTTCCTTTTGCAGCTTATTAGTGGCAACACAGCTGTAGAAGTGAATCCACTCTCATTTGTCAAACCTTTTTAACACTCTCTCTCTCCTTTTTCTCCTCTTTTTTTTTTTTTTTTCTTTCCTTTTGGGTTTCTACAGCTAAATTTGGTGTCTAGTGTCACCATGTCTAAGAACATGTTGGAGACATCCCCACAGAGCTTACCTCAAACTCCCACAACACCAACGGCCCCAGTCACCCCAATTACCCAGGGACCCTCCGTAATCACCCCAGCCAGTGTACCCAATGTGGGAGCCATTCGAAGACGACATTCAGACAAATACAACATTCCCATGTCATCAGGTAGGGTGCTTTGCTTCAGTACTCCTGTTTTGGTTTTCACAAAATTTACACAGAAACTTAAAATAGTGTAGAGGCAAATTGTGGATGTCAAAGAAGGAGTGACTGCTGCTGACTTTGAAAGATTCTGCTTTTCATCTCTAATTCCTTCTGCCAATGTTTAAAACAAAAACAAAAAAAAAAAAAGAAAAGAAAACTGAAAGGAAAACAAGGTCTGAAACTGTCTTCTCTTGGTGTAAGATATTAATATATATTAATATATGAAAAGGTTTGGTATTAGTGACAACATATACTGCTTTAGCTGTCATCAGACTGTGCTAACCATATTTAATTCTGCATACGTGTATTAGTCTCCCATTTCTCTGCTAGTCAGAGAAAAATTTCACAAAGGAATATTTTACGTAGCTGGGGGAAAAAAAATAGGGCAGGGAAGGAGGTGGCTGACTGATGCTGTACAACCACATGGAAAAAAAAGTGCTCAGACTGTAAGTTTTAAAAGGTCTTGCTGCTGGAAGCATGCTGGATGTCTGGGTACACCCCTCGTAGCAGGCACTGAACTGACTGGGGTATGCTTCATTTGCACTTTTACATCGAGGAGCTCAGAAAAGACTTCAGTGTAATTTGACTGTGGCCCTTTGTGTGCTCCTGAGTAAACAGTTCCTGTGAAATTTGTGAACACGTAGCAAACAATGTCATCAATCGTTCCGTACAGTGCAGGATGCCCGTAAGATTAACGTCCAGTTTATATGGTTTTATTTTACAGAAATTGCCCCAAACTATGAATTTTATAAAAATGCAGATGTCAGACCTCCATTTACTTATGCAACTCTCATAAGGCAGGTAAGTAGAGAGAAAATTAAGTTTCCTTGATTAAATTAAAATTCATTAATGCTTAAAGTAAGGCTTGGTTGAGAAAGCGTCATCCAGCCTAGTTAGTAAACCATTATTTTATGTCACTATGTATCTTGTCTCATTTCAGGCTATCATGGAATCGAGTGACAGGCAGTTAACACTTAATGAAATTTACAGCTGGTTTACACGGACATTTGCTTACTTCAGGCGTAATGCAGCAACTTGGAAGGTAACTTCTTTGCCAGCAGTTTAAAGATGCCTCGCTTAGTTCCTTACAGATAGGACAAGGAACGTTTATTTACATGACATAAGCAGATTAGTATCTGCTTCCCCTCTTTTTAACCTGCCTCTTGAATGGAATGAATTCCCTCTCTCAAAATGACAAGTGAAAGAATAATTTTGCCTCTGATATAGTTTTCTAATTTGGTGCAATTAATAGCTGAGGCTTGGCAGAGAAATGAGGGCCTGACACACTAATTACAGTGTGAGCACTCAATCATCAACACCTTTGTTAGTCGCACTATATTACTTTTTCTCTTGCATATTATTGGCTAATTAGTTTGAAAAATGTCTGTTTGCCTTGTGCAACAAATGGAGGCTGTAGGTTTTGTCTTGGTCTGTGCCTTTTGTACACATCATACCTCATCATACAGACTGAAGCTGCCACAGGAGTGAGGGCCATGGCTACTCAGCTGGAACTAAAAGAAAGTAAAGTGAATATTATCCTGTCAGAACATAAATGCAGTTTATTTACTTAGACAAAAGGGTTCATCTATATCCCTGTCCAAACAACTTCATTGTCTGGATCCTACAAGGAGCTAAAAAAACGTTAGTTCTGTGCATCTATTTTTGGAAAAAGAGCAACGTCTGGAAAGATAAGGGCACTCAGCACAGACTAAGTGAACTGTTTTATTTTCATTTCAAAAAGCAGTCAGAAACATCAATTAGCCACAAGCCATTTGGTACAAAAGGGGGAAAATGTTTGTAGCTGAGAAGAATAGAGGCAGCAAAGCACTCATCAGCATACTAAGAATTTTAGACTGAGAGATATGCTAAAGTGAATTAATTTGGATTTAAAATGCAAATTAATCTGGCGAGCGATTACAGATATATGGGTGTGAAGCTCAGAATGCTTTTAATTTACAAAATGTTTAGATGTTATTAGTTGCTACCGTACGTGGTACTGTACTGTAAATGAATGTAATTGTTTTATTTATGCATGGTTACTTGATATGTATTTTATAAGATGAAAATGTCAGAGGTAATCTGTAGAAAATATGGTTTAGAGCTTTTTCAATAAGTAATATTTATGTTTAAGATTTACGTTTTCTTTTGTTACTCATTAGAGAATGTAGTGAATGCTCCGTCATTTGATTTACTGAAAGAAATTTTAAAAGAAATGAAAGGTGATTTAATATCTTAGCTTGGTCTCATCTCCACAGCTCGGGGATCCAGCAAAACTCATTCTGAACAGCTTATTAGTTCTAACTATATCGCATGCATAATAAAACTGCTCATTTGCTCATTAATATTAAAATTATCATATTCAGAGCCATGGGCATTAAGATCAATCAAATCCTTGGATTTCAGGTCAGATGCTAGATCTGCTTATGCTCCCCCCCCTCCTTTTTTTTTTTTTTTTTTTTTTTTAAGAATTCTTTTCTTAAAGCAAGCCAGAAGCTTGTCTTTGTGCAAATAGAAAGAAATCTTCATCAAAATTACTTTGTTTTATATTCGTAAAATAAGAATTAGGTCATTACTGGCTGTACTTGATAGCTATATGCCAGTTTACCTTGACAGGAAGAAATATTTGCTTAGATTTATAATTTGATTTATGGAAAATACTCAAAGTAAATTATGCTGTCTGCTGTATATTTATTATAGTTTAAATTTTAAGAATGACTTAATTTGATTTAAAAATGTTAATTTTGAGTAATTACTCCAATACAAAGCAGCCAACAACATCTGTTTGCACAATTGCGGCTGAGAAAATGTACAGTCAGGTTATAGGAAGGACTTCCAATTCAGTTTCTGTGTCACAGTTAAAAAAAAAAAAAAAAAAAAAAAAAAANGATGTTTACATATCATGTGTACTGTCTGGCATTCCGCTGGATAAACTGAGATATCTATGCATATGATTATGTAGACACGGCTGCATTTATAGCTGTGTTTATAGCTAAAATACTGCATATTGTAGCAATTCTTGCCTATAAAAAAAAGCAAATAACTTGAGTTACACCCCAACTCAAGCTTTAGCTTTCCTCTTTCTTTTCTATGATATGTCATTTGTCAAAACTGGCAATTTCAGGACTTGCTGTAATGACTCTTTTGAAAATTATGTCTATATGTTGCTTAGTTCTTGATGGATTGAAGGAAGAGAATGTAAATGTACCAAGATACCACTGGAGAAGGAAGCTATGCTCCTTAGAATTGTACTGAATACAGTGTTACCACATAAATAATAAAAATTGCACGTGCATGTTCACTAGGCAGTATTTACATGCTTCAAACGTGAGAACACTATCAAAGAAATTCATTTCTGTTGCTGTAATCCTGTACCTACTTGCTGTTAAAAAATGGGGAAATTCTTCCAACCTTTGAATTTGTACCTGGTCCTTTACATCTGGTTTTCAAAAACAGCTTAGTGAGAGTAGTTACAGGAATCGACTTTCCATCTGTGGGTGGATGTCTTAACATACGTGAGTGAATCTGCTTACTTAGAATGTAGTTCCTGATCATTGGCAGAGAAAGACAGTAGGAATACAAACTCAACTAAAATTTAACATCTAAATGATTGAGGGTAGTGAATCCCAGTCAATGTATTTAGGGCAGTGATACTTGAAAAGCTTTCAAGTTTTTGCCTTAGGTAATGATATATAATATGTTCTATTTCTTATACTTCTTGAACACTTAAAAATACTGAGGTAGATCTAAGTTTTAGGTGATCAGTGTAACTATGGCTTGGTAGTTAGAACATCTTGTGAGTTAGTAATTACATACAGGATCTGAAATTTTATGCTGCATGACTCCCAGTTTGCATTTCCAGTCTGATGAAAGTTTAGAATTCCATGGTGCAGTTTGCAGCATATCACTGGTAGAATCTCAAATTCTAGATTTAATTGCATTAAAAATACAAGTTTTCTCTTTGATTAATCTTCAGATCTAATTCCTGATAGTTCGATGTTAGATAGACATCAAGTACTCCCTTCTTCAGTGAGGAAGTATGTTACTTATTGTGAACATAGACTGTTCAGAATTCCGGTTTTCACTAATACCAGTTGTCAGCAATCAGTTTTGAACAATTTTTGTTTAAATCAATACTTAATTCCATTTTTTGCTTCATTTTTGAAGCAATCAGCATGGACCAGGGTGGCAGAGTACTAGAGCATCTGGAGTATCTCTTGTCCACACGTTCATATTTTGGCAAATGCATCCAGGTGCAATTTCTTTTCACTTCATTTCACAATGAAAAAAAAAAAAAAAGATTGAAATGGGAACTGCAAAGTTGTTAAGGAAAAAAAAAAAATTAGTCATTAGAAAACTTCGAAAATTTTACACTGAGAAAATGCAGTCTCAAGGTAGAGAACAATGAGGTTACTGTCATAGAATCATATCGCTCTGTTAAAACTCAATGCAGCTCATTCAGTAAGGAGTGGGAGGAGTTAACAAAGGAATTAAGGAAGTAAAATATCCTACTGATGAGGTTTTGTGGTAGAGGGCTGTTTCCATGCTATGTAAGGGTGTAGACTAATGACAGTGCAACTGACCTCTTACTATTTTTGTAATTCAATTGAGAATATCTTATTCTAACAGCAAATTCCAGAATTGTAGAGATGGTTGATTTTATTTTCTGAATGTACTTAAAAAGTACAGTGAAAAGCAAAGATAAGTCTTAGAAGAGTCACTTCTTAAAATGGGAGTTCGTATAATCTCACCTTGCATGAGACTCTACATTCATTTACTGAAATCTGTAGGACTGGAATTGTTTTGAAGCCAAATGTTCCGTGGTCTTTAAAGCTGTTTTTAGAAAACATTGTGTCAGGTTGTTGTGAGAAAGGAGAATTATTGTCCAAATGAACAAGAGTTAAGAGTCAATCTGAGATGAATTAGAAAATGAACTTATCCAGTGTTGTGTTGGAGCGCATCCAGAGGAGGGCCACAAAAATGATCCAAGGGATGGAACACCTCCTACAAGTGCAAGCTGAAAGAGCTGGGGCTGATCAGCCTGGAGAAGAGAAGGCTATGAGGTGGCCTGATAGCAATCTTTCAGTATCTAAAGGGGAGCTACAGGAAAGAAGGGGACAGACTCTTTAGCAGGGTCTGTGGTGACAGAACAAGGGGATATGGTTTCAAGCTTACAAAGGTATAGGTTGTATATAAGGAAAAAGCCTTTCACAGTGAGGATGGTGAGGCAGTGGAACAGGTTGTCCAGAGATGTGGTTGATGCCCTGTCCCTGGAGACTTTCAGGGCGAGGCTGGATCAGGCCCTGGACAATCTGATCTAGCTGTGCATGTCCCTGTTCATTGCAGAGTTGGACTAGATGACTTTTAAGGGTCCCTTCCAACTCTAAGGATTCTATGATTCTATGATCTCCAGTTCTCTCTGTGAAGAGATGAGTTCCAGCCACCTGTGGTTTCAGTTACCTTTTCCTTTGTATTTTGTGGTCATTCCCATCTCTTCTCCTTTACCTTTCCCAGTCCTGCCCTGACTAGATCGTTTCTCTTTGCAGTTCTATCTGCATAATCATCAAACTTTCTTTTTTTTTCTTCAAACTTTTTTTATCTTTAAATTTTATTCCCAGAGGCAAATATGATTATTCTGCTGTAAGATCATTCACTTTTGAGGTGCTTCAGTTTGAAAGCATTCCATTGTCAGGTCGTTCCCATATCTGATTATTCCAGTCCCCCACTGTTAAGCTTTCACACCACTTACAGTAGGTTACCTATCATTCCAGTTTTAATCCCTTTCATTCCCTTGTTTCTTTAACTTCATAATGTTCCAGTCCCCTGTCTTTCCTTTTCCTTTTTTTTTTTTTTTTTTTTTT
>JACDJE010000030.1:1804149-1829149 GCA_016647715.1 Pavo muticus
AAAAAAAAAAAAAAAAAAAAAAAAAAAGAACTTTAGTGAGAAAATCTTTTTAAAAAGCCTAAGTATGTTCTATTGTGCAGGGAGAGTATTGCAAAGTAACTTGCATATGTCATCTAATAATACAGAATAAACAAACTCTGTCATTTCGTTATTATAGGGATGAAAAGAATGCCTTTGAGCTTATTTGCATAAAGCTTTGTGCAAAATTAACACTTGTCACTGTAGCCTTTTTAGCATTTTAATACCTCAAGCAGGACTGGTTCCTTTGGACATTTCAACCATCCCCAAGTGCTTGATCAGGGACACAACAGAGCTGACCTAATTGTTCTGGCATTTTCAAAGATACTGTAATTTGTACAGATATTGCAATTTAGACCAGTTCAATGAAAGGAAGGTTTTGACACAGCTATTATTAAAATAGCTTGGAAGGTTCTGTTATCACAAAGTTCAAACTGCAGATTCCAGTAATTTGTAAGTTTGGGGTTTACAATATTATACATATTTTGCATTTAATACTTAAACTAAATAGAGATTTTCACGATGATTTAGAATAAGAAGATTAACAAAGTATACTGCATAGGCTGCCTTCTTAAATTGTATTAATTTTACTACCTTTTCCCCCTTTTGTGTCTGATTTAGAATGCAGTGCGTCATAATCTTAGCCTGCACAAGTGTTTTGTTCGAGTAGAAAATGTTAAAGGAGCAGTATGGACAGTGGATGAAGTAGAGTACCAGAAGCGAAGGTCACAAAAGATAACGGGGTACGTTGGTGGTTGGTTTTGTTCAACTGAGTTGTTCTGTAATTCTGTAACCTGAGTGAGTCCTCTGTGTACTACAACCTGACAGACAAAGCGAGCACTTATGTGGAGAATATGTAGCAAGCTAATAGCTGTGCTGGCGCATTCTCTTCAGTGAGCTAACATTTCTTTTGTGGGGTTTTTTGTTTTTTTTTAATAAATGCTGTTTTCTGTACAGTCTTGCCTGCCTGACTTTCCCATGTAGTTCGCTGCAGAGGAAAGCAATAATGGTTTTGTTTTTTTCAGTGTATTTCACCATATGTTTGTCATTTTAATTCCATCCACCATAAGTTCTTCTACTATATATTAAAAATAGTCCTGTATACATATGTTGCCCATGTGTTGGAGTTTCATACACACTTGTTTTCACTGTAAACCTTTGACAGAAGTAGGGAGTCGTTCAAGGTCATTTTACAATATAGGTATCATACACTACAGTACTGACCTCAAAAATATCTTCTTGATGAGGGTAGTATTCATGAGAAGCCTTCACAGGAGGACCTTTGGCATGCTTACTGCCCTACTTTCAAATTAATCCCATGTCAGTATGACTGGTTCTGTGGATGCTTTTTATTCCTTTAGAGTATATAATTAGTTTTGATAAAACCACTCAGAATACCAAAGGTGCAGGAGAGGAAAGCTGGAGGTTTTTCTTTGCAGGAAGGTATTCTCTTTCTGTAATGGATCTGTTTGTAAACAGCCACCCAGCTGACCTCTGGGTTCCTCTGAGACTGCCGTTTTATTGAAAACATAATTTTATGGAGATACAGCATACGGTATTTCCAATCCATTTCAAATGCAGTGTGTTTGATTTGACGGGATGCTAACTGATCCACTGTATTGTTCATTTACTGTTATTTATATGTTGTTGTGCACTCTCCCTTTTTTGGAAGTGAGGAGAAACATCTTTTTGTTCAGCACCTTAGAGGAGCTGTATGTAATGCGTTCAGATGCGTATCAGCGTTAGTTCAGAAAACCAAAACCAAATGACACAGCAAGCTCAGCCCAGGCAGGTGTTCTACAAAGTTTAAAGCTATCTCTGTCAAATTCTTTCAGCAAGTTCAGAACCTTTACAAGTCACCATGGCCCTGCTCTTGGAGCAGATTTCCACGTGGGTCTAATTACAGCAAAGCGCATGCTTTTCTGATACAAGTAAATCACTGTGCTCTGCCAGGTTGAGCCCCTTCACCCACAACTTCATTTCATTTTTCCTTCTAAAATTCATGTTTTCTATGCTGAAAAACCAATCCATTAACCCAGCAAGCCAGCCAGGATGTCTGCTTGTGTTTTAAACTTTGAAAAATTGTTTATTTTCAGAAGCCCAACATTAGTGAAAAACATACCCACCAGCTTAGGCTATGGAGCAGCTCTTAATGCAAGCTTGCAGGTAAAAAAAAAACACAAAAAAACACACCTAAATTATTCTTTCTTTGTACGTATTTATATGAAGTATCTTATTTCTTTTATTTCTTGATATATTATGATATAGAGTAACTTACATTTATGTTTATGTCAATGTTATGGTCAACCTAAATAGTTGGGTTTATCTTCCAAGTTAGTTGTGTTACCTAGCACTGCAAGAAGTACTCGTTCTTATTCATGCTACTTTTGATGTGGAGAAGCAAGAAGGACACCCTGTGGCAAAATCTGGAACACTCAGTTTTGCTGCAAATGTTAGATTGATAGAAGCTTTTGCAAATGCATGTGGATATGCATTAATATTTATCCAAGCTGTCATAAATGATTTCACATCCTAGTGTTGGGGAACATGGTGCTCATGGCGAAAACTTTAAAGTTTAATTATAATATATAATTTTTATGCAGAAGAGGCAAATGTCAGGACTTTTTTATTTTGAGTTAAGTTCTGGTCATTTTTTAAAGTATAGCAGCTGCCTGCATTATAAAGGAACCATACATTGTGTGGAAGGGCATAGGGGTTAAGCGTAATTCAAAGTCAGAAAATGATGTAAAACTGGAAAAGTGCTATGAATATCAGAGCATAGTTAATAATGGAAAATAATGAAACCTATGTAAGAGAAATAGTAAACCAGAAATGGAGATTCTGTTACAATCTGAATATGAAAATAGCTGGAAAATGCACAAAATCCGTCTGACCTCCTATGCAGCTACCAAAAATGAGCTGCTTTGTGTATGTACATTTGTAAATGCATGAACATTTAAAGGTGGCTTGTATGTGTGAGAACTGAGAATTTTATTTTTATTCTTCATTTTGCTAGGCTGCGCTGGCAGAGAGTAGTTTACCATTGCTTAGTAACCCAGGATTGATAAATAACGCATCCAGTGGCTTACTGCAGGCAGTCCATGAAGATCTCAATGGTTCGCTGGATCACATTGACAGTAATGGAAACAGCAGCCCGGGCTGCTCTCCTCAGCCTCACATGTAAGTGCAGTTAGTGTTCTTCCAAGAAAAGAATGCCTTAGTCTAAGACCCAGTAATATTTAAAAGTGCTTTGAAACGAGGGGAAGTGAAACATCTGGAACTGAATGTTTGAAACTGAATACTTATATTAAAGCATTTAAATAGATGCTTCTTCATTTACTCTGTAGTAAGATTGGTTTTAAGCTTTTCTATTTGTTTTTCAAACCTCTTCAACTTGCTTGCAAGCACTGTATGTGACAGGAAGCTGGTCTCTGTTGTCGTTTTCACAGCTTGGTTTATAAGGTACAGTCAGAACGTGCATGTTGGCATTAGTTGTAATTTTTAACTGTGAGTCTCTAAACCATTTATGAACTGTAGTGGAGATATTGCCCATTTACATAAACCGTAAAATGCAAAGTTTAACTGTTGCCCACAGTTTACATAGAAGCCAGTAAAGTGTAACTTTTTGCCTGTCTTATAAATCAGTGTAATTACATATTCAAGTTTAATTACTGGTGCGTCTGTATTGGCAAGGTTTATATGTTATATTTTATGCAAGACTACGATTCCTATTAATATTTAGCAGCTAACTATATCATTAATTACTCTAAAATCTTTCCCCTACCATCTTTTTAATGGAGCTGAGAGAGTGGAAGTATTAAAAATTGATGTATTGTGGATTTCAGAAATGTGTCTGAAGCTTTAGAAATGCCTGGCCTTAATCAGTGATGTCAAACGTGGCAGTTTCTTGTTTACTAAATAGTAAAACATGTATCTTGGAGGTATTGTTTCCCAGGTTATTTATATAATAATTAGCAGTGTGATATCTAAGTAGACTTAGATTCAAGTTTAATGTAGGATGATTTTCAATGTGTGTATACAGTTATGGTCTGTTTTTAAAGTAGCTGATCCGATTTGCCCTTTTTCATTCCGTTTTCTCTCTCACATTTTTAATGTTGATTTTAATTTCTGGAGTGGGATATCTAACGGTATAGTAATTGAGACCAAACTCTCTTTTTACTCACTCTCTGATGTGTGGAGAATCCATTTTGATCTGACCTTTTTTAAGGGAAACGTTTTGCCAAGCTTTTCTTCTTTTGTTTGGCGTGTTAATGTATCTGTGATAATATAGAAATGTTTATTGTCAAGCATTTAATTGTTCTATTGCACATTTATTCTACCTGCTTTTGAAAATAATACACTGTGAACATTAATGTATTTTATCAGGTTCCAACCCATTACTTTTTCAAAATGGAAAAATTTGTCTTTTGGAAGTGTCTTTAGATGTATTAAATAATACAAAAGAAGTAATAAAACTTGAAGTAGAAAGAACATGAATATATGCTCTTGAGAGTAACACTACTCTAAAACAAGTAAAGTGAGCAATCAGACAAAAGTTTTTATATCCCATGCTTTATGCTATCAACCATGCAGTAGGTAGCTTGAGGCCTTTTACTTTTAGCAGTTCTCCTGAGTATGCTAATGCTCTCTTCCTGTATAAAATGCCAAGACAATAAAACTTTAAAGAGCAAACAAGAGTTAGATCATGTGTGTTAAAAACAGCTATTTTACAGAAAAGAATGACACTTGCTATTAAAGTTGTTTTGTAAGTGTTTGGCAGAGATGTTTACATATCATGTGTACTGTCTGGCATTCCGCTGGATAAACTGAGATATCTATGCATATGATTATGTAGACACGGCTGCATTTATAGCTGTGTTTATAGCTAAAATACTGCATATTGTAGCAATTCTTGCCTATAAAAAAAAGCAAATAACTTGAGTTACACCCCAACTCAAGCTTTAGCTTTCCTCTTTCTTTTCTATGATATGTCATTTGTCAAAACTGGCAATTTCAGGACTTGCTGTAATGACTCTTTTGAAAATTATGTCTATATGTTGCTTAGTTCTTGATGGATTGAAGGAAGAGAATGTAAATGTACCAAGATACCACTGGAGAAGGAAGCTATGCTCCTTAGAATTGTACTGAATACAGTGTTACCACATAAATAATAAAAATTGCACGTGCATGTTCACTAGGCAGTATTTACATGCTTCAAACGTGAGAACACTATCAAAGAAATTCATTTCTGTTGCTGTAATCCTGTACCTACTTGCTGTTAAAAAATGGGGAAATTCTTCCAACCTTTGAATTTGTACCTGGTCCTTTACATCTGGTTTTCAAAAACAGCTTAGTGAGAGTAGTTACAGGAATCGACTTTCCATCTGTGGGTGGATGTCTTAACATACGTGAGTGAATCTGCTTACTTAGAATGTAGTTCCTGATCATTGGCAGAGAAAGACAGTAGGAATACAAACTCAACTAAAATTTAACATCTAAATGATTGAGGGTAGTGAATCCCAGTCAATGTATTTAGGGCAGTGATACTTGAAAAGCTTTCAAGTTTTTGCCTTAGGTAATGATATATAATATGTTCTATTTCTTATACTTCTTGAACACTTAAAAATACTGAGGTAGATCTAAGTTTTAGGTGATCAGTGTAACTATGGCTTGGTAGTTAGAACATCTTGTGAGTTAGTAATTACATACAGGATCTGAAATTTTATGCTGCATGACTCCCAGTTTGCATTTCCAGTCTGATGAAAGTTTAGAATTCCATGGTGCAGTTTGCAGCATATCACTGGTAGAATCTCAAATTCTAGATTTAATTGCATTAAAAATACAAGTTTTCTCTTTGATTAATCTTCAGATCTAATTCCTGATAGTTCGATGTTAGATAGACATCAAGTACTCCCTTCTTCAGTGAGGAAGTATGTTACTTATTGTGAACATAGACTGTTCAGAATTCCGGTTTTCACTAATACCAGTTGTCAGCAATCAGTTTTGAACAATTTTTGTTTAAATCAATACTTAATTCCATTTTTTGCTTCATTTTTGAAGCAATCAGCATGGACCAGGGTGGCAGAGTACTAGAGCATCTGGAGTATCTCTTGTCCACACGTTCATATTTTGGCAAATGCATCCAGGTGCAATTTCTTTTCACTTCATTTCACAATGAAAAAAAAAAAAAAAAGTTGAAATGGGAACTGCAAAGTTGTTAAGGAAAAAAAAAAAATTAGTCATTAGAAAACTTCGAAAATTTTACACTGAGAAAATGCAGTCTCAAGGTAGAGAACAATGAGGTTACTGTCATAGAATCATATCGCTCTGTTAAAACTCAATGCAGCTCATTCAGTAAGGAGTGGGAGGAGTTAACAAAGGAATTAAGGAAGTAAAATATCCTACTGATGAGGTTTTGTGGTAGAGGGCTGTTTCCATGCTATGTAAGGGTGTAGACTAATGACAGTGCAACTGACCTCTTACTATTTTTGTAATTCAATTGAGAATATCTTATTCTAACAGCAAATTCCAGAATTGTAGAGATGGTTGATTTTATTTTCTGAATGTACTTAAAAAGTACAGTGAAAAGCAAAGATAAGTCTTAGAAGAGTCACTTCTTAAAATGGGAGTTCGTATAATCTCACCTTGCATGAGACTCTACATTCATTTACTGAAATCTGTAGGACTGGAATTGTTTTGAAGCCAAATGTTCCGTGGTCTTTAAAGCTGTTTTTAGAAAACATTGTGTCAGGTTGTTGTGAGAAAGGAGAATTATTGTCCAAATGAACAAGAGTTAAGAGTCAATCTGAGATGAATTAGAAAATGAACTTATCCAGTGTTGTGTTGGAGCGCATCCAGAGGAGGGCCACAAAAATGATCCAAGGGATGGAACACCTCCTACAAGTGCAAGCTGAAAGAGCTGGGGCTGATCAGCCTGGAGAAGAGAAGGCTATGAGGTGGCCTGATAGCAATCTTTCAGTATCTAAAGGGGAGCTACAGGAAAGAAGGGGACAGACTCTTTAGCAGGGTCTGTGGTGACAGAACAAGGGGATATGGTTTCAAGCTTACAAAGGTATAGGTTGTATATAAGGAAAAAGCCTTTCACAGTGAGGATGGTGAGGCAGTGGAACAGGTTGTCCAGAGATGTGGTTGATGCCCTGTCCCTGGAGACTTTCAGGGCGAGGCTGGATCAGGCCCTGGACAATCTGATCTAGCTGTGCATGTCCCTGTTCATTGCAGAGTTGGACTAGATGACTTTTAAGGGTCCCTTCCAACTCTAAGGATTCTATGATTCTATGATCTCCAGTTCTCTCTGTGAAGAGATGAGTTCCAGCCACCTGTGGTTTCAGTTACCTTTTCCTTTGTATTTTGTGGTCATTCCCATCTCTTCTCCTTTACCTTTCCCAGTCCTGCCCTGACTAGATCGTTTCTCTTTGCAGTTCTATCTGCATAATCATCAAACTTTCTTTTTTTTTCTTCAAACTTTTTTTATCTTTAAATTTTATTCCCAGAGGCAAATATGATTATTCTGCTGTAAGATCATTCACTTTTGAGGTGCTTCAGTTTGAAAGCATTCCATTGTCAGGTCGTTCCCATATCTGATTATTCCAGTCCCCCACTGTTAAGCTTTCACACCACTTACAGTAGGTTACCTATCATTCCAGTTTTAATCCCTTTCATTCCCTTGTTTCTTTAACTTCATAATGTTNTTTTTTTTTTTTTTTTTTTTTTTGGTTATCATCACATTATCCCATTTCATGATCTCTTTGCATTTACATTGGAGGCTTGTTCTGTTCTAGGAGACTGCTATGATCCAACTCTCTTGTTCACTGTATAAGACTTACACTTCTTACATAAGTCAAGAAAATAAACTCTCAAAACACATTAATTAAAAGGGGAGTAATAAGCATTTTTAAATAGGTGAGAAGCGTGTAATTGAACCAATGAATGTAGTAGCAATTGCAGTATTTCTAGGTATCTTTGTTCATAAAAAATGTTTCACCTAATCACGTGATATTTTAGTGCCTGCTTAATTTAATTTCACACATTTTTATTCATAAGTCTTAAGAAATAAAGGTGATGGACAAAAAGACTTCAACAGCGATTGATTTTTATTTTTATGTGGAAAGAGTAACAGCTAAGAGGCATTGGATCTTAAAGGTTACAGCTTTTGTCTGAGCGTCTTCCCATTGAAAGAAGCTCCATTGTGAGAATAAGCAGTGAAATAATTTTGCCTTTGCCTAATACTAGAAAGCCACCCAAAGTGACAGGCTAGAACAGCAAAACAGCACATTATTATCTTGTTTTATTACCATTTTGTTGTTTTTCTGTTTTTGTTTGATCTTTACTGATTTTATGGATCATGCATACTGAACTCTTGACTTGCAACGGTGCCTCCCAGTAATTCATACAGAGCCAATCACATGTAGGTGCTACTGGAAATACAAACAGTGGTGTTCAGATTCATAGTATTTTTTGCTATTCCTATGGACATATGTTTTCACTTGAATATTTTCCTAAATATTTATTTTCTCCTGTTTTTTGACTTTACATTACTTTACTTTTCAATCCATTTTTGCTCTACATTTTGCTTCAGTTCATCAATTTTCTTACCTCTCAAGACCGATGCTCCAGTACTTTATCATTTCCTCCTTAGCTTCTTAAATGTTACATGTCTTACTTTGGATCAGTAGTTGCTATTTCTTCTTTACATTATTCCAACCCCAATTGTTGCACTTTTACAGTTCATTCCCAATGCTCTTGAC
Source organism: Pavo muticus (assembly GCA_016647715.1). Taxonomy (NCBI): domain Eukaryota; kingdom Metazoa; phylum Chordata; class Aves; order Galliformes; family Phasianidae; genus Pavo; species Pavo muticus. The sequence continues at coordinate 1,812,933 of JACDJE010000030.1, forward strand.
GAAAAGATCACTCCAGAGATACAGTGCCTTCAACTGAAAAGTGTCAGATCCCCATAGCATGTCTTGTAGAAGTTGGTAGACTCCAGTGGGGTTTCACAGACTCTTTGGAAGCTGTCATTGCTGAAAACTTTGTGGCACTGCTGTCATTGCTGAAAACTTTGTGGCACTGCTGTCATGAGTTCTCGGCATATGGATGGGCAAGGTGTTTATGCTTTTTACATAATGAACATGCATAAGAAAAGGCAGCATCTTAAACACTGCTGCAGCTGTTAAAAATGTACAGTTCACAACGAAATTTTTCGCTGATGTGGTTGTGTTAAAATCTTGAATTTAGTCCATAAAAGATTCTTGCCTTTGTACAACATAAAAGCTGAGATGGTAGTGCCATTTACATGCCATTTTAGAAATATACTGTTTAGCTTTTAATTTTATCCACTTTCTATAGTTGCTTTTGGATTTAGAATAACTAACGTTATAAGCCAAAGTTTTTTTGGACTCTCTAGATAATTTTTATAGACATGTGTCTGAACTGCCTTTACATTTAAATATCATGTAAACAGACAAATAAGAACATACAGTTGTATCCAGTATGTAATGTTTATACCAGCAGTTCAACAAGGGTTTAAATAGTGATCCATAAAGTAAAGCAAGAGATTCACTGAAAAATCAAGAATGTTGTGCTGGATAATAGTTATTATTTGACTATTATTTAGTCTTTAGCATTTGTAGAAAACTCTTAATACAGATGTTAAGACTAAAAATTTCTATACAGTTTTTTGCTTGTTTGTTTGTTTTTTGTAAGGAGTTTATAGAAAGTCTTCATCTCCATGAGAAATCCTGTGTGTAGAGCCCATTGAAGTAAACAAATCTCAAAATGATGTAAGGCCTGATTATACCTAGTGAAGTCCATATACACAGGCAGTCTTCACAATATTCTGGCAAACTGCAGTTCACAAAATATGGTTTTGCCATCCAGCAGTAGGCTGTGATTTAAAACAGTGCTGGGAATACATATATGTAGTGCAGACCACTATGTAGCCTCTGTTAGGCTTATTGTTGTAGTATTTCTCAGGTCTTTTGACAGTGTTCTCTAACTAAATAGTGATACTAAAAGTATTCTTTAAATTAGGCTGAACAAATCCAGTAGTCTTCATCTTTCACCAAGACTAAGTTCATTTTTTTCTCTATACCCATTAATGGCAGTTTAATGATGTTGCAGAGCCTAGCACTAACCTTTTTCGAAGACATCCATAAGCTTACAGTTGAGTTGGGTAAGGAGAAATGTATCTTTGATACAGTATTTTGTTGTGAGAGTAGTACTCTTAGGGTCTTTTGCTAAATTGATTTTTTTTTGTTCCCTCCCTGTTTCCCAACTTTTCTTCATTCCTTGCAAATTTGGCGTTATCAGACATCACAAATAAAAAATGTTCTCTGAGCTTTTATCGTTTGTTGTAAGAACACAGGAAGTAAGACTCATGTTGTGTACATATGGCTGTATACAATTTCTCTCCTAAAATTATCATACATCTCAAATTTGAAAGCCATTGCAGAACTTCATTCTTTTGATGACTGTAAGCCATATTCGCATTTGCAGACTAAATATATTTCAATTTAGTTTAACTGATACATGATCTAGCTCATGTAATCATTCTTGCTCTTCCTGTTTATTGTTAAAGTGTGTTAGAGCAAGCACATTGTGAACTTCGAGTCTTCGTTTTGGTAGGCCGTGCGGCCTCATTCTGATATGGTAGGCTGTCCATTTTCCTCATTCTTCCAGTGGCAGTTCTGTAAAACTGGTTCTATTTTCATGCACAGATGTTAACAGAGTTGTTTAAAATATTCCAGGCTATATACAGTTATATACAGTGTTTCTATTTTCTTATGTCATTATGGGAAAAAAAAACATATTGGCTTTTTAGCTAGTAATTGAACTGTTTAATTTTTGAAAAATATCTGCAGGTGTATATAAGGTCTATCTTGAATAGAAGCTGTATGTTACATTGCTGTTACGTCACTGTCCTCATTTGGAATTGCATCTAGCTTTGTTTTGAGAAGTGTTTGACACAGCACCAGTTGGCATTAGACTGACCTTTTGCTTTCACATACTTGTTGTGAAACCATGACTGGTAACTGTGAAATTACCTGGAGATGAGACTGTGTGGGCTTTTTAATTCATGTAATAATGAAAGAAATGGTTATGCTTTTGTACCCACCTGGTATTGCTGGAATTACAATTAAAAATATGTATAATTTTATTTTGTAGATATCTACAGATTTAGCAATGAATGAGGTATTGCACTGTGTATAGTTCATTAAGTGGAGAATGTTACAGCATACTGCACTGTGAAGCAGAAGTCTGCATTAAGCACAGGCCAAAGTACAATGCTAAGAGGCAGGATATATTAACCAAGGCCCTTTGGTATGTCAAATATCTCCTAATTAGCTCAGTCTACAGGCATAATATATTTGTTTTTTTCTTGCTGAGACCATGTGGATATGATATTCTTCAAACGTGTTTCTCTTCACATCCAAATATTAAATTCATATTTGCATAAAAGTAGGATGCATGATGCAAAAGCAGTCATGGGTGTAAGTATGAGGTGGTGATGATGGTAATGGCAGTCATTCGTAAGTAAAGTCTCTAGAAATAGTAGCTAATGACCGAATGAATATGTGCTGATAAAGGTATGTGCTTGTGAAAGCATGTTAAAAGGAATGATGTATGTAAACATAATCTCTATCCTTCAACCAGTTCTTCTGATAAGACCTCAAGGGAACAACACAGTGGACAACAAACTTTCTAAATGGCATGGCAGATATATAGAAAAAAAAAAAAATGAGGGACAAGAGTGATCAAAGAATACTCATGGCTAACAGTCAGGGTAGGCAGTCTGTGTATCCTGATCCACATATGACTCAAAGCATACAGGTAGGCTTCCAGGTTGGAACCATGTCAAATGCCGCACAGAAGAGCTATGGTGGCAAATGAGGCATCAGGCTCTTAAGACGATTTCTTGGACACATCACTTATTTGCATGCTGAGCCTAGCTTTGTTCTTCAAGAGGTAATGAGATCAGTGGGCAACCCCTGCCATCTTCTAGCTGTAGAATGTTCTCCCCACTCATTGACTGTGCTAATATAGTATAGAAAGATTGGACTTTGCTGAACACTAAGGAAGGACAAAAAATATTAGGTTTGATACCTGAGAAGAGAGAAACTTGAGTGGGGAAATAAGTCTTCAGAAAGCTTTTGCAGAGAAGATGGGAATTGCCTTGTCTGCTGGGACTGGGACAGGAAATAATTGCTTAACATTTCAGTAAGAGAGAGGTAGACTAGCCACCAGAAAAAAAATAAAACCTCTCTGACTACAGGATTAATAAGTGCTGATAGGTATACCGGTACAGAGAGACTAGGGAACCACTGATAATGTAGGCTTCTAGGACTAAATCAGAGAAGCATCTCTCAGAAGTGGTTTAGGTATAAATTATCCTATTTTGGGGTAGGCGAAAGGGATGAAGAGACTATGGCCTCTTGAGATCCCTGCCAACTCTATTTTCGTTTTTTATTCTTATGATAAATCTGAAAAAAAATGAAGTTTCTTTCATGTATGCCATTTCTTATGAGAGGCTGTCTGAAATTGTCCAAGTCCATTAACTTTGTAATCTGGAACAGCTGTCACAGCTAAGTATCTTTAAGCACTCTTACTTTAAGATTCAATGAACCTTGACCTTAAAGAAAAATATATAGTGAGCATAGGATTTAAATAACATGAGAAATGTCAGATAGGACAATGCAGACAGTCCTAAACAGTTGAGTTTGACCCATTTGCCCCTGCTGAGTGTGATGTGTAGGTCCTTTTGTGAAATGCTGCCATTGGTTATTTGGCAGAAAACAAACTGAAGAGCTGGCCATTCTCCAGACTTGTCCTAGAAGACAGTTCAAGTCCTAGCTCTTAAGCACTGAAAAAAATAAATGCTCCTCAAGAAACTTATCATATGAAAAGGAATCATTTTGGTTACATCCTGCTGAAAATTTTGAAACAGTACTCATCAAGCATACCTCTGAAACATCATTTTCAGTGAATACAAAATGAGTGTTACAGGCCTAGATGTAAGTGTAATACTATTTAATCCCTTGCTGCTGCATCACAATAAAATTTTCAGGTGGCACTGCAGAGGAAGGTTGGTGATTAGCTTATAAAAACTCACAAAAGTGTGATGGAAATGTTAGTAAAAAGGGTATTACATTCAGCCTTGTTGTCACATACAATCAGCTCAGCGTTTTTCAAGATTTGTTAATGTAAATTACTTTCAACAGAAATAGAAAAAAAGTTTATGTAGCCTGTACATATATTTTGATATATAAAAACACACATAGTGCAGTCCAAATTCTCAGCTTTTCCTGGATCACTGAATAGCTTTCCAGATGTTGCATAGACAACATTTGCTTGCTCTGTTCACTGTGTAACATTGAGATATCTAGTTGTTGCTAGTAAGTTTCTGTGGAAAGAGTGCAGTTTTTAAAATTTCACAACAATCAGATACTGCAGAGCATTTCACATCAGTAGCCTCTTCTTATGTTTTGTTCTTTTCAGACTTGCTCCTTCTGGATGGTTATTCAGCAACCAAAAAAATATTTAGACATTCAAATCTGTAGTACTCAGCCACTTTGCTTTCAAAAACCTTCTGTGTTCTTTCCTCCTAATCTTCTTTGTTGAGCATGTTGACTTCTGAAGTTTGAGCAACATGTAGTTGAGTATTTGAAAGAATTTTTAGAGGCCTGTACCCTAGGCTAATTTCTAGTCAAGTTTCTACTTTTTGTGGTTCTTGAAACAGAAAATACCCTTCTTTAGGTACATAAGGGAGCAAGCCAATGTCAAGCCTAAGAATTTTAGTAACAATCACTAGAATCAGAAAATATACATAAAGGTCGTCTCTCTAATCAGAACTTGATTCCTAAAAATTCTGATCCTGTAACGGCTAATAGCGCATGAATTTTGAGTCTTATTTGAAATTTAAAGAAAATATACTGTTAATATATCAGTTTTCTGATAAGATTCTTTCTTCACAGTTCAAAGATCTCATGTCATTACACTAGCAGTTAGTATTATTAACATTCATAGCTGATAATATATCAACGCACATAGGATATACTTATTTATTGCCATGGCATTTTCTTGCCAAGTTAAAAAATAAAATAAAAAGTCCATGAAGACCTATTCAATTTGTTATCAATTTCATAATCTCATAAATCCATTTCCGTTAACCACTTTTAATCAAAGATTTTTATTAGATTTTTATTTTTATCCCTTTAGAGGAAATTAAATTGCCTTGTGAGCATCAACAAATCCGTCTGTTGTTTTCTGTATTCTCCACAAATTTGTCTACACAAAGCTATTTTTTTTTTGTTTTTTTTTTTTTTTTTTTTTACAAGGAAAGAGGCAAGTCATGTTGTTCTGCTTTTAAATTTACAGCACTTTTTTTTTTTTTCAAATTGGACTCATTATTATAAGACTGAGATTCTTCAAATACTTGTTTTGCATGTTTTCTATTTCCTATGTATGAATTTTGCTTAGAACGGAAACTGCAACTTTTAGTTGTCTCTAATTTCAGTGAAGTAGTCTGCATTCTGATATGCTTGGTCAGGGCTAAACTAGTAGGGAAAAATGCTCAATGGCACTATCTCCAATCATTTTAGGAACAAATTTATTAGTGTTTTGTAGATAAGCAGCACAAAATGGTCCCTGAGTTACGAAGAGACTCTCATACAGAAAAGAAAAGGAGGGGTTGGTTTGTAATCTTTGTGAATGCTGGCTTGCTTCTGTGGTGTAAGGATGAGTATTTATTAAAACATTTTCCTATAGGGTAATGGCAGGTGGCATGTCGGAATTCTGAAATGCTTATATATTTTAATCCTATTAAATAATATTGTCTGAATGAGAAGTTTCAAAACTTCTCTTTAGCGATAGCCCCTTGCATTTTTAACGAGGAGAAATTAGTATTGGGATAACTGTACTGATAATATTATGATAAAAGATGCCATATTAAATTGGGTGAACTTAATTATGAATAAGGGTGAAATGTGAATATTTGCTTTTTTTCCCATGTTTCACCTATCTCCATACTTCTAGCATATCAATGTTATTTATATTTCCAAGCTACTGATCCTTTGTGTTGACTTTAGTGGCAGCTAAATTAAATCAATTCAGAGCACTCCTACAATCTTCAATGTTTCTTTCTGCAAATGTGTATACAATGGCAAAGGTCACCTTTGTTGTTGCTTCTGGATTCTGCTGTAACTGTTTTTGAGATAAGTGAATAATAGCTACAAGGTGGTCAATTGCATATACTAGTTGAAGTAATATCCTATTGCAACTTACTCTCCTGTTGAGTCTAACATGCTGATTTGGGACTTCTTAAGCAGAGGTGTCACTGAAGAATTCATAAAAAAAACTTATATTTCTCAAGCAGTTAAATAGATAAATAAGGGGTAGTATTTTTGTCTTGGTTTTCTCAACATTAAATTGATCTGACATAGGTTGTCAACTTTCTTAGTTTTTCATAGTTAACTTTTAGATATTACTAATGTATATTGTGTTATTACCTCTGTTTATATGTTCTTTTGGGGGTATTAATACTTACATTCAAAATGTAAATCAAATGTAGGATCTTAGAGGATTCTCAATTAGCCTACATCCCAATTGAGAAATAATCTTTTTTCCTTCCTTTGTCCAACTGGTTTTATTATTGGCAAAACTGTAGTATTAGTAAGGGTTAGATGTTTGAGGTTTCTTACAGAAATTTGCAAGTTAACATATCTCAATCAAGTCTCCTTGTTTACTGTTGTATTACACGCAGAGCCCTCAAAGGGCTAGTAAAATTAGTGGCCATATATATAGTCGTTATTCCACCTCATTTGTCTAGAAGAGAAATATGTGGTTCAGTATGTGTATCTCCTTTGGTTACTCCGTCTTCTCCCCAAGCATTCTGTCAAATGCATTGTATATTTCACTTACATTTCCTGTGAGTAAACTTCACAAGTGAAATCTTGCCCCTTATCAAGTCAAGGGGAATTTTGCTGTTGATGGATTTGAAGGGATCTTTAATATCATCTAGTTCCAACTCCCCTGCTATAGACAGGAACATCTACCTCTAGACCATATTGCTCAGAGCCCCATCCAGCCTGGCCCTGAACACTTCCAGGGAGTGGGCATCCAGTGGCCCTCCAGAGGTCTGGATTTCATTCCAAGAAATCATTAGTCTTCATATCTTTGGCTTTCCCTCATTTCTTTTTCTGCCTTCAATCACTCCTGATGTCAATCTGATACTTCTTGTGACCATTTACAGATGCATTTCTCAATTTAAGTTCATTAAAATCTTTTTCTCCAAATAAGCAGTTCTCTGAGATCTGAAATCTCTACATAAATTTTCAAATGTCTTGCAGAATCTTAGCAAAATTGCTGATGTTGAAATCTGACATCTTTTTGTCTGTAACATATGAGCAAGAAAATATTTCCTTGGTTGTGGCAGGACTAATTTGGAATGTCCTGTTAACCAGCAAGTTTCTAAGTGATTTTTCAAAAGGTTGTGTTGTTTTTTTTTTCCTCTTGATGGAAATGTAATATCTTAATATTCTCTCATATTTATATTCCAGTAAAATCCAAAAGGTACAGGTAAAATTGCCTTTTCTTTGGAGATTTTTGGTATTAATCTGTCCTCTTAATCCGTTTTACCTCTTTTTTAGACACTCTTTATTGCTTATGGCTTGTTCTTCTCTTTAAAATAGCATGATGTAGTCTCTTAGATCAGATTTGCAGATAAGTGTGTATCTTCCTGCTGTCCTTCCCTCTAATATCAGTTACATAAGTACTTAGAGGAACTTTTCTTTGTTGTGCTCATGCTAAATCTCCACTTCTAATTAGTAATTGTTCTTGCCTTTTACTCTGTTCTTCAATTTGCCACACCTAGGTAGTATATGATGGTCTCTGATTTCTCCAGGGATATAAGAATATACTGGGACATGTCCTGTTAACAGCTTTATTGATGCTCTGGAGGGTGGACCACTCTCTAATCAGTTTTGCAGATGACATCAAGCTGAGGGGAACAATGGATTTGTATAAGGGTAGGATAGCACTTGAGGGACCTGGATGAGTTGAAGGACCAAGCCAAGAGAAACTTTACAAAATGTAAGCCCTGCACTGGGGAAGGAAGTTCCACAATTGATAAACACTAGGATGGTGTGTCTGGGGAGCAAAACCTGGAGATGTTGACAGAGAGCAAACTGAGCATGAACCAGCAGAGTGCCCTTTCAACTAACGTCAGCAGCCTCCCAGGCTGTATTAAGAGCAGCAGAGAGCCAGGAGACTGGGGGAAATTATTATCTCCTCTTGGTCAGCACTCATTAGACCACATCTGGAATACCGTACCCGGTTTTGTCACCTCATGCAAACAGAAGATATTAATAAACTGGAGTGAGTTAAGCTTAATGCCACCATGATGGCTAGTAGCAGAAGCACTTGCCCTGTGAAGGGATGCTGAGGGAGCTGACCTGAACCAGCCTCAAGAAGAGGCAGCTTTTGAGGGGGGGGGCCTACCCAGAGGTGTCTATAGGAAGGCTATCAAGAAGATAGGGCCAGGCACATTTCTGTAGAGTGTGGTGGTAGGCTGAGAGACAATGAGCATAACTTAAAATGAGATGGGCAGACTGGATATGGAAAGAACTTTTCCCCACAAGATCAGTCAGTCAGTGAGTGGAGCAGTTGCCGGAGACATTGTATAGTATCCACTCTTGGGTCTTTTCAAGAGCCAAGTGCATAAAGCCCTGAACAACCAGGTCTGACCATATAGCTGTGCCTTCTTTGGCAGGATGTTAATCTTAAGATCTCCATTAGGTCTCTGATGACCTAAATTATTCTGTGATCCTTATTGGATTTTGTGTTACAGATATCAGTAGTGTTCAGGTGCTCAGCAAAAGGATGGATGTTACAAATGCTAGCAACAGCAAAGTTTACATCTTTTTAGTATCAGAGTGTCATAAAAGAAAAGTTGTGAGCTCAATAGCAGTTTTGTGCTGTTGTTAACAATGGGGCTTGCAATTTTTTTTATTCTTATTTTTTTTCCTCAAGAGGTACTCATCTGCCTTTTATCTTCAGTAATTAAAGGGAAAGCATGAAGACACCTGAATTCATTTACAGCATCTGATAAAATTTCACCAAGGCCTAATATCAATAGGAAAGCAAGTCTTTAGTCATGCAAGCCTTCAAGGCAATAATAGATTTATCCAAACTAATTCTTACTTGTTCTTATACTTTGACATGCCAGAGGTACCTCATGACCATAGATCATTAATTCTCTTAACACTGTCTCTCCAATGATGAGCTAAAGAAGGCAGACGTTAGAGGCCTAATTAGTTATTCCAGCACACTTCCCTCTGCTGTCAGGAGCCCACAGGAGTGCCTGCTATGCTGCCAGCTGTGGTTGTTGCCTCTCCTTTCTATCTTAATACCAAGTCAGTTCAACTCTCAACTACACCACTGTAGACTTGAATTTCTTAGTGATTAATAAGTTGTTAGCTATGAAAAAAGTATATTTTGAAAGTGGTTTTGTGCCTCATTATCTTATTTGAGTGAAGAGAAGATTACTGCATCCCATTTGTTCTCAACTTGGCTATTGGAGGGCCTGGGGAAAAAGGGCATTTTAGAAAAGCACGTCCAGAAACACTTCCTCTGAGAAACAATGCTTCTCTGAGGATGGTATTTCCAGTCTTCTGGAAATATGTTGTAGCTTCCAGAATGTTGTATCTTCAGTCTCTTTTTAGTGAAGTGAGGTCGTGCACCCACAGCTGTCAGACAAGTAGACATGCCAGTAGGACCTTCCTCGCTTTCTTACTTGAAACTATTGATTAGCCTATAGTAATTATTTTATGTAGAAATAATAATGCTTCTTCAGCATTTCAGTATATGTGATACATACATAGAGAAAATGATTCCTGATGTTCAAGAAGAAACAATAATGGTTTCTGTGACAGTTGTTGCGTTGCTGAACTTGTATTTAATTACTCATCTAATACGCTTTCTTCTATTTTTCAGTATTTGGATTAGTATCTCCCTAAATGGCTGTACATATTAATGACAATAAACAGTTCACTTCTTAAGAAAAATTATAAGCTTTTTATAATAACATAAAATTGAAAAGAGACAACTTTATTGAATAGAAGCAGATACATTGAAAATTCTGTAGGATTTAAGGATTTGTCTCCATTTGTCTGTAGAGGCATAAATATTAAGAGTTCCAGATTGGATAAATTGGGTTGGAAAGGAGGGCTTTGCTTTTTAAACTGCTACAGGATATCTTGCAGACTTGGAGTGAGGACTGCCTGGATGGGATTTTTCTGAGGAAACAATAGTCCAGGTCTTCTAGGAAAAACAGTTACTGCATCTAAAATATAGTGACTGCTATTTCACCAAATAATATTTGGTGAAAAAGATGTTTAAGACATTTTCTAAAGAAAGCTTTAAAATTTTTATATCTGAAAGAAAAGTTTGAACTATATTTTTCAGTAGATTAAACAGGATATTAATACAGAAATGTCTTTAGAAAAGCAAAATGCTTCAGATAAAAATAAACGTTTAAGGTATTCCTCAAGTACCCAACCAAAGAAATGTAAAGAAAGACATAGTTACTGTATTCTTCATGCCTCAGTAGTTTACACGGACACATGAAATTTCAGATTTGTACAGTTTGAGGAATTTTGTATCAGTGCATCTTTTAATTTCTTCTACCAGAGTATATACAGAGCATTTTGTATAGCTGAATCAAAATTGCATTTGTATTTCAGGATACCTACAGCATGAAAGGAGGCCAGCATGAGTAGTAAATAAAAATTGCAAGTGTCTACCATAAAAAGTTACACTGAAAATTTATAGTTCTGTAAAAGATTTTGTGTAATTCAAACACAAGGTGTACTGTGTTGTTCTTTCGTGTACTGAAGCACAGTCAATACTGTGAAAGTAAATATACTGGAGAAATAGTACAACTTGAAGATTTTGTGCAGACTAGCCAACTGGTTTTAAAGATGTAATGTTTATGACCTAAAGGCTATCTACAGAATTGTGGGAAAAATGGGTCAAATAATACATCATTTAATTTCAGAATGGCTGATAACATTTGAGAACTACATAGTCTTATATTTTTTAGAACTTTAAATATCTTAATAATTAGCAAACAAATCCTACAAGAACTCAGTATATGTTATCATACCACACATGCTCTGTCTCATCTCTTAAATTAAAAAAAAAAAAAAAAGTTAAGAAATAGCTACTGAGCTCTAGAAGCTTTGTCATCCATATATACTTAAAAAATACTTCTATGTGAAGTCACTAAGAAAGCTAGTGAGAGAATAGCATCGAAATCGTAGTCTTAAAAAAATCAGCATGGGAAGGACTTTTTGTGCTGTAGAATACCAAAGTAAGAAACTTACTTGTGTTACTGGGCATCTAAGTCACCACACGAATACAAAATACTTTCAGCTGCAACATGACAAAAAAATGATTTTAGAGTGATTATTCCAACTTCTCTGTGGAGCTGAAATACCTTCAAAACTTAGATGGCTTGCTACAGACAGTATGCTTGGCTTCAAAGCTCACACTGGACACCTTAACTTGAGCAACTTTTCTCTCAACATCTACCACCCCTTCCATAGGAAGCCAAGGGCAACATATTTTTAGTGCCTGTCATTACGTTGACTTAAGTGTCTGAGAGAATGCACCTCTCTCAATCATCACTGCACACAGCACTTTCCTTTTAATGATTTTGGCAGATTATTAAAGATGTTGGCTGAATATGGGTAACAACGTTCGGAAGACTTGTGGAATTTGTTCCACTGGGAGGGGGTTGTAGTACTCACTTCGCTGGCAGCTTTCAGAATTAAACAATAAGCCCTTTGTATATACTTTCTATTTTTCTTTTTTATGCATACAAATGAGCAATAAAATAATTATTTTTCTTCAGCCCACAGAGTGGGATGAAAGAAATACAAGGAAACTAAAATTGTTAATTCTCTGTTTTGGTGTAAGGGAAGTGCTCGGGTTCTCTGTGGTAAGTCAGGACTGATTGTTATAAAAAGTGTTGTTTGACTTCGTGTTTTTGTCAAAGGGAAAGTTGTATTTTCTATTCAAAGCCTGAGATAAACAAGTGGATTTCTACTAAACTAGTCTAAATCTTGTTTATTGTAATTATTTATATTTTGTTGCCTTGTGTTCTCACTGCTGTTTTGCTGGGTTTGGTATCCTCTTGCATTAAAACTGATGTGATGTGAAACCTCTGTAGAAAACATGCTATCCATAATTGAGAATATTGTATCAAGTATCCTTTCTCCTTGTTGACACCAGTTCAGATCAATTTAATTAAGTAGTCATGTACTTGGTTATAGCATCTGGTTGTTTTCTTGTCAGCAACAGCACACATTCTAATGTTTAAAAGTTGAATGCAACACTTGTTTTGTTGCCACTGCCTAGATTTTAGCAGGATTTTAGTAACTATTAGACTGTACAAGTTTTCCCAAGGTGGGATCAGCCTCATCTTGTGCAAAACTCAAAAGACTGTTCATCTTTCATTATGCAAGTTCTTGTAGGCTTTAGGAGTTAGGTTTTGTCTCTAAATATTTGGAAGTTACTTTATACAGTCCTTCCTAGTAGATATCTATCTGTCAGCTACCTGTCCTTTTATCTTTCTTTTCCCTTTGATGCCTCAAAGTTCTTCTCTGGCAGTCTACAGACAGTCTTGAGAAGGCATCCGTAAGTGTCCAGTAACTGTTACCTGTCTCCTTGACACCTGGCAGTTGTTCCAGTTAAATGCTATAAATGACAGTGTCCTTAAGGATAGAATATATTTCTGAGAACATGAGAACTAGAAGTTATAGTTTGCCAGTTTCCGGAGGGGATAGCAGAAATCTCCTTGTAAAAGCTGTAAAGCATGCTGAAAACCTTTATGACATGTGGAAGTGCGAATGTTTGAAGCAGCCACAGAGACAGAGGAGCACCATGTTCTTTGAATTATGAGTGGGGGAGATGTTTTCAGAGGCTCTACAATGGATTGGAACACTTTTTATACTAGAAAAGTCTCTCACGGAGTTCAGTTTTGAAAGTGTGCCATACACAAAAATTTTCTCTCAAAACAACAAATTCACCAATTTTTAAGGAGGTGACCCATGGAAATTACTCTGCTCATTTCCATATTTATCTAAAAGGTTTTTGAAAAAATTTGGAATCATCACACTTCATTTTTGTTACTGCTATGGATCCCTTGGTTGGTTACACAGTCTTGTGTCTTGAACTCAACTGGAGATACAATTGCCAGCACTTGCTTAATAAAATATAGCTGTTTTGATGAGAACATTTCAACACAACATAGTAATAATGCTAAGCGATGACCTCATCATCCTTTTATCCTACCAAAGATTTCGCAGGGGCTGACTTCAATTGTTCAGTGTATCTGACCTGTTCATATAGGCTCCCAAGGATGGAGACCTCAGAGCTCCCCAAGCAACCAGAGCTTTCTCTCTCTGTACTCATTTTTAACTCCAGTATCTGATCCGTTCTTTCTATAACCTAAGACATCTATTTTTCAGCCTTTCTTCATATAACAATATTACTTAAACCTCTACCTGGGTTTTCTCCGGTTACCACACACTTGAAATCTCATCGTTTTCACTGATATGCTTGCATTACCTTCTGTTTTGTTGAGATCTGTGGAGTTAATAACCATGGTCTCCATCCTCTATGTCATTAATGAAGATACTGACTAGTTATGAACTGAAGACTGGACCATATATAGGAACTACTCTATTCTTAGTGAAAGTAAAAATTCCAATTATGTAGTAGTTTTGATCAGAAGTCAGAAATCTGTAACCTGTGACCTGTTGTTAGGCTTTATTTGAATTTGCCTAGTTATTAATGAAAAGACATTGCATATGTAAATATTTCTTCAGAATTTGTTTAAATACTCAGCACTTCACATGGGAATTAGTCCTTAGTACACTGCTCTCATTGCATAACAAAGTGGCAGAGTAAAATTTTGAATATAAAAATGTTCTTATGTATATGTATCTATTTTCATACTAGTTGCATAATAAAATGTAGCCATCACAATGTTTTGATCATTATGTATGATAAACATCTTGGAACATATCATACTTTTTTGAAAGCCTTTGAGATGTGAATATATTGGGAGATTTATAAGATGGATGTTCAAATTGTGTTTTGTTCATGGTAAAGCAAACCAACCAAGCATCTTGGCTTTGGTTTTCATAAGGTGTTTTGTATAGTTCCTTTTTCCTCAGAAGATATTACATTAGAAATGTAAGTTCCTTTACATCTCTAACCAACATACATCAACCTGGCCCCACCTTTTATTTCAAAAAACAAATTCTGGAGTTGAGCTTCAAGAGTCTAAAAACAGTTTTTCCTTGTGGTTATGCTTTCAGAAAGAAGTGTTTGTATGGTAGTGCCTTTCAACAAGTTGTGCTCCTTAAGGTGCTTGCAGAAAAGCCAGTGATTTTTTTATTATTATTTTATTATTTTATGGATGACTAAAGTGCTTGATTTTGGTCTTGATTTACTGTTGATCTCGATGAGAGTATAGTTAAATAAATGAAAATTTTTGTGTCCTGATTAATCTTCTTAGCTATTAATTCTTCCACAGATTGGCTATCAAAATAATCTTTGAACTGTCCATACAAAAAGGAGATTGTTATTGCTCAAAAATAACAGCACAGAAGAAGCCAGTATCCTAACCTGTAATGCACTTTTAATGGACATTTTTGTTATCCCGCCTGTTTGTACAGTGGCTGCACTCCAACCACAGAAATGTAACAAAAAAACTTGGACAGTACTATAAAGCAACTAAACTAATTCGGTAAAAAACAACGAAGGTCTGAAGTCAGAATTTTTAAACATGGGAAGCATAGCAAAGAACGAATCTGCTACATAGCCTAGTGCTCAACATTCAGCGAAGAGGGAGCAGCACAAGGGACAGAATATTGTAATAATACTATTAGAGGATCTGGATGTGTTGAATATGATATTGTACCATGATTAAAAACAGTGAGGGCTTCCAACAACACCAACAAAAAAATTTGAACCACAGAATCTCCAAATATCCAGAGTTGGAATAGACAGGTTAGATGGGGCTTTGAGCAACTTGGTCTAGAGGAAGGTGTCCCTGCCTATAGCAGGAGGGTTGGAACTAGATGATCTTGAAGGTCTCTTCCAAACCAAACCATTCAGTGATTCTGTGATCCTTAGGTCCAGCTCCTGCCTCCACACAGGACCACCCAAAATTCAAACCCTATGTCTGAGAGCATTCTCTCTGATCTCAAGTAGCTCAGTGCTATGACCACTGTCCTGAGCATCCTGTTCCAGTATCCAACCACCCTCTGGTGAAGAACCTTTCCCTACCCCTCCTCTGACACAGCTCCATGCTGTTCCCTTGGGCCCTGTCGCTATCACAGAGAGCAGAGCTCAGCGCTGCCACTCCGCTCCCTATGAGGAGCTGCAGCTACTATGAGGCCTCCCCTCACCTCCTCTGCTCTGCGCTGAGCAAACCAAGGGACTTCAGCTGCTCCGCATGTGTCTTGCCCTCTTGACCTTTCATTATCTTCTTAGTGCTCCTTTGGATGCTCTCTAATAGCTTTGTGTCCTTTTTATATTGTGGCACCCAAACTGCACCCAGTGCAGGAGGTGAGGCTGCACAGCACAGAGCAGAGGGGACAGCCCCTCCCCTCGCCCGGTGGCTGTGCTGGGTCTGGTGCACCCCAGGATGCAGTTGGCACTTCGGACTGCCAGGGAAGATCGCTGGCTCATATTCAATTTACTGTCAACCAGAACCCTCAGATCCCTTTCCACGAAGCTGCTTTCCAGCTACTCATTCCCCCAATGTGTACGTATATCCAGGTGCAGAATCCAGCACTTGCTCCTGTTAAACTTCATTGTTTAGCAGATTGGTGATTGCCCAGCCCTCCAGTTTGCCAAGGTCTCTTTGCAAGGCCTCTCTACCTTTGAGGAAGTCAACAGCTCCTTCCAATTTAGTGTTGTCTGCAAACTCACAGAGTATATCTTCAAGTCCTGTGTCCATGTCATTGATAAAAACATTAAAGAGAACCAGCTCTAAAATGGAACCCTGTTAAACCCTACTAGTAACTGGCCATCAGCCTGATATAAC
>JACDJE010000030.1:1839149-1859149 GCA_016647715.1 Pavo muticus
AGATCTGACAACCTGGTCAGAACAGCTGTGCAACACAGATCAAGGATATGGCATTATGGACCTGTAGCTCAATTCTTGTCAGTCTTCCATTGTAACTATAACCCTGTCAATACAGTCCTGAGGAAAAAGCTGCCAGAGGTTACCTCTCACTGTAGGAGAATAAAGTTCTGTATGAGAGTTCATTGATTTGTATCCTCCTAACAATTTATGTAAAGGAAAATGGTATTTTTACTGCGTGTGGGGCTTGCCACAGTGTCAAACAGGGCAGCAGAGCCTTAGCCTGGGATGTGTAAAATATATAATGTGTATGAGGCAGAAAAGTCAAGGGGAATCAGAAGAAAATTGGTCACTCATCCCATTAATAGTAAAAATGAAACTTGGGAGACTTATTTGAGCTCCTAAATACTTTCACAACTAAAAAATCCATAAAATCAACAGCTACCCTCCTTCAAGCTGTGTTTTTACTTACTTTAAATTATGCAAAAATTACAAGAAAACAGTGAGTCTAGGTGATATCAAGCTCTTCTCAGTTATTTCCTCTCTACACAAATATGTGTACTAGAGATGTTACTCGCGTGTCCCCTAGAAGACTGCCAAAAGTAATTTACAACATATTTCTTAAAATATATATTGTAACTTTACATATCTGGGAATTGATGGAATACAAAATGATGAATGTGTCAAAATTCAGTCTCTGATAATCATGCTGAGCCATATCTCATCCACTGGAATCAAAGAAAATCAACAAAAACAAATGGGTTTTAGTTATCAGAACTGTCCTATGTGTCAGCACAATGGTTCTGAAAGCCCTTCCCATTGTTTCTTCTAAGTAGTGTGTAAAGGCTGTGCCAGCAAGTAATGAGGCAGCCTATTTGACTAATATTGCTATAAAATACTATAGTAATATTAGCAAGCTTTACCACTTCTAATAGAATCAATTGAAGACTGAATGAATTAGAAGTAAATAATCAGGAAGGAAAACAACTGAGTGACAAAGTAATATTGGACATGGAAGTAGGAATGGGAGGAAAAGCTGATAATGTAAGAAAAAGGAAACATTCTAAACTTTAAAGAATTGTAAGAATTTTTGTTCATTGTGTAGTCAAGCAGTAATAGTAGGGGACGCTTTTTTGTTACATTCCAATTCAGTTCTCCCGAAACATCCGTAAAAATCTGTGGAAACTATTCATGCTGTTCAAAAGCACAGTGTGGCTCCAAATAGCTTCCATGAATACTCCTTATTTAAGTAAGATTTTTAAGAACTCTGAACATAGACAAACCTTGTAATACATAGTCAAATTAATGTGTCAATTCAATATGCTGAAGTGAGGTTTGCCTCTCATAACATGCATTGTCTGTGGCTAAATGAAATAAAGTACCTTAAATCAAAATTCAGGAATTCAAAGAGGGTAAAATTCCTCAGAGGAAATAGGGATAAAATACTACTAAAAGGTAAAAACATTTCTAGAATTACTGTACCAAGTCTAACATTCCTATTAGATTCTCTTCAACTGCATCAAATCAAAGCTGAAACAAAAATAAAGGGTTTTATAGAAGTGGGGTTTTTGTTTGATTGTTTTTGTTTTGTTTGTGTTTTAAGCCCAGTTGCATTAAATTGTGTGGTCATCACAGCTTTTGAACGGGCTCTTCTACATTCCAAATTGAGCTCTGTAACACCCATTATAGGCATCATCATTTGTTAAATCAACAAAATTCTACAGCACTATGTTATATTTCACATTTTTAACTCAAATCTCTGACAAAAATAAAACTATGCTGGAATGTTTCATATGCTTTTCATTTTTAAAAGTTTTTTTTTTTTTTTCACATTTTCCATATTAATATCATCATAGTGTTATCTCTTTCCCCCCTTAGTCCATATCAAACTAAGATAATATATTTTATGAATATGTTGAACATTAATGAGGATATATTCATAAATATGTATATGCATACAAATATATATAAGTAGCTGAGAAATAGCTTTTTGTGTGTTTGTAGATCTGAATCAAAACAAGGTCAAAAAATGCTGCCTAGCTTTACGGTTCATTTTATATTTCAGTAGCATCTTTCCTATCTTTAAAGGAGCCTTGTACTGAGAAAGCAAAAATAGATTAAGATTTTCAAGGTTTTTCTGTTGATTCCTGTTGTCATATTTCTTCGTCCCAGCAAAATGAATAGTTACCTCCAGTAGAGTGTGGAGCAGAAACTTGTACATCATGTAACAGCCAAATCTATGAACTTCATTTCAAGATTGTTTTTTATTTATCATACAAGAATATAGGACAGGCACTGAAATTAAATATTTATGTCATACTTACAATTTTATTGTGTTTTTGTTTTCTGAGGTTAGTAATAACCAAAGAGTTTTAGTGGAGGAGAGGTGTTTGCAATATCATCATTACCCCTGAGCCTGCAAGTCATAACATACACGTAAATTTCTGTATCTAGCGAAAATGCATGGACATTAATGAGATGCAAATAATGCTGCAGTCAATCTCTGTTCACTTAAGGTTACCAATGTAGGACTTCAGACAACCTGAGCTAGAGTCCCAGGGTATTGCTGAAGCAGTTATTCCTTTCATTTAGGTTCATGGCGTCATTTCTATCAGAGTTTTCTTCTACTGAAAAACCCATTTCATTGTATTTCTTCCACCCTCTTTACTTATCCAAGCATGTGCTCATATGGGGAAAAAATGTTTAATATATATATGCTGTAAAAGGCAACTCCTGAAATTTGGTAAGATTCTTATCTCATGAATTGTTTTTTTTTATTTTTTTTTTCTGCACGTGTTTATGTTATACAAGAAGAAATTCCAAGTTCCACTGTAACGTACTTTTTATGCTTGATAGGTTGACAATGTAATTTTATTTGTTTGTCTTGCTTGAAATCTGTCGTAATCCTTTTGGACTGTAATTCAATGTTGATGTTCTTTAAAGTAAGAAATATTTTTAATAACATTATTTTTTTGATTACTGGGATATGTAACACTGACATCACTATGGTGTCCCAGCTCGGATTGGCTTCCAGTAGAGCAGTGTGCCCAGTTGCAGTATTTATTCAGAATGGACATGAATTTGCACCCCTCCCTTCCCCCATGAGGAGGGTGGGATGCTTGTTAAAGTAATCAGATGGAAAGAGACAGCAGACTGAATGATTTTGAATGGCAGAAGGAAGCCATAAAAGTCCAACAGATACGGAGGAGAAGACAGATCTCTCAGGCCAAGCAGAGAACATAGGACAGAAAAACTGAAAGTGGCATTTGGAGATGAATGAAGTCTGTAGGTCCAATTAATTGAGACAGTGAACCAGAAGAAATTTCATTTACCTGAACCTAAAAAAAAAGACATCACATTGAGAGTTTCTGCACTTCTCCTTATTCATATTATATCATCATATTTATGAAAACGTTTCAGAAAATAAATGCTGAAATCCCTAAATAATAATTTCATTATGCTCTTCTTCTTCAAATATCAGGTAAGTTCTCAAGAATTACAGTATGTTCCAAAAACAAGAGATGCCATGAAGCAAGTTGTAAGACCAAAGTTACCAGCATTTCTCCCAGCTTGTTTGGTGTAATCAAGGGTTTGGCAGCCCAGCATTTTGCACATGACCTTCTCAAATACTAACTTAACCCAGGCACACAGGCTGCTAGAAGGAGACATCCTTTTAGCCCTTAATCACACATCAAGAGACAGTATAGAGGATTCAATGTTGACAACACATCACATACTCACAAAAATACTGGTTACATTTGAGCAATATTTTCTCCTTTCCCACACAACCAAGTTTTTGAAACAGTGTTTAATCTGCTCTTCGGTGAGTTTGATTTCCTGATGTTTATTATCATGAACAAAAGCTAAAGCTTTACAAGTACAAAGGCACTATGAAAAATTAAAAATATCTATCTATCTTGGCATTTTCCTACTGTAAAACATTTGAATTTGTGCACTGTGATCATGCATGTTCAGTTCTGTATTTTTTTTTATGCATCCCACTCTGTACTTGCAAATTCATACATAAAGATGAATCCACAGCATTTTGTCAAATGAAATTATCCACCAACAAAAGCAATAACAGGATCTTCAACACAGCATAAACAAGCATGCAGAAGCACACATTTCCTCTAAAATGCCATTACCAAATACCGTCACCCACTTAAGCTCAAGAAGAGGAATTCCTTTGCTCAGTTCCTCCTGACTCTGCTCGAAAAGACCTTCCCTACCATCATGGAAACCAGCTCAATCTGAGCAGGCACAAAGGGAAGAAAACGTAGAGCTGAGATGGCACTTTATCTTAAAAAAGGAGCTATTTCAAAATCTCTACTATGTCAAATGCTTCCCAAATGTGAATGCCTTAATTTTCCTTATGAAACCACAGGATTTATTTACTTGAGTTACTTTGGCAGTTCTCTCTGAATGTTCCGCAGGTACCCATCAGCTCAACTTTCTCCTGACTTAGGAGCAAGGACCATTTGTCCAGTCACTGCCCTGTACCCTGCTAAGCTGGTGGAGAGATGAGCAAGGTTTGGACTGCTTTTTTTAAGGACTCTTGTTTTAATAGGTAGTAAAGTGCATACAATAAGGTCCACTGGGGAGTCCATTGGCAAGGGAGGAGGGGTGGGGGTGAGGGAAGAGAGAAGAAGGAAATGATGTCACGCTTGCCTGCCCTGACCTGAAAGGCTGTGAGATGTGCAGGAAGTTTGGCTTTGGCAAACTGCTGACTGCTTCACTAACAAACAAATGAATAAATGAGGCGTCTGCTTTCTTACAAGTTTTGTTATGAAAGGTTCGCACATTTTTGTGTGAAATAAAAGTATGATGCTAATCAACACCTCTTAGTCATTAGCATACAAGGTCTATAAATAGCTGCTTTTCATTTAACTGGATTGTAACGACTCTTTTCTCTTTCATTCAAAAAAAAATTCTATCACTAATATATTTTCTTTAAAAAAAAAAAATGTTGTTGACTTCAATATTAACCAGTTAATCAGCACAAATTATAGAAAATAGGTAAGGAACAGCAGGAAAAAGCAAATTAAACACAACTTAATAAGTGGGCAAGGGATGTATATTATTTTTCACCTCCAAAATCTCATTGTTTTTTAAATCTTGCATCCAATGTAAGTGTGTCAGTATCAGTATCTTTCCATACACAAGAAGGCTAGTAGAGAGCTAGGGAGGCCATGCTTGGACTCCCTCAGCTTGGACTGAATCACTATCATGTTATTACTAATGTTGAGGATATATTCACATCCTTTAATTATTTATTTTTGCTATTTTATTTTGTTTTGTTTAATTTGTAGTTGGTTCTCTTTGGACTACACACCTTTTTGGGGGGAGGGGATTACACTTTTTCATTGTTTTCCATATGTATCTCATGACCACCACTCATAACTTTTCACTTGCTTAAAATTAATTTATTTCATTAAATTTTGCTGGGGAAAAAAATACTATAAAAGAAAGTTGAAGAATCAAAAATAAGGCAATTTGGAAACTGATTAGCAGGGTTTTGTGATTAAATGTGCAAGAATTGTAGAGGGACACCTAATAGAGAGATATTTTTGAGTCCATTGTAGTCGCTTCCACCGACACATGATCAGTCAAACATTCTGGCATAATAAGCTCCCTGCTAATGCTTGAAATACTGAAATGAATCAGACTTGCATACCTGAGCAGATGGCCACACACTGAGACCTGTGCACTTGTACTGGTGTTCTCATTGGTGCTCACGGTCATGCTACTCTATTCTTTGACAATGCAAGACATATGACCCCTTTTATAAGATGAGAGCATTACATTTGAAAATAATAGTGTATTTGCTTGAGTTTTAGGAGTGGAAGATTATTTGGTTTGGATTTTTATCGCTATTGTTTGAATGAGTTACCTATCTCCAGAAACAAGTGCTGCTTTTTGGAAGTGTGAATGGGCTCTCACGTATACACACGAATCTTGTGGTTTTAATATGTGTATGCAGAACATAGGTTCATGCCAATGGCAGAAATCAGCACCAGTGGAGGTATAGCTCTGCTCACTAATGAGTACTCAAAAACTTTCTAGGCAACTGAACTACACAGTGTCTTTACACTTGTTAACTCATCTTGCTGTAGCTTGTCTGGAAGAAACTTGTTTAGAATCAACAAAATTGTCTAGAAACTTGGGGAAAATGGGAAGGTGTTAAACACATTCAAATGCATTTCAAAGGGAACCACATAGAATTTATGCACTGAAAACAAGTATATCAGCTAGCCAAGCAGAAAGAGAATGATCACATAGTCATCAATTTCATTTTTCTTTAATAGATTGTAGACTGTCTGATCATTATCTCAGACCAGCTAATGCAAAAATTACTTTCACATATCCTAACTGCTTCTTGGCTCTCCTATGCTACTTTTAGTGTTGAATAACAGAGATAAATTCAGACTACTAAACTATTTCTCAGTAGAGAGTGGAAAAGTTGGTCATGACTGATAAATACTAATGTGCTTTTAAAACAGGGAACATACAGATCTCTTATTCTTCTCTATTAGTAAGTTAAGAATAAAATGATCTTTTGTCCCATTATAGTGAGGAGCCAAGAGAAGAAGCTATAAATATGAGGAAGGGAGAGTTTGTCAGTTGGGATAATGCTGCTTGCACTTTTCATTCACTTTTCATTTCTGTGTCTGGGAAGATCATGGAGAAGATCCCCCTAGAAGCTTTGTTAAGGCACATATGAGACAAAGAGGTGCTTCACCAAGGGCACATCATCACAGCACAGCTTCACCAAGGGCAGATCATGCCTGATCAATCTGGTGGCCTTCTATGATGGAGTGATGGCATGGGTAGATGGGGGAAGGGTGATGGATGTCATCTACCTGGACTTCTGCAAAGCCTTTGACATGATCCATCACCACATCCTTCTCTCTAAATTGGATTTGAAGGACGGACTGTTCAGTAGATTAGGAACTGGTTGACTGGTTGCAGCCAAAGGGTTGTAATCAGTGGTTCTGTGTCAGGGTGGAGGCCGGTCACGAGTGGTGTCTCCCAGGACTTGGTTTTGGGTCTGGTGCTCTTCCACATCCTTATCAATGACATAGACAGTGGAATTGAGTGCACCTTCAGCAAATTTGCAGGCAACAGCAAGCTGAGCAGTG
This sequence comes from Pavo muticus, assembly GCA_016647715.1. Lineage (NCBI taxonomy): Eukaryota > Metazoa > Chordata > Aves > Galliformes > Phasianidae > Pavo > Pavo muticus. Next base: position 1,846,286 of record JACDJE010000030.1, read on the forward strand.
CAGTCAATACACTGGAGGGAAGGAAAGCCAGCCAGAGGGCTGGCTTCAGCCTGGACAGGCTGAAGAAGTGGGCCCATGAGAACCTAATGAGGTTCAACAAGGCTAAGTGCAAGGTGTTGCACTTGGGCCAGGGCAATCCCAGGTATTTATACAGACTGGGTGAAGAACCCTTTGAGAGCAGCCCTGCGGAGAAGGACTTGGGTGTCCTGGTGGATGAAGAAGCTGGACATGAGCCAGCAGCACACGCTGGCATCCTGGAAAGCCAACTATATCCTGGGCTGCATTAAAAAAGGGGTGGCCAGCACGGAGAGGGAGGTGATTGTCCTCCTCCACTCAGCTCTTGTGAGGCCCCATCTGGAGTACTGCATCTAGACCAGGAGTCCCCAGTACAAGAATTATGCAGAGCTCCTGGAACGAGTCCAGAGGAGGGCCACAAAAATGATCAGAGGGCTGGAGCACCTCTCCTAGGAAGAAAGGTTGGGGGAACTGGGCTTGTTTATCTTGGAGAAGAGAAGGCTCCAGGGAGACCTCACTGTGGCCTTCCAATACTTGAAGGGAGCATATAAACAGGAGGGAGAATGGCTATTTACGAGGGTGGATAGTGATAGGACAAGGGGGAATAGTTTTAAACTGAGACAGGGGAGATTTAGGTTAGATTTTAGGAGGGAGTTTTTCACACAGAGGGTGATGTCACACTGGAACAGGTTGCCTAAGGAGGTTGTGGATGCCCTGTCCCTGGATGCATTCAAGGCCAGGCTGGATGTGGCTCTGGGCAGCCTGGTCTAGTGGTTGGCCCATGGCCAGGGGGTTGAAACTGGTTGAAATCTTTGAGGTTCTTTTCAACCCAGGCCATTCTATGATTCTATGATTCTATGATTCATTCCTTTTGTCTTGCTCTTCTTGAGCAATCCCAGTGGGATGATTGCCAGGAGAACTCACTGATGACAAACCAGCTGAAGATACTGTTTAAATATACCAAGCACTGATCTAGAATGGCCTCCTTACTGTCATAACTACAATGCCATTTAGCTAGCACTTCCCTGCTCCACACTACAATAACAAAGATGACTGTGCAATGGATTTAATGTACACATGAAGACATATGGCTTCACAATTTTTGGCTGATGGAGCAATAATTTCCACAGCTAGAGAATAAAGAATGGTGGAGAAGGATCTGATCGGCCTGGAAGAGACTGACACATCCTTTATTTCTGCTTATGTCTGAGGACAGAATTCTCTGAACTGTATTTCTAACAGAATATTACACATATCTGAAGATCAGTCTACTTCTATTTAGGTATAATATTATTTACTACTTAATTAAGAACTAGGAATGTCAGTTCTCAGTAGTACTATGGATCTCCAACTCAGTGTTTGGAAAGAAATATATTGAATATCTCTCCTCCTAATCCAGAAAAATGGGTAACTGGCACAAGTACATTGTTTCAAGAAAGTAAAAAAAAAAAATACTGAACAAGTAACTCAAATTAGGAGCTATTTCAGTGCAGACACTATATATTTGAAAAATCTTTCTGTTTAAAATTCCTTGATCCTCAAATCCCATTGATTTTCTCCATTTCTGTGCCATGGTCGTTTTTCTGCTTTCATGATTTTGTGGTATTTAAATTTTCCCTAGAGAAGATCACGGTTTCGTTTCTCCAGTCTGTATGAACGCAGTTAAACAGCCATTCTCCTGAAGACTGTGGAGGCTTACAGCTGAGTTAGTCGAGTAAGAATTAGTACATGAAACATTTACAAAGAAGTGATCTAGTCAAGGTCTTCAAAAAGATGAGGTGCAGAGCCAACATTATCATCCCAAACTTTTGACTCAGACTGGAGAGCTACAGTTGCTACTCTGTATTTGCTTGATCTCTTTATACACAATATGAATTACAGCCACAAAATGCAAATGTATCAAAAGCATTTCTACTCAATTGTATTGTCCTGTAAATCAGGAACCAGAAGCTATTGCCACGCATTCAGCAGCATCGGTATTAATTGGTCCCATTTCATATTCTTTTTGTCTGACCAATGCAGCTTGACAGTCTTTAATGGAATTTTCAGATGCACACCATGGATTCTTAAGTGATCGCTTTTTCTTCCCAAACATATGAGTTCTCTCATATTCAGAACCACTTCCACACCCTTCTAGTACCTAATTTTCAAGCACAAAATGAAATGCTAATTCATTTTAATACGTTTTTTCCATGCTAGTAATTGCAGAAACATCCAAATATATTAGTTAATCTAGCTAGTATTTTTCTGTAAATGCAAAACTAAGAGGGCTGCTCCAAAAGTAATGCCTCCTAGTTTACGATGTTGGCCCACAATGCCAGGGGTAGATGTTGGTGGCATGGCAGTAGAGGCCGAACCTTCCCACCAATATTCTATTACATGTTGTTGCCATGTGACAGATGGCAGCAGAGGGGCAGTCTGACAAAATGGCATCTGACATGGGAGTGCGTATGAAGCAACGCTGTGTCACTGAAATCCTCCATGTGGAAAAAATGGCACCCACTGACATTCACTGATGCTTATTGAATGTTTGTGGAAACCAATCAGTGAATGTGAGCACAGTGAGCTGGTGGATGGTGCGTTTCAGCAATGGTGACAGTGACAGTGGGTTACCTCCACTGGTGCAGATTTTTTCAAGCATAGCATGCAGGCTCTTGTTCACTGATAATGAAAATGCATAGCTAAAAAATAGAAATAAAAATACTGTTGAAAAATAGTGTTTTGTAGCTGAGGATTTTCTCTATCAAATAGTGTTATTGTGCTCTTTGTATCTGTTGTAGTTTCCGTGGAAGTAAATGGGAGGAATTACTTTCAGAGCAAGCCTACGTATTTCTTTCACTCTTTTAAAACTTATTTTATAAAGTAATCATTTTGTATGTAATGATCTACGTAAAATTTTACAAATTTAAAGACAAATTAAATATATTCTCTTGAGTCATCTGAGTCATACTGAATCCCTGTAGTTTGAGCATATTACAAATAGATGAGACTAATTATCAGGGATCCAGCAAGGACAAAGAATGTAGCTTGTCTGGTGAAAAGACAATGTTGAAACAATTTACTGAATATCCCATGTCCTTTGGGCTGGCACTATATTTCTAGGATCACATATCTATATCCTTGATGGATTTCCTTCCTTGAGTGGAGACTGTCATTGCTCCAAAGACATGTTTTAAAAATACAGATTAAAAGCCTGCTATGAGTATCAACTGGAGTACTAAATAGTGTACAATTAATTTGGACAAATCAATATTCTCAAGAAAATCAATTCAAATCTCAATTGCCTTAATGCATGAAACCAACAGTACTTTTACTGAGTAAAATGTACTTTCAAGCTTGACAAAGGAGCAATGGAGCAGCCTTTTATTTATTTATTTATTTATTTTCAGGCTTAGTTCTACTATATATATATATATATATATATACACACACACAAACGCTTTAAAATACTTATATGTATACTTATATGTATATATATGTATAAATGTATCTAATGTCTGTGTATCAGTCGTCTGCCACATTTTTTTGAAATAAAAGGATCACATTATTTTTTTTTAAAGAACTGATTTACACAAACATCACCACAAAAGCGTGCCTGCTTAACTCTTCCCTATACCTATGTAACATTTTCTATCTAATTTTTTGCCCACTGTAAAGCCATGTTTCACTCTTAAATTGGCTTGATATATGATTGCATAGGTTTTAAAAAAAGATTTCTAAAAGATACTGTTAAAATGTTCGTTTATTCTTTTGGAAGTAGGAAAAGCCATATCTATTTAATTGGCTCTATTTTAAACCACTTCAATCCATTTTATCATTATTTATACTCCATATGTTATTTATGATATACTGAGCAAAAGAATTGACCTAAATGATGGTGCCATTGCTTAGCTTTGTACTCTGCATTTGTACTGGTACAAGATCAAATATCTTCTAGTAGGCATTGTCTTTAAAACTGTTTAAAACATATTGCATAAAAATACTCTAGCAGACTTCACTCTCTCTTAGTTCTTTTCCCTAGTCTGTGGATCTTGTTTCTCTAACCCTTCTGTCTAACTAACATCATTGTATTGCTGTGGCACCCTGCTTGCCCTTAGCTGCACCTTCTCCATTTCTGTAATATCCTGTTTTATAATAGGGTGACCTGCACTGTGCAGTTTTCTTAATATGGACTCATTAGTCTCCTGGACTGTGCTAGGATAATTTCCTCAGATTTCTATTGAATAATCATATCTATACTTTTCCAACGTATTGTTGGCTTTTACCTCTTTTTTGTCTGATAAACACTACACAAATTAGCTCAGTATTTTTTCTTCCCTCTGCAGTGTAAAAGCCCTTCTCTCAAGTACCATTCTCAATACCAGTCAAATCAGAGCATCAGAGTCACATGGAAGGCATCAGAATGATCTTGGTGGTCGCCTTCTTTTTCCCACTAGAAGCCAAACATCCAATCCTCACGTCTTCTGTCCATTTTATTCCTCCCCTCTAACTGAAACTCACTCTTACATTGTGACTAAGCAACCTATGATGAGTACTGGAAGCTAAAGATTGCTGTGCTTAGAAGATACACAAAAGCGAACACAGTGAAGGTGAAGAAGGATGGCAGGATTTGGAGCATAAAGGTTAGTGGCAGGATATGGAGGATATTTCACAAGGAAGAGCAGGGGGCAGCCAATGGGGAGGGAGGGTTGATTTCTCTTCTGGGATGCAAACCATAATTTCTCAACTGTTGGGAACTATTACACTGTTTCCACAATCTATATGTAAAAATAGTTGAATGTTAGAAGTTTAGGTTAGTAGTTCTTGGGAAGAACTCACCGGCAGCATCAGTCAGAGAACACTTTGTTTCTAAGCCTAATAGTATCTTAGTTTGATGGAACTGCTTTACTAGGCAGGATATGTAACTTCTACAGCTGCTAATGGTAAATATTCAGGGAACTATCTCTCTTAACTGGTATAACAGTAATGCAGGTTACGTACATGAGCATAATTCCCACACCCTCAGTTCACTATACTAATGTCCATCCCCTTGGAGGTCTTTTCCAGCATGTGCTTCTCTACAGAAAGAGGTTTTTCAAGAGAATGTGCTCACATTCCTTAGCACTCTCTGTAGGAACTTGTCTGTCTTCAAAAATGTTTTGGAGGTTTGTGATTAAGACCTATGAGTTAACGATCCTTCTCCTGATCATTCATCAAGCCCAGAAAAAAATGTTTGGGGAGAAATGATCTGTGCATGCTTAAATGTGTGGTTGTTCCATACAAAGACAGTGGTTGAATAGGAAGGGCCTTACAATGTCAGATGGAGTCAACACAATTATTAAGCAGAAAAAGGGAGAAAGTGATACAGATCTACTGCACACAAACCAACTTTTAACTTTATGTCCAAGAGAACTCACACTCTTTGCATACCTGTATCTGCTAACTGTATGTTTTTGCTTCAGCCAAGAGCAAAGAGACCAGACAGCACAAGTGTCACGCTTATTAAATCTTCAGGAAGCCTGAGAGCTGGCCTTCTTTCTTCTTCAGAAACTCTGCTGTGCTCTGAGAGGTTCACCTGGAGTCATATTTGGAACCTCATTTGAATATTCTAAGTTCCATTTATAGAAAATATAAAGCACAACATTTTTCAATGTTTGTCTCTAGGAGGTTTGGGAAGGCTTCTGTTACACTTTTTTCACTTGCTTATTTAAGGTGATAATTTTTCATGTTTCATATTTGCACTTTGTTACATTTAATTCAAGGTGTATATTAGCCAGCATCAAAATACTATTGTGTAACACACAACAGAGAGAATATGGGTGGTGCCAAGCAGATTATTCTGTGTGGTACTTTGGTAGCAAACACAAGGGAATGTAAGTATGAGAGAGATTGGATTGGGAATATCAATTTGTAATTACAAATGATATTTAATTAAAAAATTATAACAGATTAGCTATACCATTACTTTCTGTAATTTTCCGAATCATAACAAAAATATATTAGTGCATTATGTTATCTTATCTCATATGTAGTGATTTGTTTAACAGCACTTTGCATAAATTAACAGAAAGCAGGAGAATCTCTACAAGCACAAGGGAATTTGCAAGGCAAAATGATAGGGAATCGCTTAATTTCCAACCCCACTATGCTATCCATAAAGAAAATGATGCCTGTGCTCTCTACTTGTACTGACATAAGAATATAGTCACAGAGAGCTTGCAATATGTGCCTTCAAGCAAGTGAGCTTGTGAATTAAAAACCCAGATTTGTATCTGTGTTCAGTAATAACCATAGGTGCTGGAATATTTTTTAGAGAATACCTACGTGTTACCTTTTTAAACATATATATAAACTTTTTTTTTTTTTTTAGGAACTCTTAGGTTCATATTAAAAACCTGAGAGTTTTGAAAAAAATTAGATGAACTTTTGTTATTTTACTGCAATGTGATTTTATTATGAGAAGTGAAAGAACTTCTGGTGTAGAATAAGGCTCTAAAACTGAGAAATACCAAGAATAAAGGGTAGAATTGATTTGGATAATAAAATGTACATTCCATATTTTTCATGTGTGTAGAGATGGAGCTGTTAGCATCCAAAGAAATTTCTCAGATTTGACAACTCTTGAAATGCTCATATTCTTTTTGCCTTTATTGCTTTTTTCCCACTGTTTCACTATTTTCAAAAGCAGCTGGTGCATTTTCATCCCCTCTGCAGTTCAACTGCATCACCGGATGTCTGAAGTTCTGTCTGCTGTGCAGAAGACTACTGATGAGGACATGTACTCACCTACATTCAGTCTGTGAAGGACCAAGTCTGAAGGTGGTCTGGATTAATACACAAATCTATTAGCAGGCCCACTGCTCATGCTATGTAATCATTGAAGAGCCACTAATAGATTTTGTGATTACAAAGGCTAATTGACCTTGTGTAGAGAAAAAAAAATCTGATCTAAACCACTACTTTAATACCTGGGATATACTCTCAGTCTTGGTGAAATGAAAGGGCAAAAGCTGCTCCCTGTACAAATCTTAGACACACCGTAAAGACTACAAATTCAGTTTTTAAGAAATTAAGCTGAATATAGCTTTTTTTTCCTAATATTCTTCTTGGAGAGATGACCATCTCATTCATTCCATTCTGTTCTCTTCTTCTCACTGCTGAACTGACTTCATTTTTCACTGGTATTCATAAAAATGACTTAACCTTAAAAAAAAAATAAATAAATAAAAGGAGAAGAAAAACCCTCTGAAAGTGCCAGAGTTCATTTCTGTCTAAGCTTTATATAGCTATAATCTAGCTTCTACAGAACAAGTCCCTTGAAGGCCTTCAGAGGTTAAATATCTGTATTTAGATCTTTATCTTCCTATTACTCAATATCCCCATCTATTGCACTTTGAGCAGTGGTTATGATTTGCCCTCTTGTAAGACCCTTGGCACCTTATTCATTTTTGCCTAATATGGTTTTCTTCATTGTTCTGAATACACATTTTCTATTTCCTATTATAACTCAGACATCCATCCAGACAGAGCGAATTTGACAATTCACATCTAAGATTTTATCTTGATTTTTTTTTTTTTTTTCTTTTTTTTTTTTTTCTGGAGAAGTACTAGTTTGAGCTGGACATTCCTACCTTATAATAATGTGCAATGAATCAGCTAAGTAAAAAGTATCTTACCTCATCTTTTCTGACTATCTCAATTGGCTCTGAGAGAGAAGACTGAAACATACATGCCTGGGAAGAAACCCCTGTACGAGAGGGAGGCACCAGCTACTAAGTGAAATTGGAGAGGGTGAATCTTGGTATTGTGTAATAAGTAGAGGCCAAATGACTGCAGAGGGTAACACACCAGGCTAGGGTCAACAGAAACTACAGATTAATTTATTCTGTTACGGTGGAGAAGATCCTACAAAGAAACTCTTGGAGGCAAACAGCCAGTTGGTAATACTGCTCTATCTGACAGCAGATATATTAATATACGTAGTATAAATCTATGTACGCACTTTATGTACTACAAATCTGTATTTAGTAGACTAAAAGGGACACTGTGCACTGATGTGAGCCAAGAAACCTGCAAAAGGATTCATTTTTTAATAAGGAAATGCACTGCCCAGTAGACTGTAGGCACTATGTCTCTGTAGGCACTAGCCTGTGCATTAGCTCTTTATTGAACTGGTCCCAGTATAGCTGCAGCCATGTAAGAAAAAAGGCTAGTGCCTCGATGGGATTTATATATGGTAAATAAGTGACTTAATAAACTATTCATGTTCCCTCACAAGCCTCATCTCCAACTCTCCTTACTTATTAGCATCGCTGTTCTCACATTCACTTTGTGACTTAAAGAGCACCATCATTCATGCAGGACTTTCTCTGGATCTACGTACCTGAGCCACTTGAAGTTTTGAATCATAGAACCACAGAATTGCTCAGGTTGGAAAAGACCTTAAAGATCATCAAGTCCAACCACAACCTAACCTTACTACCTTAACTCTAACAATCCTCCACTACAATCATGTCCCTGAGCACCACATCCAAATGGTTTTTAAACACATTCAGGGATGGAAATTGGGATTTTTGTTTTTGGATGGAAAATGGAATTTTTTTTGCATATGCCTCTTTGTAAAAATCTTGATAGTCTCCTCTTCCCCTCCTTCTCAAATATAATCACAGGCTCATAGAATTACTGAATGGTTGAGGTTGGAAGGGACTTCTAGAAATCACCTGATCTAACCCCTCCTGCTCAACTATGATGCCCTAGAAAACATTTCCCAGGATAGTGTCCAGACAACTTCTGAATATGTCCAAGAAGGAGAATCCACAACCTGTCTGAACAGCCTGTGTCAGTGCTTTGTCATCAGCCTAGAAGTGCTTCCTGATATTCAGATGGAACTTCCTGTGTTTTGGTTTGTGCCTCTCTTTTGGTTTGTTGTCTCTTTTCCTATCGCTGGGTATCCCTGAGAAGAACCTGACCCTATCCCTTTGACAGTATCCCTTCAGATATTAATACACGTTGATCAGATCCCCCTGAACCTCCTTTTTCCAGGCTGAATAGACCCATCTCCCTCTGCCTTTCTTCATATATGAGATGGTTCAGTCCCTTCTTCATTTTAGTAGCCCTTCACTGGACTCAATACTGGAACTCCACGTACCAATTTAAGTGGTACCTGACATCAGCTAAAATACCATTGGTAGCATCTATCTCCTGGCATATATGTTAAATATTCCTAATACAAAAGGGATATCTCTTGACTTAGATCTTCTAAGATGTATGATGCAACACACAATATAAAGAAAACACAACTTTCAAGGGGAACAAACAAAACATTGACCCAAAATGTTTATGGTAAAAAAAAACAAGGGATTTTTGAAATACAAGGAAAAACATCTTATTTAATTTTTTCCTTTGTAGAATGTACACTGAATGCAAAAGGATTATACACCACCATAATTTTAACTAATATTCTTGGTTCCACGTAAAATATTTATTGACAAAATGATTATTGCGGAAATTTTACATTTATATTTCAGAATTTATAACTGCATAGAGAACAGCATTTCACTGTGAATAAAGAAGTGACTTGTTTTGGAGATGTCATGTTACCTTACCATACTTTTAACACCAAGTCAATTTGTTTTATCCTAACCGTGCAGAATAGTACACAGCCCAGGTCTGAAACACTCCCTCAGGTAAATAACTCCTACAGAAAAGAGGAGGAAGTGGAAATCGTGTATTATTTAAAGGTAGCATGTAGTAATAGGTCAAGGAACCTTGAACATAGGAAGTTCTGTACTAATATGCAGAAAAGCTTCTTCGGGATAAGGGTGATGAAGCACTGAAACGGATTGTCCAGAGAGGTTGTGAAGTCTCCTTCTACAGAGATATTCAAGAGCTGTCTGGACACCTACCTGTGCAACCTGTTGTAGGGTACCTACTTTTGCAGGGGGGTTGGACTTGATGAGGTCCCATCCAACCCCTGTGATTCTGTGATTCTGTGATAACCATGTAAAATTTTTTCTCAAAAAATATTTCCCCAAGAGTAAATGTCATTCCTGAAGATTTTAGTTTCAGCCTTGGAACATTGTTTATAAATATATATCTATAAGCTGTTCATGTTCAACAACTCATATAAAACACATAAACTGATCTTAGTCCAGCTACCAAGTAGTGATGACTCCACCAAAACTCCTCGGTTGATGGCACTGAGTTTAAGCATTCTCTATTAGAGTGGAGGTGAACAGATATTGTCAACAGTTTCTTCTAGCTAAAAATATATATTCTATGGAGGATTAAAGCTGTAAAGTTGCCAAACTAGACATTAAGGTTGTCAAGAATCTATGTATTGGAAGAAGGGGAATGAGGTGTTTCAACCATAACTGCTTTTTAAAGAAGACTTAATCCTGCTAAACAAGAATGTAATTAATTTCATTGAAAATTTACAGCGCTTCATTACTCACACCAGTGAGTATATAAAGGTCTCAAGTGTGAAAATCAGAGCTTATTGAAATCAACAACTGCTAAACTGCTGTAGTAGCTAAGAGAGCAAGAATTCTACCTAATCTTTTCTTCTTTATTCCATGAAGTCTATTTGAACTCCGTTGCAGTTCCACTGCATTCAACAGGACACTCTGAAAAATCTTGTTCTTCTCATGACTTTTCATGTGATGAGAACTAAGTTGGTAGTTGTCATTTATCAGGAAACACTTAAGGGAATTTCTGAGAAATAAAGAGGGACAACATGCACATACTGAATAGAGGTCTGAGCATAGTTTTTGTCTTACAGGTACAAGACTTGTATATTGCCTCCCACTTTCTGCCTGCCTGGCTGATTTGCAGCCATCCTGATGCCATTTTCTTGACTATTGAGTCACCAAGCATCATCAGGCAAAAGAGAAATCACTTTTCAGAGTTCTTTTTGTTAAACCAACAGCTGTACTTTCAGGATCATGGGCCTGGTTTTAACAATAGCCTGAGGACAGCTGTCAAAATGCAGTGTAAATACAACTAGGCTAGACCAAAGTAACAGAGGTTTTAAAGGCATCTGATGTTACTTTGACTAGTGAAGATCAAAAATTAATCCACTATGATGAAATACTTTTGGTTTCTTTTCATCTGATTTAAAAGTAATTACATTGATGGAGCTCTGAAAAACTAATTCATTTGTGCTATTTTAATGTTTGTCAGCTCCAAAAAGCCAGCAATGGTAATGAGAATTTAAGATAAAGCTTTGGGGTTTTCTGATTAAGATTGAAAAGCAGAATGAAAGAATAGAAAATAAATAAGGAGAATGGTGTTCACTCTTTCAATCAAGAAAAGTAAAATAAAACCTATTCCAAACACCTGTTAGTGAAAAACGCAAAAATGAAAGACAAATATAAAAAAACCTAATTTGCCTTTTTTTTTTTTTTTTTTTTTTTTTTAATGGAAAGAAAATGTATGGTGACCAACTGGCAGGAAAATCTGAACTCACAAAGACATTTTAAGATCCTATGGAATGTCCTCCAGACAGAGACCCATTCTGTCAAACAGAAAAGAAGTGTTGTGGAGAAAACTGTCCTCCAAGAAGAATGTGCTGTGGGCACTTCCAAAGATGAATTTTGGTTTAGGAAAGATTAGAAAGACCTATTGTGAACAGTAAAATGGGTGAAAGTATACAATTATACAATCATAGCCTAGAGGAGGAAACTAGCTGTGTTGGCCGGAAGATTTCAGAGGAAAATCTTTCATTTTCATAACTGAATATTTGAAGAGGTGTGCAGATTCTGGTTCAGATTTTGGTATGAAAACTTTTCTTTAATATTTTCCTTACTAAATAGCATCTCTTCTCCCTATGGTTTTTGATTTTTTTTAACCTTAGAAAATCAGTAATTTTTTAATATGTGTTATATATTCCTTTTTTTTATTTTTATTTTTTTTTCCTTTAAGAATCTTCTTTGCCATAGTTGGAATTCCCTTACAAAACTTAAAATGTATCCATTTTGTCATGGCTAAAACATGAGATGTCAGAGGAAAGCAAGGGAAGCAGTGTTTTATCTCTGACATGGCTGATCAAACTTTTTGGATATTTAAGGCCATTTGGAAAAATGAGTAGAACCTCAAAAGCCAGTAGGATCTTACTCCTGACTTGCAAATGAGTGTTTAAGCAAATGTCTATACAGACGAATGAGTACAGACCTAAGATTCTCTTCCCATTCTTCAAGCTTTCTGGATGGGAGCCAGCTCCAGGCTGGCAGCCATATAGCTGGGTTTTCTCTACACTGTATTTGATATAATATGCCCTAACTTCCAGCGTATGTAGATGGTCCTAACCAGTCCCTCCAGCACGGGAACATTACCTTGAACACAAAGCCTTGCTGGCTCAGCCACAGAATTTCTAGACTACACTTGTTTTGCCTCTGAGGCTGATTTGTATTCACAAAATGGCTGAATTAAATCACAGGTGAAGTGTTTTGGAGAGGTTTTTCTTTAGTATTTTCAATCACTTATGCTTTAAGAGAATCCTTCACAATGCAACTGTAACTGGAATTCTTTAGCATGATTTGCCATGAATACAGCTTTGGCACTGTGTTTGCTTGTCCAAACCTTTTGCATATCTCCAGATACTGAAGCCTGAAGTGACATGGCAGAGAAAGTAAAGCTTGTAGAGCCCCCAGTGTTTTTCAGCTGAAACAAGACTACACACTGCTTGGGCAGATGCCACACGCATTTCTGCCTCACAGGTTGATCAGGTCCCCACTACAAGGTTTGTGTCTTCACCAGACCTGCTGCACAGTCAAGCATGCTCACATACTTCACAGGGTGTTCGAGAGCCGTTAAGCTGATTCTGTTGGGGCACTTTCTGTTAATAGCTTCTAGTTCCAAACTATGGGGAAT
>JACDJE010000030.1:1864149-1867699 GCA_016647715.1 Pavo muticus
ATGGGAATTCCTCTTTGCTGAAATCTACAGAATAGGCAGTGGTAATGTTGATGGTAAAATAAAGTAGGTTAGATCAGAATTCTACCAAAATACATTAGTATCACCTTATACTTGCCCCTGTGATTACAGAAAACTGGCTGTGTATTAGGGTGATTGCTTTTATAACACAAGTTTGTCCACCTCAACAGCAATTTTTTTCAAGCATTTTTTTCACAGTCAGATACATAAACTGAGAATAACCTGTAGTCTACTAAATGTAAGCATCAATCACCATTATTTGATAACCACATAGCAAGTTTAGAAATTAATGAGGTGGCTGTAGCTCAGCCTGGATCACACCTTAACCATGTAAGAACTGCTCTGAAAGTAATACCTCCTGTGTTATTATGTAGGCCCACAACATTGAGGTTGTGGATGCCCCATCCCTCTAGGTGTTCAAGGCCAGGTTGGATGGGGCCTTGGGCAGCCTGGTCTAGTGTTAGATATGGAGATTGGCGGCCCTGCCTGTGGCAGTGGGGTTGGAGCATGTTGATACTTGAGGTCTCTTCCAACCTGAGCCTTTGATTCTATGATTCTGTGATTCTATGATTCTATGATTCTATGATTCTATGATTAGAGGCAGATGTTGGTGGTATGGCAATAGAGGATGAAACCTCACACCAATATTCCATTACATTTTGTTGACGTGCGACTGATGGCAGCAGAGGGGCAGTCTGACAAAATGGCGTCTGAATTAGAGGTGGGTATGAAGAAAAGGTGTGTCATTGAATTCCTCCATGCAGAAAAAATGGCACCCATTGACATTCATTGATGCTGGCTGAAAATTTATGGAGACCAAAGAGTGGGTAGAGTGTTTCAGCAATGGAGACAGTGACAGTGGCTCACCTCCACTGGTGAAGATTTTTATGAATGAGGCATGGAGGATCTTGTTCATCACATGCAAAAATGCATAGCTAATAGTGGTGACTATGTTAAGAAATTGTGTTTTGTAGCTGGGGATTTTCTATATCAAAGTGTTATTGTGCTCTTTGTATCTGTTGTATTTTCCGTGGAAATAAATGGAAAGTATTACTTTCAGAGCAACCAACTGACAAGAATGGGAAATTGACACATGCCCATGAAGTTTGTACTTAGAGCTGTTGTTCAAGATAGCCTTTAATTAGGTGTAGAGTATTTCTATTCCAATTTAAACATCTATCATTTTTTTTATGTTTATCAGAAATATTGGAATGGTAGCCATATCATACCACTAATAATGTCTTCATGTAAACAAAGCAAAGATAATTGATGGATGTGTGGTATAGGTTCTAAGTACTTTTACACTTTTGTTATGGCTACTTCTCAGACCACATCCACTTTTTATTTTTTAGGAAGACCCAAATTTATTTTGCTTATTTTCCAAACTAACTAAGCACAAGCCAGCACAAATGTGAAAGCTGAGTTTAACCCCATATTAAGCTGAAAGTAATAAGACCTGTGGATGGGCTTGGCTTCATACATGTGCACCTGCATGACTTTTACTTGAACTGGAGGGGAGATAGAAATGAATTTGAATGTGATAAAAAAAAAAAAAATCACATCCATGTATTCTAAAACACCTGTGATCATGGCGTTATAATGTTTAAAAATGAATGCTTTCACCAACATATAAGGTCTAAAGCAACCTCTGGATCTATTTTTAGATACTGACAAAATCATGCTATGAGTGGGATTCTGTTCAATATATAGGTTTCTGTAGAGGTCTATGTGACAGACACCTGATCTACCATTGCAACCAATTCTATCAATTAGGCTTCTTGTTCCCATTGCTGCAATTGGGTGAGGAATCACTATCCACCTGTAAATGATGGTTTTGCACCACTTTCTGAATACTAGCCTAAAAAAGTTTGTTGCTGGATCATGTCTAATGTTCTCATGCTACTATGGTTCTACCACTTTTCTCCTTTTTAAGTGTTCATTTCCATCAGCTATTTTTAAAAAACATAAAGCCTCCTTCCAGCTTTTATTTTTTGGTGCTTAACAGACTGGACTGTTACTGATTCCCCTCTAGGAGAAAGCCACTTACAGTGTTCTGAGTTTATGCTTGTCAGTACAAATGTCACTGTCTCCCAGGATGCACTTTTTCAGAGCATATAAGTACAACTGTTTTCTCTTACGATGGGTCTATTATCTTCCTACTACAATGACCACAGGGTCAGGCTCTGTGACTGCAGCTTGCACTGGTGTTACAGATGCTGTAACAGTTACGGCTACATGAAGATTTGTTTCAAAGTTTTCTCTGTTATTACAACAGAGAAAAAATGGCCTTTGGTATGGTGTAATTGGATAACTGTAGTGTTTTCCTCTGGCTTTCAGGTGGGTGTGATGTCATGCTAATTTTCAGAATTGTTGCTGATGAACAAATGCCTTTTAATAAGAGAGAGATGACTTGTAAATGAGAAATCACTGAAACCATCTCTTCACATCACCATATCAGTGTCATGATTTCAATATATGTGATTTAGGCCCAAGTCTGGTAACATAAAACTTCAGTGTAGTGATATGTACTAATGGTGAACACATGAGCGTTCTCTTTTTTTCAGTAGATCTTTGTCCATTAGTAGAAGAAGCTTTGCGGTTCAAACTTATTTCATGAACAATATTGGATATTTTGCCATGAAAGTCTAGATGGTATCTATTTAATTTGCATGAAATTATATAATCTCATGAAAACCTATTGCCCCTTCTGTGGACCTGGAATGTGATATTAATTTCCTCAAATCTCATATTCTAAGTTTCTTTTTTAATAACTTACACCCAGAAAAAGGTTGTTTTGATACTTCCTATCCAGCAAAAAGTGACAATATGACCACAGTTTATAGAATGTCTGATTACAAGCTAGGTCTACTTGGCATTCTGCAGGACTCAACGATGGTTTGAGCTCAAAGTGTTTATGGGCCAAATATGGTCGACTTTGACAGAAACCATAGTAACACTGATCAAGGGCAAGTTCAGCAAGGGAACAGGAGAGCAGTGAAGACTGTAGCCTCCCTCACCTGAGTGAGGACTGATTGCACTTCCAGTTCATGCACCAGAAGTGCAACCACTGTTAAGATTTTGAGGCCTAAGCGAAAAGGGAGTTTTAAGATCTGATTGGATTGTAGTAATGAGTTGAAATTGATGCACATTAACATTTTGTGTCTATCTATAGTTATATGTAGAATAGTAATTTTTTTAATGAAACTTGTAAAGCAGTTAACTGGAAGAACCAGAAAAATACTCACGTGAGTGAGTAACATAACAATACTGCTTCTCTTTAAGGTGATGAAATATATTACTTTAGTGTCAGCATACCTTGTGCTCAGCCCAACATGCCAACACACAGAACTTTCAAAAAGCAACCAAAACATTTTCTCTTCCTGTTCTTTACTTGCATCTCTTTGTGCTCTCTGTAACTTCTTTATTTACAGATCAGTGAAATTATATCTATTAATTGATACTCATAACTCCCTTCTCAAATCAGTTCATCATCTTTTTTTCTTTCTTCCCTTGTTATTCTTTTCTTTTCCTC
>JACDJE010000030.1:1867714-1936483 GCA_016647715.1 Pavo muticus
TCCTTCCTTCCTTCCTTCCTTCCTTCCTTCCTTCCTTCCTTCCTTCCTTCCTTCCTTCCTTCCTTCCTTCCTTCCTATTTACTTCTAAATTAGTTAAAAATATGTTTAGATAATTGTGAAATAACTACAAAATGGTTGGAGTGACATGCTCAATAAAAATGGGATGAAATCTATCCCAGTATTCTGCTTTGGGCTGTAGGTAACATAGAGCAAAATAGCACACTGTCAAAACAAATGAAAAGAACTCACCATTCTGTTAGTTTAATGGGTGATGTGTTGCCCAAGAATATGTAAATTCCCCTCAGGAATGAGGGGTACCCCAGAAATCAGAGGTAGGCAAATTTTTCTAAGTCCATTCTGGACATCCTCCAGTCAAAATCAAAATATTCCGATGCAGTTTCAGACTGGAGAGCCTATTGAAAACTCATTATCTTCAAATAGGATTACACTCAGTTAATATGAGAACATGCACATTACAATATCACATAAAATCAAAAGTTCCAATTTGCTCACTACATGTAAATCCAATTCAAAATATTTCCATAACATATATCCGCTGGATGTTACACTATTTGTATGTCACTCTAGAATGGATTAACTCCATGACAGGCTGGTCTCAGTTTTTCTGCATTTGGTGTTTTTAAACAGTTTATATTTGTTATCATATCAAAGACAGGCTTGCAGTTTTCAAAAGGAAGAAGAGAACACAGCGCCCAAGGCTCTTCAAGCATTACATTTCTTATTCCATTTTATCTTTCTTGGTTTTGACTAATGTCAGTAACAGCTACTGGTAATAAACTGCTTGTTACAGCTTGCTCTTGCCTTCAAGCACTGGCTTTGATACATTGTCAGCCAATTGGAAGCATTTCCTGATTACATTTCCAAATTGCTTGTTTATTGATCGAAAGTTAATAAAGCAAAAGACAACTTTACGGCTTAAATTAAATGAAAGGTTCCTTTGATGTTCAAATTATCCAATCAACCAACATGCAATGAAATGTAAGCATTTGAAAGTTTTATCTGGAAAGCAAAATGTACTAGATAATGGATTCTAGCACAGACACTGTATCTAAAAGCTAATGAAAAATACTCATAACTTTAACATATGAAGATTTCATTTATTTTCTGTTGAAAAGTAAATGACACTGAATTTTGTTATTTTAAAATACCTGAAAACATGAAAGTGCATGTATACAGCATACTGTATTTACTGTACATCTTTTTGACAAACTGTGTTCCGTACTACAGGTGCATTTGGTTAGCTGCAATAAACAAAGTAGCATCATTATAATTTCCTTTGAGTCTGGCATTTCCTTGTTAATCTACTTGCTTATGGTGCTGCATGAGAATTACTGTACTCTGTCCGCTATTAACTTCCCTTTCAAGGGGATGCTGCAGTCTCCCTGGAATATTTATCTCTGCTAGAGCTGCCTTTTCTCCAAAACTGACTACATACGTCCTATTCTGTTGTTTCTTCAGGTTCTTTTGCTTACATAGTGATACTTATTTAAGCCATCTAGACAGATATACCAAACACCATTGCATTTTACAAGGAGTCAGGCACCTGAAGTACTAAAAATTTGGGCAACAATTTTCAGTACAATTTAATCTGGGAAAATTGGAGTGGCTACAGAATGTGCTATGTACAGTAAGAAAAAAATAACAAATAAAAGTAAATTTTAGTCAGTAAGCAAGAATGACACTGGGAGATGTATAATCACATTGTAGCCCAGATCTCTTTAGGAGATTAATACGTTTCATGGCAGAGTAATCTTGAAATTGTCATGTTCTGAAACTAACTAACTAAATAAATGAAGAAGAAATATACTAAAAATGAACATAGGTATTACGTTCTGTGCCTCACTCTTACAATGTTGAAACAAAATTTGGTTCTTTCAAGATGAGAGCTGTGTTTGTATATCACATCACTATGAACAAAGTTGTGTTTACTGCACTAATGCAATGAATATGATACTTGTCCTGTCAAATGATCAACACCCTTTTCCCTTGCATTTTTATTTAAAATGTTGTGCCTTGTTATGGCACTATCTTTGCAACACTAGATAAAAAAGTAAATGTACAGATGCACAAGGTCTTCATGTGTCAGAATTAAAATCTGCCTGCTCCTTGAAGCAAAAGTTCCAACTGAGCTAGATCTGTAAAAACTTGAACCCGTTCTGTCAAAGACAGCATGTTGAATGTTTTTTGTTCTTTTAACACAATGCCACATAACTCATCTGAAGACCTTAACGTCCGATAAAACTTACAAGTACAGTCAAAACTAAAAAAAGAAATTGTTGATGCAATTATTACCTGATCATCAGGAAAGAAGTGGAAATCTGGATTTTATTTTATTTATGTGGATATTGATTGTTGTTGTTCCTTGTGTTGTAGAAAGCCAGCTTCATTTGGTCTACAGGTTGTATAGCAACCTTTTTTTTCTCCACTTCTTATTTCTGTGCAGATAGAGATATACATTTAGAATAATCAGAATAAAGCAGAAATTGATTTTAAAACATTAGAATCATAGAATCATAGAATCATAGAATCATAGAATGGCCTGGGTTGAAAAGGACCACAGTGATCATCTAATTTCACCCCCTCTGGTGTGTGCAGGGTTGCCTACCACTAGATCAGTCTGCCTAGAGCCACATCCAGCCTGGCCTTGAATGCCTCCAGAGATGGGGCATCCACCACCATAGCGGATGCCAAACACAGCTGTAATGGTAAAGATTCAAGTTTTGTTAATTTATATCTTTTGTGAAAGACTAACTACATTGCAAGTGGGAAGAACAGGCCAGCTAGCACAGAAGTGTCAACAGAAAATTATACAATTGCAACCAATCATTCCTTGCACAAAGCATGGGTGAGCATTAGGGGCAGTCACTAACCTTGGGAGAAGTAATAGAACGTAAATAGAAGTAATAGAAAGCAGGAAATTTACATTTTTGAATGAAAATTAATAGACACTAAAAAAAAGATTCTTTAGATACACTGGTCAGAAGAGACAGGCCAAGGAGAGTGTATACCCTTGATAAACGAGAAGGAAGAGCTGGTTCAGCAGATGCCGAGAAGGCTGATGTACTCAATGAGCTCTTTGCCTCAGTCTTCACTGCCAGTCAGTCTTCCCAATCTCTCTCATGTCCTTGAACCTCTAGGTGGGGTTTGGGCAAGTTAAATTCCTCCAATTGTAAGAGCAACAAGTCAGAGACTGCCTCATGAGTCTGAATGTATACAAGTCTTTGGGGTTGGACAATGTGCACCCCAATGTCCTGAAGGAACTGGCTGATGTGGTTGGCAAGCCACTCTCCATTATATTTGAAAAATCACTGCTGTCAGGAGAAGTCCCTAGCATCTGGAAAAAGGGAAATATCATTCCCATTTTTAAGAAGTATAGAAAGGGAGAACGGTGGAACTACATGTTGGTGAACCTCAGATCTGTGTCTGAGAGGAGCAGGGAATGGTTCCTCCTGGAAGTTATATTAAGGCACATGAGGGATGAACAAGTGATCCAAAACAGTCAGCATAGCTTCACCCAGGGCAGATCATATCTGACCAGCCTGGTGGCCTTCTATGATGAACTGACGTCACTGGTGGACAAATGAAGGGCAACTGATTAGTCTACCTGGACTTGTGCAAGGCCTTTGACACAGTACTGCAACACACCCTTATCTCTAAATTGGAGAAATATGGATATGAATGCTGGACTATTCAGCAGATAAAGTGTTGATTGGATGGTCACAGCCAAGGGTTGTTGTCAATGGCTCTATATCCAGGTGGAGGCCAGTGATAAATGGTGTCCCCTAGAGGTCTGTCTTGGGTTTGACATCTCAATCAATGACATGAACAGTGGGATGGAGTGTACTCTCAGCAAGTTTGCTGATGGCACCATGCTGAGTGGTGCAGTTGACACAGTAGAAGGAATGGATGCCATCCAGAGGGACCTTGACAGGCTTGAAAAGAGGGCCCATGTGAACCTAATGGGATCTCTAGAAAAATATTGTTAGACTCAAAATCTAATTTGGAAATTTAAGCTTGATTTGGGGCGTTGTTCTTTTCACAACAACTTGGGATTTCCATTAATTTCTCCTTTGGACAGAATCAAAATAGATCAGAAAAGACCTTTAAAAACAAAATAACTAAAATTAGAATTCAGGAGAGCAGCATTTGTGGTTTTGTTTGTGTTTTTATCCTAGTTTAGATAATGAATGAAGTCACAGTCCAGGAACTCCTTTTAATGTCAAAACCTCTACTGACCGATTTAGTACTTATGTGAATGAGTCATTTTAAGCTAACTGAATTCTAAGTATCCATACTATTCTTCAAAAATAGTAAATATCCCCATGGATATTTAGCTACCTAATAATTTTTACTCTTGTTAAATTCACAGAGGCAGCAATGTAATAATGTATTTTCTACTTGAAACTGTAGGTATATTTTGCATTCTACTTTCTCCTTACAGGACATTTTCCACTATCTAGACTACATCTATCCAGTGTAAGTATGTATGAGTCCAGGTTCTTAATCTCTTTCTAACTTCTAACTTTGCTAATCTAATATAGCACTTTAGAAGTGTTTATTTTTAATGATACAGAAATGCAGGAAAATGTTCCGTAGTAGTCACATATTTCCTTGTTCTGATCCGAGTTTTAGGGGCCATGAATTTTTTAAGGATCTTTGCATTTGGTGTGTGCAACTTTGGTTCCAGGTCACTTTGAGAAGATATTTTACTTTTAAAAATAAACTAATCAAATTATGCAAATTATTATTTCTTTTTTCCAAGAGTAAACTCACCATTAACCAATCTTTCAGCAAATGATTTCGCTCCGAACCTCAGATCAACCATATATTAGATTTAATGGTGTAGTTAGATTTAATTCTAAAACAAGTACAATACCGGAGGCAATCTGAAACTCAGGCCATTAATTGGATGACAATTTTGTTTAATTTTAGTGAAAGTAAACTGTTAAGTACTGGCAGAAGACAGAAACTACTATATGCAACGTTAACCTTTCTCCTGCCACGTAGGAGATGTGCCTTGGGGTAGCTGCTTTAAGTTATTTACTTAGCATGTGGTCATTAGGAAAATGTAAGGGCAAAATCCAATATAGTCTATGTGCACAAAGCTGCAGCTCTGTTCTTCTGTCTTATTTGTTGTAGCTGGAAATCTCATATCACTCAAAGAGTTAACCTGCTTAGACATGTTTGTGATTTTTAGCCACCAGCGACTTTTGTTTGCATCCAGGCAGTTCTTTAAAAAACTGCTGTCTCCTAAAATGCTTCAGCCATTCTGGCTCACAAACAACAATGCTATAAACCACAGAGCCCTCACTTCAGCTCCTCTCTTTCCTTCCTGTCCAATGGGGAGCGTAAACTATATTTCTGTTTTAAAGACAAGGCTTCATGACCGCTCCTGTACAATGTAGATGTTTAGGAAGAATGCAGTACTGGGCAAAGGCATTTCTCTGGTATAATTTGTCACATAATCACAACAGAATGCTCAGTCCTTCAGAGGGCTGTAGGAGTCTAAGCTGTCTAATAAATTCAGCCTCTGCACTGAGAAAATGTTTCACAATGAAGTAATAAAATGGGATTTCAGTTAGGAAAAAATGAGATAAACTAGTGTAGCAAATAAGTAAAGATTATACACATAGGCAACCCACTGATCAAATATTTCTTAGGGCTATCAGGAATCTATCAAGGATACTGAGCCAGTTAGATAAAGAAATTACTGAGGAGTGATTTACTGAGTTGCTTAAGAGTCATGTTAGAAAGATTATTTTGCTCAAAGCAATAAGCTAGCTTTGTTTTATTCAATGATTAGTTAAAAGCTGTAGTAGAATATTTTCTGTACATGTGAGCCCTAGTCGTTTATTTAACTGTTGGTTATGCTTACTTCTACACTGTCAACTTGAAAGTATTAATCATGCTACGAGAGGCTTAGTTTTACCAATATTTCCTATACTCAGAATCAGCATTAAAGCAATACTGTACATCAAAGAATACATCCGCGTGTTTCAGGACATTGTCATTTTGGGCACAGACTTTTGCCATTTGGACTCCTGACTAGTGATTCACAGATCTGAAAAGATGTGTATGGAAACTGGCCTTTACTTTTGTTTAGGGATAAGTTAAATATGAGCTATTTTCATGGGTTGGTTTTAATTTCCTGGGTCTTTTGGAAAAATGAAAATAAAGGTACTATATTATATCATTGTTTCATGGCTCTCAATCTTGCAGCATTCATCCCAGATAGAAAAGCAAACCCCTCTATCTCTTGCTTTTCTGCTTCTCTCCCTGTAAGGCAAGTGTGAACACAATATACATTTTTGGGAAAAGAGTTTGACTTGAGTGCTCTTCGTTTTGATATTTTGGATAGGGATTTTCTATACTTTTTGTTCTGGGAACCACGAAGTAACAATAATTATTACGTTAATTGATTTGTCTTTCAGCATCTTCATTGATCAGGTAAGAGGGCAGAATGCCACAGAGGAAAGCCGTGACCAGCAGCTCCCTATTCCAACAGTTGATTCCTTTGGCAGATCACTTATCTCCCAGTCTCTGCAAATTCAATGCAACAAGCAATGGCCAGTCCGAAGAAATAGCATTTCCCTCCTCAGCACTTCCTCATCTGAAGACAGTTCCATGAATTTTTTAACATTTGTTCCACACTAGTTTCCTGTGAACCTTTTTATTTTCTCTCCCAGCATAAGTTGAAACTCGAACTTATTTGAGACCCAGTTAAAAAACTAACAAGAGACACATTTAAAAAAAAAGGAGGCAAAGTGACAGAAAAGCACATCAATTTGCCTGTTTGCAAATGTATGTCATAAATAAGAAGTGCTAGCATGTTTATTTCCTGTGGAATGCTCTTGTGAAAACACTCAATTGCTGAAGTCTTCACTTGATTTACGATAAATCAGTAATGGGTAACACCAGCTAAACTATGGATACATCTCAATCTTCATGTTGTAATCTTCTGGATTTTCAGGGGTTAAAAGTGGGTGAGTGATTAACCCCAGTTTTGTAGCCATTTTTCTTTTTTTTTTTTTTTTGGCTCAGCCATTAAGCTACGAAGGAGCACTGGGGTAACTTTGACTCTTCCTCACATTTGAAAAATTAGTTTGTTAACTTTAGGAAGGTGAGCGTGCTCATTACTGGCAAAATCATTGGAAAGGATCACAGAAGCTAATTGACACCAGCATTGCAGCAAATCAACATAAATAGCAAATATACATAGCATAAGCTCTGGAATGAATGCACTCTAATAACATATTTCCAGGCTCTGGATTATGATGGATGTACCCAGCAGGGATAAACTACTTCTCTCCACAGCATGACTGTGCCTAGAAGACACATGCTCTGCCTTGTGTACTTTTATCTTTCCCTATACTTCACAGAATCAGAGCAGTACCAACATATAAATGTTCTTGTTTGCTTGCCCCACATAAAAGAACACATGCCACTATCCTGTTCTTTGCAACACAGGGCTATATTCACTGAACTGGATGCCCATCTTCACAGGCAACTGCACAAGCACATTTCATTTTGCTGTTAGATTCGCTCTGCCGTGCTTTAGTTATTCCCTTGGGGCTGGTATCTAACACAGGGGAGCTTGACAGCTAATGGATGGTGTACATTCTGGCTTCCCGAGTCTGATCTGGAAAACACATACGCATAGTGGCTGAGCCATTTAAACACTAACAACAGGGAAGAGAAGTTTGTGGGGTTACATCTTTCTGCTGTTATTGTTATTATATCGGTACAGCCATGAGTGCTTAAGTTGTGTTTTAGTTGCCTCTGGTTGACAGAGTGAGACTAAGTTAAAAGAGAAAAAATACTGCTAAAGTGAAAATCTTTTGCTTGCAGAGACACTTTAAGGTGTCCAGAAGCCTCACAAGAAAAAAAGTAAAGGTCCCTTTGCTTGCGACATTTAGGTTTAGAAAGTAGAGAGAGCACAACAAAATGTACAGGAATAAACAACTCCTCAGGAAGAACTAGGGGCAATAACAAGACTTCTCCATTTTTGGGTTTTACGTTTGTGTTGATTTAAGAATCTTGTTACCGATCAGTTCTTAAGGAGATAATGTAGTCTCTCAATATTAGTAGATAGAATGATAAATCAGCAGTAATATTTACATGTCAGTTGCCAATGCATTGTTTTTTTGTGACAACTTCCACCTTGGACAGGCTTCTAGTACAAACCTTTAGTGTTTTGGGTCATAAGAAGTCAGCTAACTTCTGTAACAAGTAAGGAAGAAATTTTCCTGATTATACTGTGATTATCAGTGACAGAATTGCTTAAACTATCCTTTAAGGCAGAGGGTAAAATGAAATAAAAGTGGTTACAGTCATGAGCAACGTAATACAGAAGGACAGAAGTATCAGTAAGGGAGGTAATAACCAGTGGTATACTAACTAAGGAAGACGTAAGCATTTAAGCAGCTGAAACAGTTACTGGAAAGTCTGCATCTCTCTATTTAAAAAATTATCACCATTTAATATGAAGCAGCAGAAAAACTGGATGATAATAAAATGAACCTGAGTAATGAAGTGAGAGAATTAGAGCTGTTAACATAGCTTATGAGACTATGTACTACAAAATGCGTGTGATAAATAGAGTAGAATAGCATCCCAGAGTAGAACACTGTTAATAATGTACATACTTGTAAGTAGCAATATATAAAATAAAATAAGTAAAACATTGCTATGGAGATCTGTATTTTAATGATATGATAGTCTGTAAAGAGAAAAGGAATATAGAAAAATACTTTTTATCATCAGAATCACTTTGGTGACGAGCAGCCAAAGTGGTTCGAGTATAGGCCAGCAAGGTCAGATTTCACAGGATAGGGTCCTCTTCCTTCCAGGCAGCAGATTATTCACTTGTATCTTGATTTTTTGCAAAGAGGGCATTAAGAAAAAGCTGGTAGAAAATAACCTATTATCAAATCATCACCGATTTATTCTGTTTAATTAACTGGAAGAGAAGTGGCTTGGAGGGGGATGTGAGGGGAGGGTGGCATCCCTTCCCATTAACAACACTTGGAGCATCACGGGCACCAACTGACATGCCAGCACCAGCAGCTGCACCACACTGCAGCCTCCACCCCCACCAACGCAGCTGCATCCAAGCTTGTAAGGATCTCAATTTCAAAAGGATAAACTTCGAAAAATTAAGGAAACTAGTTAATGAGGTCAACTGGATTAAAGAGCTTAGGGATTTTAATGTGGAGGAGGCGTGAAATTTCTTTAAATCAAAGGTGTGAAAACTGTCTGAAACTTGCATCTTAATCAAGGGTAAAATCTTGTAGGGAAGGACTCCAGAGCTGACTGGATAAATAACCACTTCTGAAAGGGCAGGAGAAATATGCAGATAGCCTAAAGGGACAGGGAGTATACTATGTCTGAGAGGCCAGGAAATAGAGAGCTAGAGATAAGTGCTAGAAGTCAAGCTGTATTAGACCTTGTAAATTACAACAAACAGAACAAAAATGCTTTTTCTTTTTTTTTTTTAATTTCCCCTAGCCATGTACGTTTAAATGCAACAGACAATAAAGAAGGAGAGGCTCTAAACAGTGTAATGAATAAGAAGTCAAGAAAAAATGCAAGTGTGACATCAACTCTGAATCAAATGTCTTGTTCATTTTCTGCAGGGATAGAAGTGCTGACTGTGGGAGGCAAGGGCAGGCTGGAAATTAGAATATCCAGGCTGAGAATAATGCTAAAAGCCCAATGCCGTTGTTTTATGTGGGCCTGAACACTTCCATCCCAAAACACCAAGTAAGTAAGTACATGGCAGTGCAGATACAGTGGCAGTGGTCTGAATGCATCTGTCAAGAGCAATAAAGAAGCTCCAGGCGGAGATCAGTAAATAGGGCCCTTATATTTTAGATGACGCTGGGGACCCAGAGTAGCTTGAACACTGGGGGCCCATTATTCTTATTGCAATATTATTCAAGGCTACAGGAAAAACCTTAAAGGAATAATTAAGGAAAAAGAAATATAGCATAAAATGCAACATGGGTTTTCCAAAGGCTTGTCTTGCCAGACTACCTTGATCTGTTTTTCTGATAAGATAAATTATTTCCTAGGCAGATGAAATACAGTAAATCTAATCTATCTGGCATTCAGTAAAGAATTTAATTTAATGCCACCTGGGAAATGTTTTAGAAAAAGTTTAAAAAAAATGCTTGGGTAACCTTTAAGAGGCTGCCCCAAATAAGAAAGGACCAATATCAGTAAATCTGAAAAGTAGTTAATCCCCCTGAAACAGTTCATACAATTGGGAAAAAAAACCCAAAAGTAAACTAAAACCATAAATTCGTAGATTTTGTTTTCCACTGTAACAGAGATAACTGATATTGAGAGAAATGTGTTTTGCATTAACCAATTTCAGGTTATATTTATTAATGTACTAGCTGGACACAATATTGCTTGTTTTTCAGTAGAAATAATGAAACAAAATGAAATTACATCATTAGAAAAATATGTTCATTTTAAGTACATCGTACAGAAAACAGGAGAAAAAATGGTTACCTACATTGGTGCTGAAATTTATCGAGCATAGTAACAGATTGCAGAAAATCCATGTTTTTGCTTAAATGTATTAACTAGAGAAGCCAGTTGAGATTACTATAGGCAAGCCATCCCTGGACACTCTCATTTACAGCACTGCCTTGGAGAATAACGTGCTGGCGCATATTTCTTTGTTGTTGACTATGGTTCCACTCACTCTCCAACTGGGAACACGTGCTCAATTTTTTTCTTGGTAATGGATGTTTTCATGCTTCTACTTTCTCTGTTTACCTGAGCATTTGAGTGAAGTCCATCCAGGGTTTGTGGTTTGATTGTGCTCCAAATAGTTCTAAATTCTTCTGTACATCGGTAATAAGACAAGCTGTGGTTGTGTTCCTTCACAAAAAAAAAAAAAAGAAAAAAAAGAAAAAAAAGAAAAGCAAGCTTCTGTGTGCAAT
The DNA here is from genome assembly GCA_016647715.1 of Pavo muticus. NCBI lineage: Eukaryota > Metazoa > Chordata > Aves > Galliformes > Phasianidae > Pavo > Pavo muticus. The sequence goes on from JACDJE010000030.1 coordinate 1,878,691, forward strand.
GTCACTTTTTACAAAGAGTCTTTCCCCTCCCTTTCCTGTATTATTTAATAGCATTTGGTATACCTGTATTTTTAAAAGCCTGGATCTGGGGAAATAGCCAGCAGTAGTGTGAAATTTACCTTCCTTAGCAACGATTCCAGAAAACAGATCCCTAAAGACTTTTTCTCCTGCTTTAGCCTGCTACATATGGAAACAGAAGATGCAATAGGGAAACCTGAATATCTTTTAAAGCTGAAGTGTGGCACTTGCTAAAACACTTTGTAATTCACTTGCTTGCTGGAGATGCTCTGATGCAGATTATGTTTCAATGGATAGTGATTTGTGAATAAATACTTGGCAAACAGTAGGGAGGCAGAGATGTGAAACAATCACAGGCTTGGCTATTGCATTAGCCACATTTTAATGATTTTTCTTCTCTCCTTCTGAGGGAAGCTCAGCAAAATTATAATTTCTTTAATAAATAATTAACAGTGTATTATTTCAATAAATAAATTAGTGTTTATATAGTAAAGAATACAAATGTTTTGTGCATACATTCTGACCTACTTCTCCAGCCCTTCTTGGCTGTTTCCCAAAGAATTATTTTTAAAAATTAATGATGAACATCAAAATATTTCTGTTTATAACATCATATCAATGGTAGTTAAATCTATAAAATAATTCAATCGTTTATCCTTCTTATCTTGGGAATGTTTAATCAAGCTTGATATTTGCTTTAAATTAGCACTGTCAAATGTACATTTGTATAAAATCTCCCAAATCATGAAAGATTTATAATTTGAAATGTATTTGGATTATTCTCTAGTTAATCAGCTAGATAAAAATTAGTGGTACTGTAGCTAGAACAATTAATTGGATTTAAAAATTAAAAAATAACTGACACATGCTGCATCATGTACTGCTTCACTTTAGAAACACAAATAATATCTTATTACATCAAATGATTTTTGTGAACTATTCATTAAACCTTAAATTCCTTATTTTATCTTAAACTGGCAAAACTTACATTTTGAGCCACAGCTGAAATACACAGGATTACATTCTTAGTTTATGTTTAGGAGTGGGTATTCCTTTATTCACCATTGTCACAGAAGTTTCTAGGAAGTGAGATCCATCTACACAATACTCAGCTCTGTACATTATTTTCATTAGAAACTGTTAAGTGCTTAGCATCATTAATGATCAAAATCAACTTGTAAGTGGACAACCAGTGGATAGAGTTTTTTTCCGTGCATCCCTGAGAAATGACTTCCCTGACAATTTGCAGGAAGCTTCTGATGATTTCACCATTTCTGTGAATGATGAGCTGAACTGGTTGGGTAATGGTAGCATGGAAAGCTCCAGAGGCAGTTTCTGGGCTGTTTAGAAGAGTCAGCTATGGAGCAGGGAGTTTGATGCCTGGCAGATACACTCAATGGGAAAAAGGAGAATTTAGAAGGAAGGCACATCCTTGCTCTTGTCTGGAAGAGAATAAAGAAGCTGGAAGGCAATGGCATGGGCAAGGAGAGGCTTACAAATGTCTTTTGCTCTTTATATTGTAAGGAGTGCCAGAATTTATAGTTTCTGTAACTTTTGGGAAAGGAAATGAAAAAAATTTGCTAAGACAGGAAAGAATAAACAAGATGGATTTACATTTATAACCTGATCCCTGCATCTTTCATGCCAGTCCATATATTACAGGACTGTGAACATATTTGTCTATCATCTCATAATACGTTTGTTTAAAGGAAGCCATGAGGTGAGGTGCCATTTGGGTGAACAGGACTTCAGCCTTGGTAAGGGCTTCAGGAGACCACTAGGATGCAAACTGAAATAAATTGATGTGTCACATCTCCTGTGTTCTCCAGAAGAATTGCTATTTCTTATTGCATTGACCAAATATTAGTTTATTGCCCTTGTATTCTACTAAAATCCCTAATATCTTCTCTTGTAGTCCAAAATTTTAAAACGATAAAATGTAGGTCTCCTCATTCACAGCAGGATGTGCTTTATTCATTCTAGCAGGCTGGCTATGCTTTGTGCCTTTAAATTACGTAGACCTGCCAGATAAGTCAGAATCTGTTTCATCTGAGCCTTGTTGTTGTACTCTATTTTTTTCATCTCACTGTTCTGCCGTTAGCCTTCACAGTCAAGCTTACAGGCTAATACAACATTTAATTCATCTTCTGGTACTGGAAATGCTGCCCTGGTCTTCCTAGAGACCTCTTCCAGACCTCTAAAGCAATTCAGATAATCCTCTGGAGATCTGGGAAATAAACAAGAAACTACCATATAAGATAGATGCAATTTCCTATAATTGTTACATATGCTTGACTAGCTTTCTATAGTCAGATCTAGATTTCATAATGTGAAAATTACTATGGATTTTCATTTGTGAAAATATCTTAAACAGTCACATTGTGGACTAAAATGGATTTTCTGAAGCTTCAAATAAAACAATCACCTATATTAACAGCAGTCTTAAACTACTGAAATCACGGAAACATGGAACTAAAGGATCAAGGAGAAGGCTGGGTTGTTTCAAGAAATACTGTCTTACAGACTAGGCAACTTAAATAAGGCAAAGACTTCAGCAGGGTCCCTGTGCTCCACTCTTGTACTTCTTGTACAAAGCAGTTCTACATTATCAAGAAAGTATTTTGGGATTGGGCTGTATGGCCAGGTAGCAAGAGGTATATTACTGTGCTGCTCTCCTCTGTTTGGTGAAATGGCTCCTTAGCACACAACTGAAGTCTTGAATACTGAGTGTGCAATTCTGATAGTCTTCCCTCTCCTTGACTAGTAGAATTATATTTGTGTATTTGCAGCCTTTTTCTTGGCTTTTTGAGTATACATGCTAACAGTATCTTCCAGACAGGTGAAAGATATCCTGCTAGGTGCCGAGATTCCCAGCTGCAGCCCAGCACTCCTTCCTCTGCCTTCTCACATGGTCCGTGCGCAGTCCTGGCTCATCATTCAGAGTCAAATGGCTTGGAGAAGTCTAACAAATGCTGTTATGAATTGCTGTGAAGGCTGAAGTTGTCTCTAAGCAACCTAAAACCCTAGAAATTCCCAAGTGACACAAAATCATTTCTGTTTATTTTCTATCTTTCTACCAAGAAAACCTGAGCCTGTAAGAGCTGTGGTTACAAAACGTAAAGCCATAATCTGGCTAACCTGGAATATGAATGACCTGTCTCTGTCTTAAAAGTATTGTGCTGTTGCAATGTGGTATTACCTACTGAAGGGACATACAAGGAGCAAGAGAAGGCGGAAGCCAGAACAGTGTTTGTCTTGAGCTATATGATCTGCTCACAAGAGGAAATTGTGGCTGCAGCAGGGAAATGCATTGAAAGCATTATTTGGATACCTCAGAAAAGGTAACAAGTTTTGTGGAAAGCTAGCTTATGCACAGATTTGCACAAGGTTTTAAATTAGAAAAATCTATAGCTCTCACACCTGACAGCTTTGTGGCCCTGAAGTCACAGGGAATAGCAGGTGTTCACGGCATGGCCTGGTGCCTGGTCTGTGACATCTTCATGTCCCTTAGTGTCCCTCACTCACGGAAGTGCTGGGAGCACCACAGTGGAGGAAGGCAGGGGGAGGGCTGCCTCCTCCTCAGAGCTTCTCCTTTCCTCATCTCTTGAGGGTGAGGGAACAACATGCACTGAGGAGAACGCAGGCCCTCTTATATTTCAGACAATACAAAAATATCTAGTTGTATCCTTTATTATTGACAAAGAAAAGAGAAATCTGATTCTGTTCTGTTTGGAGTGTGCTGTCTGAGTTTGGCTGGTTTGGGAAGCCCTGTTTTTCATGGCAGTGAGTTCTCACGAATGTTATCGATTTAAGAATAGAGAATACTGACGGCTTTCTGCTTGTTTGTCTTTCCTTTTTCATTTTCCTTGTTTTGACTTTCTAAATACTTAAAGGAAAGACAGAGGTTCTTGTTTCTGAGATCAACAGCAAGATATAATAGCTCAGTTTTCTTTCTGTCTTGTTTTTGTTCTGTGGTATGGTGACCACTACTCCACAGCAACTTCCCAGCAATGCTTCTCCCCAAACTTTCCTTGTTGCTGGCTGTCTCACTAAAAATCTCATCTCAGCAGGCCCAAAAAAGAACTTTTTTTTTTTTTTTCATTCAATTGCATAGAGCTGTCCATCAGCAGCAGGAGTCTGCAATACTGGTTTTCAAGAAATACCACAAAGCAAAATAATTTGCCTAAGTCACAGACTCTACTTTTCTGTTTTCATCACAGTAGCTTAGTCTGGAGACCTCTCTTTCCAGTGGTATTAAATCTAGAAAGCAAACCGTGGTCTGCTTTCATTCAGATTTGGTAAGAGGGGCTGAGATGTGACTTTCCATCTTCTGTCCTATCTGAGCAGCCCAATGTACATCTCCACAGTCTACAGGAAGGAAAGAGCAGGGACCATGGCAGCATCTACATCTGACTGGGCTTTTGTGCTCTGTAGGCCAGGGCTTTCTGCCATCATGTTATGCTTTAGGCATAGGGTGAAGTTTTCAGCTTCTGCAAGAAGTTATTAAGGCTGTGACATTTGTGCTGCAGCCATCGATCAGCTACGATGTGATTTTGTTAGCGATTTCCTGGTCAAGTAATCCCTAGATAATTTAAGAAAACACGACATAGTTGTGCTTCTTTCTGCTGCTTACGTGACATGAGTATTTTATCATGAAGAAGAAAATCACCGCTCAAACTCATCCACGATTCTTTGCAAGTTTTGGAGGTAAATGTATTTTTTGCTATGATGTTTTGATTTCACTAATATGTCTGTAAAGTCAGGATTTATTCTTTGGACTCTGTTATCTCTCTAAGAGACCAGCAGGCCTACTTAACTGCTGTGGGTTTGGATCTTCACTCGTATTTTGAACTTCACTGCAATTCGGGGCCTCTGGGCAAAAGGGTTTGAGGTTTTTCTGATGGCTGTGCCTGTTTCCCATTTTAGAGAAAGAACAGCTCAAAGTCTTGATACAATGAGATTTCCCAGTGCATAGCGTAGCTTCCTTCCCAGTCTCCACAATATTTAGATATTATGTGATATTTAGATATTGGATTCTGCTTCTGTTGTAGTTTATGACCTGGACAACAACAGACATTCTGTAATCTTCTTTATTTTTTCGTTATTTTAGTCTTTATGTTTTATTAACTTTCTTTGCATTTGTAAGAGAAAGAAGATGAGTTTTCAAATACCAGCCAGTCTTTCACTCTACCAGCCACATTCTCGCTTTTTCTGGATCTTTCAGTTTTCAAGAGGGGAACAGGTATAATGATTAAATCAGCATATATTGTATATGAAAAAGTAATCAAAAAGTATGTTACCAAATAATGGTATCCTGTAGTCTCCACATGCTGAAAAATATTTTTAGAATGTTATGTTCGGAGGAAAAGCTATTTACCTGGGATGTTTACAGTGATGGACAGAGCTGCATGGTGGCTGGGAAGGACTAGGCAGCCTTCAGAAGCTGCTGGTATCCAAAGATGCTGTGAAAGTGAGCAGGATGAGGAAAAACAGCCAAAAAGCTGCAGGGTAGATATCCCTGACATAATTACATAGCGTATTCATAAATTACACTTATCTCAGAGATCATAAAAAGTGTGCTTAGTTCACAATTTTCAAGATAAATTATTTCAGCAGTTTAATTTATTTTTTGTTATTTCAGATTAATTTAAGCAAAGGTTTTCTTCTGAGGAGCATGCACTCTCAAACAAAAGTAAAACATTACCAAGCTGGTTCCTGAGGAGATTGAATGTTTTCCATTTTATAAAAGTACAGTGCTAAAAATGTTTATTTTTTAATACTCTGTTGCCCATAAAGTAACAAACACAACTATGGTATTTCAAAGTTTATTGCCCTGGGTAGGCTTGGATAAAAGGACGTATGTTTCTAGCAGGGTCTCTTCAGACCAATAAATGTAATGTTGCTTTGCTCATTCAGAGCAGAGAGATTCAACTGTATAACCCTTTCAGTTTACTACAGAAGCTTCAATACAGAAACTTTTACTGCAGAAGCACACCTTTATCCATGGGGGCACTTGCTTTGTTTCTATAATGCTAATAATGTCTTCCTTCTTTCTTGGAATATTTAAATATGATTACTATAGCTGACTGGCACATCCTTTGAATGCCAAAGTCTTCTCAGCCTTCTTAAAAATTCTGCATTGGGTATTATTCATTTAGTTTTTAATTATTAGCATTTATATCTGTTTTTATATCTTTTGCATATCACTCAGCTTTTCAAAGGGAGTATTCCCACGCTGCTGGTCTGAAGAGCTTCTGTTTGAAGGTACCGGCAGCCCAGGGAATCCTCCCATATGCAGTCTGTAGCCAATCCAAAGGGCTGACAACTGGGTTCTGCCAGTGTATATTACACTGATACTATTTTGGAGACACATTATCTGTGATCTTAATGAGCTCAAAAAGATTTTTTTTTTAGCGTCTTTATAAAAACTTATGCTTGCTTTGGTTCCTGCAATTTTTTCTTACTCATAAGTGCTTTATTTTCTCGTACATATTTATTAATCACAGCCTGATGCTCTAGTCACCTGTCACTTCTAAATGAGCTCAAGGCTGTTGTGATGGACTTGGCTGGGAATCTCCTGTAGAGGCTGCTAGAGAGATGAAGTGCAATTATCAGCATTATCTGGGTAGTGTACATAAAAGCTGTATTTGATGACATCTAGAACATTTTTCAAATGAATTACTCAGCATTTCCACTAGTCTCCTCCACAGTTTCTTTGTACCTGGATAAGTCATTTCATCTGTAGCTTAAATAGCATGTAAACAACTCCGTGAGTTTCTCCCCATCTTTTGGGTCAAAATTAAATTGCATTAAGAAAAAAAAAGTCTTAATGATATAAACCTATGAGCTGTTAAATTTCCAAAGGTAGCATCTCTTATGAATCTTGATGTCCGCTCTTCTTGCTTACACTTCATGTTTTGCTCTCACATTTATTCTGATCATATTGTACATGTTCATAGCATGTGTATTTAACATTTAACAATGTTAAAATTTACTGGTATACATCTCAATACATAACTGTAAATAGCTACCATTTTTGTAGAAATACTTTAGAATGCAGATCTTGGTAATTACTCCAGAAATACTTGCAGTGTTGAAGTAAAATTGTATTAGATATCAGAGATACCAACATTTAAGTTGGGTTAAAGTAAGGGAGACATTTTTTTCTAAAACTTAAATACTTCTATAAAACCAAAGTTTGCACTGTATTACAAATCAAATTATCTGCTTTTCGGTTAGGTTTCTCTAAGGTTTCCTGTGCATTTTTTATTTTTGATTGGAATTTTTATCTTGATTTACATTTTTCCTACAATTAGGTCATTATGCTCTTTTCTCTCCTCTGGATTATCTGATAGCTAGTCTTGGCCTACTCTGCAGCCATAATATAATGAAGAATAAAAAATGAACCAACACAATTTCTTTCAAAACCAGTCTGCCTGTGTTCCACTTTTCACAAAACTTACTTCTGTTTGCTTCACAGTTTCCTCTAGCCCTTAAATCCCCTAGCCCTTGGGTATCTTTATATCATGCTATCATCTGCAGAATAGAGAAACCTTTTCTGTTTGCTAGATGTTTTGTTCTAGATTTGCTGTTTCACTTGAAAAGTTGGATGAATTGTCTGATGTTTAATACAAGGTAAGCCTCTGCATGGGTGTTAGTTCAGAGGAGTTAATGAACCATGATTTGCCCACCTGTATACCAAATACTCATGTGAACTGAGCATATTTTGCCTTGTCCCACTGATCCTGTCTGCATACTTCCTGATTCCTCTTCATAACGAGATACATTCAAAACAGAAGTGTGCATGACTTTTAAAAATATTATTGTCTTGTCTGGTGGAAAATTTTTGACCAGCTACAATTAATGACTGAACTTACAGAACAGCATGCTGTGTTTTGTTTCTTGCTTTCTTATAGCTTTTTTACCTAATGACACAGTGTTCTGTGGGACAGAACAGTACTTCATGATTTCAGAAATATTTGTGGGTGTTATTGGTTGCTGCAGTTGCTATGCTTGCATGATGAGTTGCAAAAGCCCCATGGAGTAGGTGCAGTATGGGGCAGCAGGATTAGACTTACATTTGATGAAGTTGCACCTGTTTCCTGAACATAAGCTGAACACACTTCAAAAAGCACAGCTCTGTTGGCAGTGAGGGTTTTATTTTTGGGATTTTGTTCACCAAGCACACCTGTAGCAGTAGTATTTTCATGTAGTCTTCCCCTTTTTATTAATTGACATGTTTTTGATTTTTTTTTAAATAAAAATTAAACCTGGAAAGACTAAACATCAGCCATAGCCAATCGTTGGTGTATTCCTTTGTACTCATCAACAACGGAAACATCTTTAGAAATGCCTGTAATATCAAAAGTTAAAAGCTTTGCATTATGTTTCAGGTATCTCAGATGGTTTCGCATTGCTTAGAAGCTAATGGGGTGCTGTGAGCATGTGATCCACTTGCTGGATTACAATGAAAGCTGGCTAATGAAATGGTATAGAAATTCACTACCTCTGTCTTGGTCCACCAAGTGCTGTTTTTTTTCTCCACAACAGGTAGCTTTTCTGGTTTTTTTTGTAGGTCGGGGAGATAGTTTTTCAAACGAAGCATTTCAAAACTCAGATACTATTCATTATTTTCATTATTAATTTTACTACCCTACAACATTTCAATATCAATTTGAAATGTTTTTTAATCCTGAGACAGGTGGCACTATGTAGAATCTTAAAGGAGACAAAAAATGAAGTGTATATACTAAGTTTCTAAAAGCTGAAAATAGTTTAGAATAGTTTTGGATACATATGGCAGTTGTCACCGGGCTTCTTTCAGTGGATGCAGTGCTAAAAGGGGAACAGTGTTGAAGCCTTTTTCACAGGACAAGCATTACAGAATTAAGTCCTTGAAGTCTTTAGATGTGGTTCCAAATGAGATTATACAGCAATAAGCATGCCCAGGTTTTATATAATATATTATCTCTGGTGCATATAGGCATTTGGATATTGTAGAAGACACTAATGCGCACTTCAAATCTGTACAATGGTTTTCTGAAGGGGAGGAATGGTACCTACAGAAGTACATAGTACTTCCAAATTTCCACTCTGATGTTTCCAGTTCCTTGAGGACAATGATAGACAGAAAGATGGGGAGAGAAAAAGGTACATAACAATCAGGAGAGAATTTGAAGCTTACTGGTATATTGAAGTTTCACAAAGCATTAGAGTTCTGGATACTCTAACATGAAAAAGGTTTTAGGAAGAGATTTGGTGCAAAGCTGGTAGAAAGGTGAAGGACAGCAACAGGCAGAGTATAGTAAATGTCCCTCTAAAATGAACTATTTCAGAAACACCATTTACTGTGCCTAGTCAACTTACTAGTGCTTTGAAAATCTGAAGCATGTGTGATGCACACCATCAAGTAGAGGATTTCTTAAATTACAGTTGTATGCTAATTAATCATTTTAGGCAGTGGTTTGTCTGAAGCAGTAAATGATCCTAGTCTTTTTGTCTTAGTAAGAAAAAAACCTTACCACTAAAATGTTGGGGACTGTTAGTCACTAGTGCAGGAATCGCCACTTTTCTAAACCTTGAATAGAAATGAATTCAATAAAAAGAGACATAATGACAGATTTATAAAAGTAACGTTCCTTTACATAATGGATTTTCCATTCTAATGTTTCTGTACTATAATCCTTTAAAATTATGCAAAAAATTTATTATTTAAGTGATAGTAAAGAATTCATTAAAAGATTAATAGTTCTGGTTTACCAATTCGCTTACCAGGTCACTTAATTATTTAGTTCATTAATTCTGTAAATGTCAGACTTACCATGAACTCTAGTGATTTGCATAACTAAGGTTATAGTTCTGTGAGCAATTGTCATTTAACAACTTCAAACAAGAATTTGGCATTATTCCTACATTTCAAATGAAATAAAGTTTATTTGTCTACTTTTATATATGGGTAGATGGGAAACCAATCTAGCAAATTGATGTATCAGTTCTAGAAATGACTATTTAAAGGGCTTTGGGGTGGGCAGCTGCAGGAAATATTTTTTTCCAAAGCATCAGTAAGACTTCAAATTAAACTGTAGACAAGGACTTCTTTTAGGAGGAACATTTCCCACTGAAGGAAAAAAAATCACTAACTGAAAGAAATACAAATCTTCTGAAGTTTCTTTCTTTTTTTTCCTTTTTTAATTAAAAATTATCACACATTGAAATAGTGAGATACTCATTCATTGCATTTTTCAAAAAGATCCTAATGCAGAGCTGATATTTCACATGAAATGAACACTTACACTAGAATAACGTGATACCTAAACCAGTACTTACATACATAGAATTACGCGTATACACATCTATATGTTCATGTTCACAAACACACCTTGAGGAATACAATAAGTTCTTGCAAGAACACTGGAATTAATCCAAGTAGCCATTAGCTGTGATTTAACCTTCGTTAGTAGCCATCAATGCAAGACACTGTACAGTATGGCATGATGAACCTTCCTTTTACATAGGTGAAGTTTTCCATTCACTTGGTAAGCTTGAGTGGAGAACATCAATAGCTGGTCATTATGCACCATGTAAAATAATTTGATGCCCTATGATGCATACAGGCTAAGTAAGGCCATCTTAAATAATTTTTATTGTGGAATGATTTCTTCCATTACAGATTCTATGCACTGTAAAATAGCATGGGGCTGTAACAGTCACAAGCCGGTGTGTGCCCATGTATCTTGCTGCAGCGAACAGTTCAGTGTGAAAATGAATCTTTTCTGGCAGGCTAAACTCAAGGCTGTCTGTGTTAGTGGCACCTGCTCTCACACGTGAATCAGCCTGTGTTTTACTGAATATACACCGAGCAAGCACAGGTTTCTAGGGGGCAATGCATAGTTTGTTCAGAGCCAGTCCTGCAGCCCCTGAGACAAGATCTATTAAATACAATTACTCATGTAATTAAGAGTCACGGTATCAGGCCCTTCAAGTTTTATTTTTGTCTTTTTGACTGCACAGATCAATGTCATGACAGCTTCCCTGACATAAAATCTTAGATTTTGGTAAACAAAATGCAAGGATTATCTGTAAGATGACGTGAAAGCCAGTAAGGCATGAGGAGCTCTTATACAAATCTGACTCCTCCGGATCTGTGGAATAAATAGAATAATGGTAAATGCAGAGTAAAAAAAAAAAAAGAAAAAAAGGGAAGGAGAATAAATTAGTATTACATATACAAAAAGGATGTATGGAGGTATAAAAAAGTGACCTTTACAGACAAGAATCTTTGGGTATTTTCACCTAAAATATTCGCATGTATTGGATATTTCTTCCTGGAATAAATTGTTGCTTTTGCATTGTAAGAAACTTGGGGAGAAGTGCTGTGAGTTTTTGTATGATGTTAGGAAACAGCTCTAAAGCTATCTTACAAAGAAATGCAGAGTGGAAGTTTTGTGAATTAATGAGCTACTATGTGATTTCCTGGGGTTGTCTCAGTGTGTTTGTGGACAGAGAGGTAGCATCTGGGCTGATATCAGCAGCTCTGAGACACAAATGGACCATAGAAGTCCTATATCCCTTAAAAAGTATTTTATGTTAAAATGAGATCTTTAAGGAGAAATGACTGAACAGAAAAACAAAATGAATCAGCAATGTCGTTTAATGAGAACTACCACAGAGCTGGCTCTGAATAGGACCCAGAGTTTGTAAACATTCAAGAATATTTGCTGACAAACTGGAGTGACCCTCAACAAATGACAGATATCTTATAATCTGATCTTTTTTTTACTTACAGCTTTGCTGGTAGTGCAGAACAGTTAATCAAATTTTTTTATGAGCTCTAAAAACTTTTGGGGAGAACACAAACCCAATCATACTAAAAAACATCTAAAAGTGTTCAAGAATAGCTAAAAAAAAAACCTCTGTAACTAAATTAGTTTTGAATGAACTGCCATATTTTTTAGCTTAATCAATGCTTTTATTTCTTAATTGGATGCTTGATTAAAAAAAAAAAAAAAGCAAAACAACAAAAATTCCAACTAAGCAGATTAATAAAGACAAACATTTGTGCCATTAATCCTTGGAAATCAGAGGGTCACAGCCAACCTTAAGTCAGAGCATAACAAATCTGAAGATCTCATACTAATTGATCACAACAGCAGATTGTAAAAGTCACTACAAAAGCTGGGTATGACAGCACCAGTGGTCTTGCCTTAGCTTCTGATGCTTCAGTTCTTCTGTGTTGTACCTGTGTTAGTAAGGAGGTTCTTCATGGTTCACACAAACAGTAATAAAACAGGTGAATAGGATGGAAATGGCTAACGTCTGAATAACATCAAAACTGTTACCTTTTCTTGGTTCCTCAACTGTCAGCCAGAAGGCAAAGCAGAAAGACAGGCTGATAGCAACCTCCCTCATTTTGGAGAGAGGCGACAAGTCAGGTGGCCTCACCCTATAACAATTACTGGTTGATAATCACCAGATGAGTTAATTGTGCAGTAGTGTCTGAATTATGTTTTGTGCTTTGACATTTTCCTGCATGCTTGGATAATGACATGAATGCTGCAAATCAGAGCCAGGATGGCAGAATACAATACCTAATCCTGTGCAGTTCAAAGTAAGTGTTATGCCGTCCTGCTGTTAGCAAACATTAAGTTTCTGACCGTACAGAGCTTGCATATGCTGAAATCCTCTAAATTATATGTGTTAAAGGCACATAATTGTACTTCTAAAAACCTGTTACTGCTTGGGATATATTGGTTTTGAACATGAATGACTGAAGTGATACTGAGTGAATCAAGGACAGAAATAGTTCAGGCAAAGTTTGCAAGGCAGTTCCCTTGTTGCTTGCAGCTGCAGCTGGTTTGGGTTGGAGGCCACAGCTGGAAATTAAGTGTGGCTGGATGCGGCTTCTAAATATCAGGCCAGAACCCCAGCTGCTGTGTACTGGCACAGCTCTGCTGAAGTAGTAATGTTGGTTTATACCAGTTAGGCTCTTGCTCAATGGTTTTTCTGATGTGCTAACTTGGTGTTATTGGCATTTGTTTTTATTGCTTTTCTGATCTAGATAAGATAATCCTGATTTCATAGAAAGACATTAGCCTTCTCAAAGCAGGAGATATTTGTACATATGCCATTATCAAAGTAAAAAGAAAGCTGACAAAACTAAAATGATAGCTAAATGGAGGAAAAAGCTCACACAATCACCTTATGTTGTAAAATAGAGTAGAGTTTGGAATAAGTGAAATGTCACTTGCAGGGTGTATTTGGAAATACAATGCCTTTTGGAGGTGATGGACATCAATGTATCATCAACTTTGTATTACTGAAAAAATTTAGGACTTCCTAACAACTGTTAACAGCCAATTTGTTGCTACCTTCTGGTCAGTAGAGTATTGTGCAAATGTGCTTCCATCCATCAGATGTGTCTCCTCTGTTACTGTGATCAGTGTTAGTTATATCTAACTGGACTTCCTGAATCTAATAGCACTTTGAAATCTGAAGATTTAATAATGCTTGTAAATTATGCAGCACATATAAACTGCAAAGTTATAAATTAAGGACTGAATCCATTCACATCTTTACAAGTGCCTGTACGTTAAGTGTTTACCTACATTGTGTGACAGGAGAATGAACTAGATGTAAGATCTCACCATATACTTTATGTTGTTGCTGCAAAAGAATTTAAAAGATATATTTTTTTTTACCACAAAAACTAGATCTTGAAGCAAAAATACTCTTTCTGAAGAACCAGAGAGATCTGACATACTCAGTTCTATTTTGAATGATAAAGATTTAGCACTACAAAATAACAGTAGGATTAATATTCAGCCTGTGACTGTTCAGACTATTTCTCAGATAAAATGACAAAAACAAATGTGAAAGTTCTACAAGAAAACATCCAAGGCAGTGAAAGTCTAAGTACAGGGGACATATTCTGTGGTATCCATTCCCCATCTTTCTATGGTTTAATCAAATACCATGTTAATAACTCTGATTCTGTAAGACCTTTTACTAGCTTGCTCTGATGTTTTTCTGTCAAGGGCTAACTAATAGTTTTAGCTCTCCAAAGAACAACATAACAAAGATAAGGCAAATGCCAGGAAATGTATTCATTAAATAGTCAAGAGAATGCCAAGGACAAGCTCACTGTATAATGTGTTAGGAGAACATCAATATTTGAGAAAAGGAAGATGCTGCTTTGGTATAACATATTTGTGAAAACTGGAATAAGCATGTTTTAAGCAAGGCTTCTCTTTAATTATTGTCTGAGTTTCACATAAAGTCTGCTTCATCAACTGGATAAATATTTGACTGCTGTTCAGTAAATTGCATTAGTTTACTTTAACTGTATGCTCAGCCTTATTCAGGCATCCTACATTAGGCAATGTAGTGTGTAATGCATCTCTGCAGGTGACCAGAGCTATTCTCTGTATGAGGTAAATTAAAACTCATATTTTAAAAATTAAACATTCTTGCACTTCATGATTTCAATATTTAATTATAACCTGTGTCAGGGCCTAATCTCTGACTGAGTCAGGCATGAAATTAATCAAAAACGAGGCAAAAGCTTAGCAATTCCACTGCACTGTAAAAATAATTCTTTTTTTCTTTCTTTTTTTTTCATCAATTCTGATCATTACAGCTGTTTTATGAGAAAGATGGTAGTGATCAGGTAGTTAGGGCAACAGTTAGAAGGCAAGTAAGTTGCTAAAATTATAATTTTTGTTGGTTGCCTTGAAGAAAACTGACAGAACAGTTTACTCCTGAGATGTGAATACACACAGCACTCTGTAGCATGACAGACGTGATTAGAAAATAAATCTTTGACTCTTTCTAAATCTATTTCAGGAAGAACGTTAAAATAATTAACAAAGAACGGCTTTATCATTCTCATAGAAGTTGCATCAGATTACTAATATAGTAGATGATTTTATGTGCAGTTAAGTATATTGCAGCTATACAGAATGCAACTATATTTCACTTTGCAAGTACTTATGCAAATTAATTTGCTACAACTTAACTATACCTGGTAATATTTTTTGATGAATAGGAGCTGGTAAAGAGAAGTTATTTGTTTCTTTTTCATTGTGCAGAATTTCTCCCTTCTAACATGCATTTTTTAAACTTAGCAAGCTCACCACCAAACTTAACGGCTAAGAAACAAAAGGTAAAGTTGGGGTTCTGAAAGGGGCTGAAAATTCTTCACAAAGTTCAAGCTTCTTTGTGCAAAGTCAGGAGATTGTTCTTTGGTATTACATGAAAAAAAAAAAAGCAGTTTAGCCAGGTATGGTTTATTTTGATGAATTTGCATAGTTTTTGCGTTTTCAGCACTTCCTGAAACATATCATAAAAACAGGAAGTGCAGATGTAGCCAACAATAGTGGAAAAATTCCCAAACAGTTGATTGAACTACTTTACACACAAGGATATAAAGTGCATAAATATGTTGAATACACGGTATAGACGGTAACTTTCCCCAGTCTTGGCAAAAAGCTGACTGGCTAATGAAGGCACTCAGGTGACAGGACCTGCAATTATTTTATTTAGCTTAGCTCTACATTCTGTTCAGACAGCAGCTGCTGTTGTGGTTTTAGGCTAACCATGTGCAACCTCCCATATTTCACCTGTTGAAAAACTGTTCATACTGCTAATGAGTTGCTGAAAATTAGGAGAAAAAAAAAAGATTTACTGTTCCTGGAGGAAAGGTTTGGAAGGCAGTAGCTGAGAACTAACTTAACTACTAGTTTGTTTATTTGGGAGAAGGAGTAGTTCTAGCAGTCGGAAGTCTTGAATTGCCACCTTTTTATTCCTTTTTCCTTTTTTTTTTCCAAAGAGTTTATGCATACAAGTTTCCTGTCCATGATGGCCCTTTGCAGGGCTTGCCTTTCATGATAGTTCCAAAACCATCAACTTAGTCTCACTTTATTTATTTTTTAGGATTATCCCTTGGCCCTGAACTTCATCACTAAGAATGCTTTGTACCTAGTCACAACAGACTGAAAATCAGCTCTCAAGTCACCTGTAAGGGAACTATTATGTCATGGCCTGAGCTGATGATTGAGCACCTGGTGAAGGGGGTGCCTGGCCCAGGGAGCACAGGTAGAAGCAATTCACCTGTGCTTAACACCTGACCAGAACCCTGGTGACCCAGGGTTCACCACTCCCTGGGCTCATTTAAGGGCTAGTGGCTGACTGAACAGTGTTCTCTGGATGAAGTTTGCTTTCTGAAGAGAGTTCTGTAGCTAAAGATCCTATTGCTGATCAGCTGACTTTCCTTTTTTCCTATATATGATTATTGGCTTTCCTGATGATGTTTTGCCTGGTATTGCAAAGCATTTATCAGATGCAATTTCCCTGCTTCTAAGGACCAATACTGTGACAATGCTAAGAAACTAGAAATGTACCTAGTTTCACCTAGTCAGACTGTTGTTTGCAGGGAAAGCCTCTTGTTCCCTACATGTACCTAATATGGGATGGCTGAGGCTGGTATTATGCTGCTATTGTTGCTTTACGTGCAGGTGGGATCACTGCTTTAGTCATCTCCCTCTGAATCAGACAATAAAGCGTAGGCTAAGTAATTTCCCACTTTACTTAAAAGCCAACCGTGTGGCCCTGTCCTTGGGAAGCCAAACCTTGAGAGGCTGACCTAGATGAAGCCTACCGGGCTGCACTGTCTGGGCTTTACTGAAGCTCATCGCCTAAGCAGGGTTTGCCATCATTAACGTAACTCTTGGTGAGTTTATCAATTACTTCAATGTGTTATAAGTAATATAACTTTATGATAGCATTGCACAAAGACATGGAAATGCTATACATGAAAAAACAAGCTGTGTGATCTAATGTATTGGTAAAATAAACAATTGCGAAGTGCATTTTTAATAACATTGAACAGCTTCCAATATGTGACAAGAACATTCCTTTTAGTCTCTGAGCTGAATCCGTTAGGAAAGGCTTAGTGGACTTTCTGAGTGTTTTCAGTAGACTGGAGTTCTGTATAGAAATTCAGAAGTTTGTTTTTTTCAGTTGATCTCAGAATATTTTGTCAGCATTAATATTTTCTTGTTTTATTCAGGCTTCTTAGGGTTCTTTGAGAGCTGGAGGGTTTGTTGTACTTTTGGTTACAGGTTAAAATCTATTTCTTTATAGGATTCTAACGTGTAGTGAATACAAATGATTTAAGTAGTTTGCCTAGCCAGGTTAAATGTTGCTATCACTCAAGTCTTCCTATGTTTTTTTTTTGAGTTCTCAGCTATTGGTCAAGTGGTGTCCACTCAAAATCTTACATCAAATACAACTGAGTCAAGCTAGAAGCACATGGCTTGTGCATGCTGCTCCCTTTCTTATGGTGGGAGGAAGGTTTGGACCCAGATTTCACCAAAGAGAAAAGATATTTTTCCAATACGTTGTATGCAAATACCTGTTTAGTACAGGCCTAATGCTTAAGTGAAATGAAATAACTTATTCTTTTTAAAATAATGAATTTTGCTGTTTGTTTTTAACATTTTAGATTTGAGTTAATGTGTTCAACAGTTGCTGTATGTTCACTTGCATTTGCTAAGCCTTACACGGCAGCATTTGTTAAAGCTTATTTTTATCTTTTTTTCTCATTTTAAATTATATAGAATACGTTGTATTCAGAATGATATGTGCTTTGTTTATAAAACATAATTAATGAAAGCTAGGATATTGTTATATGTAGTTATTGTTATACATAGTTATTGTTATGCAGTAATAGAAGATGAAAAAGTAACCACTTTCCTTTAATGCAATTCAGAAAGGCTTTTCTTAGCAGCCTGAGGGTTATTCGGTGTAACACCCTATTTACTGGGAAACTTCAATAATTTCCCAATATTTTTATTTCTAATAATGGCATAAAACAATTATGGTTTTAGGAGTTCTATAGCCCTCACTGCTCTAGAGGTTTTCTAAATATTTTCATTATCTGATAGAAAATGGCTTTATGCTCAGTATACCGTACAAATCTGACCATGAAGTTACTTACTAGGGTAAGTGGAAGGTGTTGGTCTGTGCTTTTATTGCCCTATTTATGGAGTGATTGCTAAACCCAACAGTACCTTATAACCTCATGAATAAATCATGGAATCACTCACTGTATTTATAAAAATGTCTAATACTTCTTTCCAGTTTCCAGCATTTGAACATCTTTGGGTGACTGAAATATATAATTACTAAATGGCAAGCAAATAAAGTTATCAGAGCTGGCTTTTGTGGCTCAAAATGCTCACAAGGGTTTCCGAGAGTTAAAGAACTCTGAACTTCAAAGCTAATTCATCTATGTTTACATGTACATGCACTTTTTCATATTTTTGTGCTTACTTGGCTAGGAAGGAGTTCACACTTCTTTTTGAGTGTAGCGATTGCCTTGCTCTGAGAGGCAAAAATCTCAGCTTTGGAGAGGTGCCACAGTGCCGTACCTCTTACCTAACGCTCCTCTCTGTATGGTCTTCTGGTCACGAGATCTGGAAGTGCAGAAGCAGAGCAGGCAGCTCCTTAGGCAGACTGTTGGAGTATTTCCACAAAGGGGCAATGATAGCACTGCTGACTGCACACTTGGTCTGCTGCACACCAGTTCTGCTGTGGCCACAGAGGAGGAAAAAAAAATAGTCATAGAATCTCCTGAGTTGGAGGGGGCCCACAAGTGTTATCAAATCCAACTCCTGATTCCACACAGGACTATTTGAGAGTGTTGTTCAAATAAATGGACAACGGGTCACCAGGTTCCACCCTGCCCTGTGGCATTAGGAGATGGGAGCCTGCAGGGACAGAAGTATGGATGTTGCAAAGGAATACTGAACAGAGTTCATGTTCCTCTTGTACCACTGAACCTTCAACTTGGCTTTACCAGAGGCTAGAGAGAACAGTGAGATTTTCCTCCTAGCATGCAAGGCAGTCTGAGACCCATGACATACGTGTTGGGAAATCTAATGTTGCTACCAGGGCTTGAAAGCTTTCTCGTGCTTCCCTTGACACTTACATTGATATTACCAGCCATTTCCTATTGCATGGTTGAATACTGAAAGAAAATGACTACAGCAACAAATCTCATTAGCTGCCATACAAATATAATGCCGCATTAATATTCCATAGACCCACATGCTTGCTTTAAGATGTGTTTTGCAGCTTTTATTTAAACATCTGCCATCCCTGCTGATGACTTTATTAGTGCCTTCTAGACAGCTGTGGTGATGTTGACAATATCTCAATTTAAAACAAGGTGGTAGTGCTCCCCTAGATTTTTCTGCTACCTCTTCCTAAAAGCCAGCCTCTTATTGCTCAGTGGCCCTGGAGTTTCACTGAACCTGGAACTGCTAGTCAGTTCTGCAGGTGGTTGGGAAGATACTGTAAGTGGTGGTATTGATATTTGTCCTCAGGCACTAATCTCCAACCACTGGGTCCTGAAGTATCACAAAGCTATGACAAAGGTTATTCCTCCCATTCACAGCTCACCTATTTGGGAGAGTGAGAGCCACCATCTGTGCTGGCTCTTTAATACCAAAATATGGACAGTATACACAACTGGGCCAAAATCCTATTAAATCTCTGGTACGTAATGGTAAAAAGCTGGTTTAATTTACTGAAAGCAAGTGACAAATCTTGTAACAGCAACTGTGACTTTATGTTGTTTTTACTGCAAAAGATTCTAGCTGGTGAAATCCTTCTTGCGTCCATGTGTGGTATCAGTTTGGCCGCAAATACTCCAGTTCTGCAAATAGGGAAATGATAAACTAGTTTTCATTTCAGTGCAGTAAAAAGTAAGTTTACATGATTTACCTTGAAGGAAGTGTAAACATTTCCATGCAAATTCGGTCAGCTTGGGACTCATTTGGAAAGAATATGAGAACATTTGTTCTTTGAATGCTGAAGATATCTAACCTAACAAAATGTAGATTCAGTGCTGCTGACAGGACAGGCTCCTCCTTAGAGGTCTCAGGAACAGTTTCTCTCCCTGTCTGACTTGCCAAATGTAACTCATTAACCTTCTCCTGCACTTGCTGCATTGTTTCACACTGGTTCTGATCATATTTTGAATTGTTTTGTCTTCTATACTATTTTGTTGTACACTTCAGGTGCCTGAGAAGAAGTCAGCAAGACCTACCTTTTAATATCTGAAAGGCTGTACTTACATATATGTATACATAGGTGCTAGGCTTAGATACAAAGATCACTTAAACTTGGACTTTCATATAACGACAGTTTTTTGTGCACTTCTGATACATTTTCAGTCCTTTTCAGATCTGACCTTCTGTCTTTGGGCACACGTTAGCGAAGTAAAACAGATAGAAATTCAACCAGGATGTTTTTTTTTCATTCCTTCCCCTCCCCTCTAAACTCTAGTATAAAAACCATACACTCTAATATTAAATCTAATGACTGATTAGTTTTGGAAATATTAGTAGCAGTTATAATCCATGCCTTGGTGATGCTTCAGTGATAATTTTGGTTTTGTAAGCAATTTTAAATAGCTTCTGATACATAAAAATCAAATGTACTCAAAATGTGGATGGTTTAAAATTTATACAAAGACAGCTCACTTTTTATGCACCATTCACTTATCAAAATATCAAGAAAGTATAAAAAGCTCTTCTCAAGTAACTAGTATACTGTATATAGATTGCTCCAAAAGTAATGTTTCCTATTTATTTCCATGGAAAGTACGACAGATACAAAGAGCACAATAATGCTGTTTGATAGAGCAAATTCTAGCTACATAACACTCTTTTTTCAACATAATCACCACCATTAGCTGATTCATGTAGATGAGCTGATCAAGGTGTTCTTCATTTCATAGTGTGACAGCAATGTGTGGCCATCTGGAACGTGACTTGTCTTTCACGTTGCAGTTGCCACTGCTGAAATGTACCACCACCACCTCATTGTGTTCACATCCACTGTTTGGTCTCCAGAAACATTCAGCAATTGTTGATGAATGTCAAGGGATGCCATTTCTTCCACATGGAGGAATTCAGTGACGCACATTTGCTTCATAAGCACTTCCATGTTAGACATCATTTTGCCAGAGTGCCCCTCTGCTGCCATCTCCTGCACAGCAACAACATGTAATGGAATATTGGTGGGAAAGTTCACCCATACTACCAGCATCCACCTCTGATGTCATGGGCTGACATAATACGATAGGAGGCATTACTTTTGGAGCAGCCCTATATAATTTTCCATATAAATGAGGAAAACAAACTTATTGGTAGTCTTAAGCATATTCTCAGTTAACTGGAAATCTATTTCAATTTAGATAATGTCAGTTACTTTTCAATATTATGTTAACCTTAGGGCAGAACCAATACGAGGGGTAAATAGATTTTTTCTCAGTGTTCTTTGATATTGTTTTTCACATTATCTGAAATATCTATCAAGAAAAGGAAAGGATGATTCAGAAACCAAGAAGGGTTTACACTGCGTTTATCTTGAAAGAACAGACAAGGGGAAATGGTTTTAAGTTGAAGGAGGGAAGATTTGGGTTGGATGTCAGGGGGAAGCTCTTTACTATGAGAGACCATGGTAAGGAGCTGGAACAGGCTGCCCAGAGGTTGTGGATGCCCTGTCCCTGGGCAGCCTGGTCTAGTATTAAATGTGGAGTTTGGCAGCCCTGCCTGGGGGGGGGGGGGGGGGGGGGGGGGGGGGTGTTGGAGATTCATGATCCTCGAAGTCCCTTCAACCCTAGCCATTCTGTGAACTAGGTGACTAAATGAAATAAATATCTGTCTTTATTACTAGCTTCTTCCTATGCTAGTGTCCACATGATGTGGAGGGCCTATTACTGTTTTTTTTTTTTCATCTGATCCCCACCTGTATTGATAGTGTTAGTGAAAATGTATTAAAACGAGGGAACTTATCAACTAAACAAGTCTGTCTCCAGTTCAGATTTAAGGCATGTTGTCAAGATAATGCAAGTGAAATCCCAGAGGCAATAAACAGTCTAGATCTCAGTTGTAGAACATGCGTTTGGGGCAAGTTTTGGACAGAGAGACATAAGATTGCAATCTTTTAGGGGAAGGGCTGTTTTTTTGTTTTTTTTTTTTCATGGAGATATCATCCATAGTCAGGATATCTTCAATGAATCTGACCTATGTTCCTCTGTGTGTTAGTATAGTTCTATGCAATTGGATTAGGCTATGAGCATTCCTCTCAACTTGTCTGATGTTTCCAGACTTCTTGAATCTTTGAAGTAGGATGAGTCCTTCCCAAGCGAAAACTCTTAGTGGGAAACACACCAAGACGAGAGAAATCCAGACATACAGTAATCATTATAATTATCTTCAGTATACTGAAGATAAAGCCTTACAAAGAAAATGATTAGGTAGAATGGCAGGATTCTCTCACGTACCTGCATTCCCACTCCAGCATAGATACCTGTAAATAAGAGACAGAAGGAAATAAGGAGAATCTGTGGAAGACCCGCCTGTGATTAAGCTGTGCCTTTTGACTTCTACTGATGTAGCACACAGGAGAAAGTAGGTAAGTGGTATGATGTTAGATAAAGAACTTGGGCTCTTGCCCTGTAATACCTTGTTGCACCCTGAGAAAGTATTTTGATCCTGAATGTTTGTAAAAGTCTTTTGTTGATTCAAGATACAATTTGGGTAGTAAAGAAATCCTTAATAACGCAATGATTATCACAACTTTTGCAAGACATATAGCAATTTAGCTGAAGCCAATTTTCAGATTGCTGGCAAAGAATGCACGACCAAAAATACAACTCTTTACCTGCCACATCCAGCTTTTGTCACTGCTGTTTGTTATCGAATAATATGCAGCAAGAGAGGCAAAACTGCAGAAATCCATGGCCAAATCAAAGGATATCAGTAGTGCCATATTGGAAACTGCCAGTGAGCTGCCAGTTTTTGCACCATATAAATTAGATTTCAGGGAGAATGTGCTTATGTATTTTCTGGCTTAAAACCAACCACCAACCCTGACTACAGACAGTTCTCTTGAACTGGAAATTCAGTGGAGAAATATGGAATAATGTAAAAACAGCACAGCCATGTAGAGATGCAAGAAAATGATAGGAAATTCATAACACAAAAATCAAACTCATTTTTATCTTTAACACATCTCAGTGAGTACCCAGAAGTCAAAATATAGTTATGTTTGCCATTTTTAATGAAGAAAATATTGAAGCTATCACACTGTTTCTGATCAGATCATCTGGCAAGAAAAAGATAAGCTGTCATTCTAAATTTGTGGATAATTTGTATTGTTTCAAACCTATTTTAAAAAGCAAATACCTCTCTACATAGAGTTAATATATATTGCCTGTATTTAAACTCTTCAGTATTAGCCATTATTAATTTTGTTTTCTGAGTTATAGCTTTTCCTCTAATTTGTGCTTAACAGAATGCCAAAATTATGGCTATATTCCTCATGTGTCTTGTTACTCCACCTTGCTCTCAAAATTTATAATTCACATTCAGGATAAGCAGAAAAACGTAAAGAAATACTCATACATGTGACTAACATAGAATCATAGAATGGTATCTGTTGGCAGGGACCTTCAAGGTCATCTAGTTCCAACCTCCCTGCTACAGGCAGGGACACCTTCCACTAGACCAGGTTGATCAAAGCCCCGTCCAGCCTGGCCTTGAATGCTTGCAGGGAGGGGTCATCCACAACCTCACTGAGCAACATGTTCCAGTGTCTCATCATCCTCACAGTAAAGAATTTGTTACTAATATCTAATCTAAATCTACTCTCTCAGAAAATCATTATCCACAATTTTCTGCTAGGAGAGAAGGAAATCTACAAAATAAAGTTACTATAAGGTGTGATAATTTCACCTATTGAGAATGCTCAATGAATATCTTAAAAGAGAACCTCTTTTACTTTACTTTAACTGTGGTCTCTTGCAATTAATTTTGATTAATAGTTCTGTGGTATCTACACCAATCAATTTTAAAGAAGAAAAGCTTGCAATGTATGTGTAGCAATGTTAATGTGGCGGCACTGCAGTAAACTAGAAGCACCAGTATCATTGGATCAGCTCAGGTAGTCCAGGCTGAAAAATGTAAGTTGATATGAAATAATATTTAAAGCATGCTATGGTCAATCTTGTTTACCTCAGTATAACCCAGCAACTATTTATTTGACAATCTGTGAGTAGTTTTGTCTGGGTTAAAGTACGGGTCCCCTCTTGCTGGACCAGAGGCAGAGGCTTCTGGGGACTGTGTGGAAAGCACAGCTCATGGGTTCTGCTGTTCCTGAGTGCTGCAGAGTGGGGTGCCTCTGCTGAGGCACTCTGCTGAGGTCCCTCCCTCCCTGGCAAACACTGCCTGCCTTCCCTGTGTCACTGCTGGTACTGTCTTTTCTGCCTTTTCTTTTCCTTCTGCAAGTCAACAAAGGCAGGCTTAAGGACTGGGCAAAATCCGACTCTACACAGAGGGCATGTAAAGCAGAATTAGGCAGTTCAGTCAGTGGCCTCTAATTGGCTCTATTTATAGGCCAAATAGTAAGCAAGTAACGTGCTGCAGGCAACATTTTGCTGTTGGCTTTGCTTTTTGCTTTTTAATATATACTGCCATGAAGTGCGCCAGAAGATCATACGGGCTGCCAAACTGGGAATTACTGATCTAATGGTTATAGCAGAGATTTCAGAAACAGGACATCTGGTGCTCCTTCCTACTATTTTCATCAGCTTTCTGTGTGATCTAAAGTAGATCATTTCCCTCCCCTCCATATTAATTAACTCACTACCTATATGATAAAGATATTAATTCTTACCCATCTTGGTCTAAATATGAATTATTATTATGCTGTTGCTTCATGTGAATGTGAATTGTATAAGTAAGGGGTATTTAATAAATAAAATTATTTGAATGTCTTTCTTTTGTTTTGTGCTATGTCAGTTAGATGCTCTCTTCAAATCTGAACGTGGTTGATTGTCTCCTATATCTTAAATGATGCTTCTGTCTGAATTAATCAAAAAGAGTTGTTTCAATGATGATTAGAACTCCTTCATTTGTCTCTAATAGGACCATTTTTAAGATTGGAAAAGCTGTTAGTCCCTCTTTCATGCAATCAAACAACCTTTATCTGCCATTTGGTATCACAAGTAGCAGTTTTCTTTATGCCCAGAATTCACCCAGCCTCTTTGGTACAAGAAAATAAATTTTATCCCTTTCCTCCATTTTCTTTGCTTCATTTTCACTGAATGAATGGATGGGATATTCTCACAGAACGGAATGTTATAATGCCTGAACTTTATCCCTTGTGTTTCCAAGTGACTGGATCATTTCTTCCGATCTAGTAAAATTAGGCAGTGTACTCAGGTTTTCATAATACCATGACACAGGCTGGGAAATAAACCACAGGATGCTTTTTTTCTATTTCAAAGTGACAAGATCATCAGAAACCCAGTAAAGAGACTTTGCAAGGAGGTTAAGAACATTTTTCTGCCTGTTTCTTCATGATGATAAAAGGAACACCCATTTTTTTTTTTTCGTTTGGCTGTGGGTGGCCAATTATGAAGACCTGTCTTTGGATGAAAGAAATAGGGAGAGTCAGGCACCTACCTACTTCAATCCTCTTCATACAGAGATATTTTGCACTGTGTGGAACCTCAGGCCCAGCAAGCTGTTTTCTGGCTGTGTAAATGTCTACGAGTCAGCCAGTGAACGGGGTGGGGGTGCTGATGCTCTTGAGTCCAGACATTTACCACCTGCCCAAACACCAACAAAACTCTTAGCTTAAGTCCAAGGCACAGGTTCAAACCTCAGAAGTGTTTTTGGATCTTGCAGAAATTGGACACTGTAGCAGAAAACAGCTGGAAAGAGATACTGACCTGGTGTATCTCGATATACAGTGCAGGACCTCTTAAGATGCTGCAATTAGTTTAACTTGAAACAGGAATCTGAAGCTAAATTCTCTGCATCTGATGTGGGAATGTCCAAATCACTAGGCTTCTCAAAAAGGAGTTAGAGCTTCCTCAGTATTTCCTGTTAAGGCTATTAAAGGCTTTCTTAAATAACTACATGTGAATTAGGAGAAAGGAGAAGGGGGGGGGGGGGGAGTGAGAAGGAAGGAAGGACATTCTCCTGGGAGACAGGAAACCTATATACATATACTTGTTCCAAAGAATGCTTAATTATTTATTTGAAATGCAGGGTATTTGATAGAAAGACCTCTAAGTTTCACCTAATAACTGTCAATTAACTGTACTTAAAGTTCAGAGTCTGAGCAGGAGACAAATACATTCTTGTTGTCACTTCAGACCCCTTGCTATTGAATTCATGTTTTTGGTGGGTAATTTCTTTCTGATAACATAAGAGACGAAAAATAAAGTATTTTCATATTGCCCACTTAAGCTGGTAATGATTCCTACCCACCCCCTTCAACAAAGCACAGGTATTGCATAGAGGGGCAGCAGGAGCTGGAAGCTGGTAAACTAATTTAATTTTTTTCATTTAAATTTAGTTGCAGCCCCTTATTGTGGATCTGGCACTCCCAGTGAGTAATCAGGGAAAGATGGTTTACCTTTCAGTTTATACCAGTATGGGTTAGGCTGAGTAAATGCTAGGTGTGCAGGGTATCATCTAATTGTCTAGTTTTCCCTACAGGGGTCTATTCCTGTTAGGCAAATGCTGTGCCAGCCCAGCGATGGCTTGAACCTAACCTAGGTAATAAGTGCACATGAAATTTAGTAGCTCAGCAGAACCCAAAGCTTTTGACAATCAAATGGTTAACCCTTTCACAGATCTGTTTCTTGGGAATTGAATAAATGAGGGTATTGTAATGTAAAGAACATTTGTTGGCTGAAGGCCACCATGAGGGAGATTAGTGGGGGGTATTAAAGATGAAATTATAAAGTCTCAGTGAAAGAGATTCAGTTGAATTCAATGATAAATGACAGTGAAAGGAAGAGAGGGATATTTCTGAGATGAGCTGTATTTCCCTAAAGAAAAATACTTGTGAGATCAGATTTTTAAAGAAGGAGTATTCTTTTTTTATTATTGAAAAGGTTAGATTATATCATTTTTGAGAGCTCTGTTCTACTGAATGTAATAAAAATTGACATGAAGTGTTTTAAGTTTGTTGATAATTCCATACTATTCTGACCCACTTTATCTGAATATCTTAAAATTCAATTTCACTTGTAGAAGGTATTCTCATATTATCATGCTATATAGGCTACAAAAGGCTGGTAAATCCATAGATG
Organism: Pavo muticus; assembly: GCA_016647715.1. Taxonomy (NCBI): domain Eukaryota; kingdom Metazoa; phylum Chordata; class Aves; order Galliformes; family Phasianidae; genus Pavo; species Pavo muticus. The sequence goes on from JACDJE010000030.1 coordinate 1,905,890, forward strand.
TTCACGACCACTCATGCAGAAATGAAATATTTAACTACAAGGGTATCTTGTATTTCAGAAGTTATTTGCTGACACTTCACTCTCTGATCCTTGTAGTCCATACAAAATGATTTGCACATAGGAAATATAAGTAAATGCTTTACAAATTGACTTTTTGAATATTTTGTTACTACTGCTAATAGATTTTATTAAGTGCTTTCTGCTCAGAAATGTTTCAAATGTTGTGTCGTTCTTTATTATCATTTAAAAGCACATTGCATGTATTAATCCTCTTAAAAGATTCCTCGTTTTTCCCCAACAAAAACAATAAGAGGATAGGGGTGTACATTCTCATAACAAGACATATGAAAGCTGTTGTGTATTAATTATGCTTATTAATTTAACTTTTGTTGAAAGAAAGATTAATTATAATGCTTTTTATTATGGGAAGAAAATCCTTCCATATTTTACTTAAGTCTAAACAGGTAGAAGTCACTGATTTTTTGCTTAGTTTTGAGTGGTTATTAATATAGAAATCTAACTAATCTTCTTCCTTTAACATTTAGAACAAATTACAGTGCACATTTCACTGAGTAAAAATGCAGCCTCATGTCATTCTAAATCACATTAAGAATCAGTTGAAGTTGGGGAGGTGGATGTCGAACTGTCAGATTTTAGAAAGAGTGGAAAAACTTGAGATCAGATTTTCAGCCTACAAATTCAGATGGAAGAATTTAATCAGCCACTTTCCATGTGCTTCACTGACTATCAGAAGTTCTGTCTGTCACATACAGATGTGGATGTGAATGTCTGATGTGTGTTTCCCAGCTCTACCTAATTGGATAACTACAGAACTGGTATTAGGATAGACAGTTAGTAGTCAGACCTGTAAACTGGTCAACAGCTGAATTTGGAACCGGAAGGTGTTTATTTTCAGTGTACCTTCTATGTCAATAAAATGGTAAAAAATACTAGTACTGAATCAGCCTTTCTGCACTGGATTTTAATATGTGATTTCTGTTAAGGAAAATAGGTTTATGTTGTTTGTTTGAAAGCATGATTTTTTAATTTCCATGTGTGTTTATGCATATAGTCCTTATTTTTATTATGTGTGCCCTGGAATGGAAGGAGAGTAGAATGACACTTAACCAATGCTAAGACATTTGTCTTTGAACTACCTCACCCCAAAATACTTTTGTCTTGTTTGAGGTTAGATTTCCATGCTTAGCTCTCTTAACCCATAGGTAATCCCAAAGTATTATTAGCCTCTTTCATGGAGGGAAGTGAGAACATCACAAATTTCACCACTGTAAATGACTTTCTGAGCCTGCCTCATGCACCATGCAAAGGCTGTTATGCCATCCAACTTAGCAAACAAGCTGTCCTTTATTATATGTGCAATAGCATTAGCATCACAGACAGTGTTCGTTTTCTTGCTGTTCACCAATACAGGACATGTAGGAAAAAGATTCATGATTGGAGCAGACACTGTTCAGTGGGATTCGAGCATTGACAGAGCAGGTTGAATAGTAACGCGCTTTTCAAACATTATATTGTAAAACTCCTGTAACATGTCTGGTCAGCGCTGTTGCAAGAAGTCATAGCCTGACTCCACTGGGCACACCGTTTTGCCTCAGTTCAGTTGCTTGCATTTAAATACAGCCTAGGCAGAATGGAAAGGCAATGAGATTTTGAATAATTTGCTGGAGGGCTTAAAATATCTTACTAAAACAAGACGACTATCTAAAAAAAAAAATTCTCCTGGGTGGCACATTCATGGCTTCATGACTAATTTGAGATGGCATAATTTTAGAGATACTAAGAAATCCTATGACGAGGACAGAGCTGTCGCATCCTTAGACTTCAACCTACTGTCATAATGTGAGGCTATTAGGACTCTAGAAAGGGCGCAATACTTGTCAATTAAATTAAAAGTGCCAGGACGGTTGTCCATGTTGTTGAGTTCCTGAAATGGCAACGTGTCTTGTTTTGTTTCAGACATTACTGAAATCCATACTTTCATCGACTCAGCTTTGGAGCACTGCGGAGTCTCTGCATGGAGATGCAGTTTAAATCAAGTTGTGAGGTAAAGCAGGAGATAAAATGTTTTCTGATTCCTATTCAGTTTTGGGTAGAATTTAACATTTGGAGTTATGCAACCTTAAACAATTTGAAAACTGCTTATTTGTGAGGAATTTATCTGTCTGTGAGATGCAATGCCAAAAATGGCAATTGGAAGTACATTCAAAGTAAGGGTTTTTCATATGAACGAGAGATCTGGTACTTGGTGTTTTCCAAAGAAGTTCTTTAGTTCTTCAGACTGGCATGCTGCCTTGGTCTGAAATAGTCCAAACAGATGAGCTTACAGGATACACAGGAAGACCAGATTTTTATTTAAGATCTGAAGAAAGCAAATTGTCATGTGAAATGGCTCTTTGTGATACAATTAAGAACTGGGAGGACTTTTTTTTGTGTGTGTTTTTTTCCCCTTCTCTTTTTTCCCTTTTCCTTTTCCATTCTGTTTCCCTTTTCCTCTTCTTATATAATACCTATTATTAAATTACTTCTTTATAACTATTTTGGAGTAAGCACTGAAATAATTTTCCATAATTTTCAAAACAACAAAAAAGAAAGCGGTATCTAAAGTAGCTGAGGCCCCCAAGATACTACATTTAAATTGAATTTATTGAGGATAGAGGATTAAGGTGATTTTAGGCCCTCACTCCACATTTAGTGCTCTTAGGTAGGACACTTACAATGGCATGGGGGCTTTGCTGTGATGTCCCATTGTGTACTCCCCAGTTTGCACACTCCTTTCTAACACATTGTGCCTACATCTTGAACATATTCACACATTACTAACTGTAAAACTAAATAAACAAAGAATGAAACTTTTTAGGAATTTACTGGAAATTCAGTTTTCCAGATTCTTAACTGTAATATCACTTGAGTAGTTTGTGCCTTAAACTTGTGATACTGCTGAATCTGAAATCTTGATGCTGAGGCCTTCCAAGATGCAGCTATATTCAGATGGCATAATAATAATGATTTAAAAATAATATTCAGCAGCATTAAAATGCTCCTTCTCTGGCAAAAAAAATTTGGGTTTCTTTTGGATTATTACTGTTGTGTTAAGAACAAAATGGGTTGAATGTATTCTTTTACTCTATTACCAACCACCAGCACATAGAAATGCCAGATGGTTTGGTTTTATAGCCAGCGGTTTATGTACATTAAAAAATATTTAATGACACTCTAATCATACTCAAGAGTAGGCTGGATTTAGAAATAATGTCTCAGCCACCAATCACCTGCAAACAATGAATAACCCCTGAGAAAGAGTGCCAGAAAAAACAAGAGATTGTGTATACGTTCCTGGAATTATGAACAGATTTCTGACTTGATGGAAATTCAAGTAGTGTTGAAAGTTGTGGAAAAGAAAGGTGTAGAAGGACCATATATATAATAACCCAAAAACACAGCTATATTATTAGGGCAGAAATGTTTAAGTTTAGCATGACAAGAAGTGTGAAGAAATTGAGTTGAAGTGCAGCTAGATACGGAGATACTGTCTCAATGAAATTTTTCACCTCATGTCTGGAAAAGGTCTTTAAAAAGTTAAAGTAAGAAGAAAATGACACTAATATTACAGTGCTTGAGTTACGCTGGATTTGAAGATGAGACTTTCATGTCTTCTGAAAATGTTAAGGATCTTAAAATTATGACTAAGGAATTGAGTGCAGAAAAATAAAGACAGTAGTGTAAGGATGTGCATGTGGGATGTAAAAAAACCTTGTTTTTATAAAGTTTTTAATGCACAACCTGTTTATGCTCTAATAGAGAGAGCTCATCAATCCTTATAATTGCTTCATGCTTCCCAAAGTAAGAGCCTGTTTTCTTTGCTTGTAATTTTGCCAAGCCTGAAACATCTGTTCTGAAATTTCCCATGCAGACTGAATTTTTTGGAAAAATTTAGTTCCAGTAGATAAGTTTATTCCAAGAGCAAGATCAGACTGAAAAATTGGATGACTTATCCTTGGTCACAATGGAAAATGAAAGAACTTATCTTGCACCTTAGAAATTGTAGCATAGCATCTCAGTCACAAGGTAGCTCTTTTTACAAATCAATATGAAATGCTTTTTTTATAATTCAGTGTGATTTAATTAAAATTTGTGTCCCTGGACAGAAGCACTTGTAGAGTTAGTAAAGAAGGAATTGATCTTGAAGATTTTTCCTTTGTGTATATTTTGTTATTATTTTTTACCATAAATAATAACAATGCATTTTTATTGAAAAGAAAAAAAAAGCGTTGGAAAAATAAGAACTCTGTCAAAACATGATAGAAGTGAAGAATTAATATTTAAGAAGTTTTAATTCTTCTTAAAAGAAAGTTTGTTACCCCAAGAGATTTCAGCTCAGTTCTCAAAAGAGCCATCTAGAGATTATTGTTAATGGAATTGGAGAGGAGCCTTAACTGAGAGCAGAATTTAGCCCCCTCTATTAGGAAGAAACCTGGATCATGAGCCCAGTTTTGCACATTGGGACCATTTCCATAAAATTCACAGGGGTTTAGTTCAACATCTACTGTTTAAGATGCACGTAATTCAAATAGCCTTCTGCAGAGAATCTTCAGTGCATTCATCCTTCCACAAAGAGGTTCTCCATAAAAGCTCTTTCTTTCAAGCCTGATAGTTCCTGCACATGAATAACTTTCACCATAGGAACTCAGTGAGGCAGCAAACCCTGAACTTAGTGTCTTTTCAGAAAAAACAGGCTCTTGGAACAATATTCTCTTAGCTCCCTTCAGAAGCAATTAACTGCTTCAAGTACACCTGGACCTTATTAAGTCTGGGAGAGGCCTTAAAGCTACAGTTCACATTTCACTTCAGTCTGGTAAGAAATCAAATAAAAGGGTGAATTTAAGAAGTCGGGTAATGCTTATTCCATATTTCTGGCAAGCAAAATACTCTATAGAAGGTGCTTGCTTCCTTTGGCAAGAGAAACCCTATTTCCAGCCTAGGAAGCCTTATATTGTATGAATATTTCATTTCCCTTTTATCTAGAGAAAATGTACAGTAGGATATTTTAAAGGCTTTTGTCAGTTTCCAGCTGTGTGATCTATACAGCCACGTAAAGATCTATGGCATCTGGTAGAGCTGCCTGCTTTCAGAAATGACATAGGTGTAGCTATGGTCACCGCCTTGTTGTGGATCTGAGATGTCTGATTATGGGACCACAGCATCAACCTATTAAGTGATAATGATACTTGATGACACACATTAATTAAAATCACCAAATTAATGAGAGCTGTGTCTCTCTAAAGATTCCACTTTTGGCTTTGAGTCTATGTTCAGCACAAGGATAATTCAGATAAAATCTAATAAAATCATTTCATTACTTCTGTTTGGAAAGTGCATGTGTGTTCTCTGCTGAAATTTTTGTCCCCCTGTACATACTAATTCACAAAGAAAGGCATTACCTGGATTTGAATTTCCTCTTCTCTGGGGAAGATAAGAAAAGCAAAGAAAGTTTTTTAGAGAAATGAAAGAACATCTAAAACTCCAGCTTTCTTTTAAAATTCGGATAAGATTTTTGGGTGGTCCAAAGCTCTCATGGTCAAAGAGGATGAGAAATAGGAGTACATACATCTGAGCATCTGAATTGAAGAAACAGATTTCATATGCTAATCACACCAATGACAGCCTTGTTACATTTGATCGTGCTCCACATAAAATCGAAGTTGTGAATGTAATAAACTTCTTGCTTTGGTAAAACTGCATGGACCTCTAGATGAAATCTGATTGGGATCTAGCAGAAAGAGTAAAATACTGATTTCTAGTATGGAAGAGCCAAGACTTAAATATAAGCATACTTCATTTCAGAATGAATGTGACAAATCTATGTGGTTAGCTTTATTATCTAAGAGAGACTGTAGAGAGCAGGTCAACCTGTTCTGGAAGGTTGATGAGAATTGATCAGTCTTCTTGTTCCATAGCTTGCTTAGTAACTGGCAAGCAATTTTTTGTTGATGGTCTAAAGGCTCTGCATAGACGAGGTGATGTTCTGAGAAGTGGAGAACAATGCATGTTCAAGTCACCAAGGACATAAAAATATATATGAAATTTGGGTAGTCTTTCAATTGGTGTACCTTAATATGTGAATCCTCTCTGAGACACTGGCTATTCAAGTTTAATGTTCTTGAACATATTTTAAATAGGCATAAAATATAGGATATTCCCTTAAGTTGGCACTTCTCCTGTGACTTGCATGCCTTAGAGCATTTTTAATAACTTACATTATATGAACGCAATAGAAAACTGCCTATTGTTCTTCCACTGGTCCAAGAGCATTTACCTTATTAAGAGTACCAGAACGTCTCACGAATCTTTCTCTCCAAAACGCAGCTCCGGCAGGCCCAAAGTAGAAACTCTATACTGATCATGGCATTATTTATTTCTAGGTAACCTGTCAGACTGGGCAAAGACAAAAGGAAAGTTTGCAATATGCACACAAATAAAAACTACATGAAAATATCCAATTAGCTCAAAAAGAGACTTCTACATTGTTCCTGTTATCAGTAATCCATCCAAGATTACAAAGGGATCGCTCTATGTGGTTTCAGGAGAAAAAACTCAGGATAAAACAGAGTCATTTGGGGAACACTGGTGAGAATGATGACATTGGTTCAAAGAAAGCAATAGTAAAGTTGGGAGATTATTCCCAGGTCCTGTCTAATAGCTTGAAGCGTGTAATCAGACTGGTATTAGATGTGTTCCATCCTCAGCTGTTTATTTGGTGTTTTGATAAGTAGCTCTGTACTGCCATAGTGAAAAGATCCTGGAGATAATTGCAGACTGACTCTTCAATTCACATCTTCTCAGTATCTGCTGCACTCTAAATTTAGGAAAAAACATTTTTAATAAATATATTTTGTTTCTTTTTCTGTAGGTGTGGTGGTAAGAGGATGAGACAGGTGGCAGTGAGCGTAGACTGCATGGATCTCTGTAACCATATTTTCTTTTTAGGTAAATAATTTGTGAGTCTTACCATAATTTCTTGTTATAAAGTAACAGGAATATGGTATCATACTTAGAAGTAGGACTAGAAAAGAGAAATAGTGTAGGAAAAAACATTTTGTGAATAGCACAAAAGAAATAAGAGAAATGAGAAGGAAAATATTTTAGAGATCTGTAAGTTCATTTTGCTACTGCTTTGTGAAAAGTGTATATTTTTGTGGAGTTCTGTATTTTACAGTTAAGACAAAGTGAGAGCCATTATGTATTTTGCAATTAACTTTATCAATTGTAAATAACTACATTTACAACTTTGAAGTGAACCGTCCATTTGGGAGAATTCAACTACAGTAATTCTTAGAAAGCAGTTATGTAAAAACTTTGTGTTTGGATATAATAAGAAGTATACATTTTCCATGTAATACATTTCTTTATATTTTTGGTTTGCTGGAGTCCTTCCCCCACCCGTTTTCCTCAGATTAGTTTATCCCTGTTTTTTAAAAGACTTTAGCAGAAGGAGGGAAAGCAGTTTAGATCCAGTCTCTGTGAAAGCTGTTTCATTCAGCAAGAAGTTATCTTCCTTTAGCTTGCATTTTTGTACTCTTGCCAGGAAGGAAAAGGATGTGGTATTAGGCTTTGAAGATTATTGCTTTCATTTTGTCTGCTTCGTGCAATGTTTTGTAGCTATCTTGAAAAATTATATACAAAATAAAAATGTTTTAGCACTTATTCTGGGTACTAGTTTTATATCTAAGAATGCCTAGCTAACGCTCTTTCAAAACCAATGGATTTTTCATCAGTCTAAGTTTTAATCCTTCCAGAAGATTCTCTTCAGATAAATCATTAAGTTCTATCACTGAATTTAGATACACTTACATGAAATTATGTGAAGGCCCTTTCACTTCAAATAACTTGCAGGCACCTAATGTTTGCAGGTCAGAATTTAGGTCTTCAAAGACATTGCTGTAGTGCTGTGGGTGTCCAAGGGGTTACCTATAAAGGACTTGACACACCCTCCTGTAGGTCACAACCCTAGTCCTGGTGGTATCAACAAGCCAACAATTAAATACTTGAAGACTTTACAAATTCATCTTTTTACCTCTACATCTAATCATGTAGATAATTTCAGATTTCCCTTACCCTCTGTAAAGCTTTTAGAATCAGAAGAGGGTTGACATCTGATAATTTAAACAGGGAAACAATCATCAGTGTCCTGCTGGAGATGGACAGTTATCTACCTGGGAGTGCTGATAGATATCCTTACTGACATTTTTTATTTTATGCCATTTCCCTGGTTCTGTGGGTCCCACTCTCACAAGCCTATTTATTTGGGGGTTTCAAGGCAGCAGGAGGCTGTGTGCCTATCACGGAGTTCCAGATTCCACTGAGCAGCAGGGTAATTAAGTTCAACATTGCAACAATTTAATTTGAAGTTTGTTGCATGGACGTAGCCTTGTTTATGACTGAAGGATAAGGAGTGTAATACAGGGATAATAATCAAGAATGGTACAAAATATAGCCCCAACAAATAGTATCAGGAAAATTAGGAGGTCTCAGAATAAAGAAATTAACTTCACAGCTTATAAATAATGACGAACAGTGGGAAAAATGTTGTGCTTTTGTTTTCGGAAATGAAACAAAGGAGCTAACAATATTCACAGATAAGTAGAAGCATAACATCCACAGCAACCCCAACTGTCAGAGGTCATTCTGGAGTCACATTTTACAAGTCTCAGGCTTCAAGCCTTCTTTGGTAAGATTTCAACAAATAAAACAAAATCAAACTTCCAGGATTTCTCAGTAGCTGTAGCAGCTCTTCATCATTCTAAATCTCTATCGGCATTTCAGAGCTTTTCTGTCACAGTCACCAGAGTGGCAGGAAATTCCTGTACAGAGCTTGTCTTTTCACCCAGCAGTTCCAATTACTTCAGTCCTTGACTGCCGCTTTGACAGCATCACTTCTGAGTGATCCCGCAGTGTGATAAAAATTAGAAACAACAAAAACAATGCCTGACTTTTGAATAGGCTATTTCTTAAAAAGTGTTTCAGTACGTGTCAGTTAATTACCATACTCCATGGTCAAAAACCAGAGTGCATTTCACCATTTGTATTTCTTTCATCTATAGTCAACTGTTTCTTCTCTGATATCTGTCACAATAACTGATGCTGCTTCTCCGTGTCTTCATTGTGAGGCAGAGTTGTTTTTCTTTTAGCTGTTGTTGAAATTATTCTCCGCTTTAAAATGATGTAAATGCATTTTTAAAAATAAGTAAGAATGGTCAGAAATTCCTGGACGTTTTTCTAAATGACGCTATTGCATTTTAAACCCAAACAACTTCAACTACGTGTTTACAACTAATTCTAATGTATCGAAAAATGGAAGTAGAGGATAGCAACGCTCCTTTCGGATGAAAACTGTAGTGTTTCATTGCACTTTGGCAATTTATTAATAGTCTGTGTTTTGAGTATAGTCAAATAGTCTGTGTCATTTGAACCGTTCCTTGGGAACAGACTGTACAATAATAACATTTTAAACTGTATTTGTGTCCATTGGGCTCGTAAAGACCGGTTTCTAGAAGAGTGGGTAAAACAATGACAGTCATACTGAATTTTGTGAAGCCTTAACACTGAGTTTCCCATTGTTAAGAATCAAAATGTGTCAGAAATCTACTGACTCAGAATAAAATTGCAGGTTACAATTTCACCCTTGGGCTTAATCAAACATGTGGTGTAATATCAAATTTATTGTGTACTTTTGCTTTGAGCTTTGCTGACATTTCAATGCCATCAGCTACAGAAATGTCGAAAAATGTGATTGTCTTTTTCTGCATTTGGATGTGGTGCCACAGTTCACCCTGGCTTTAACAAGTTTCATGATATTGTCCATTTTTTAAGCTGATAGAGGCCATTTTAAAGATCATATTTGTGTATATAAAGAATCTCATATCACTAAGGTTATTATCATGAAAAAACTACCATTCTGCTTTTTCACATTACTATACTGTTGATTTTAATGTCCACATTTCATGATTACTGTATTTATGAATGCAAAGATTATATGATGTAATATATACAATTTACTAGATATTTTTCTCTTCCAGGCATGCACAATTGTTGTGTTTTAAACTCCAGATATATTTGGTATTTTAATCAAATAAATAGATAAATCTGTGAGAAATACAAGTATTTGGTATCCTGCTAGAGATATATTTGTTTTTCAAGCTGATATAAAGCTTTCAGGGTAGCTTGGACGTATGCATTATTCCTACATACATGTAATATATATATATTGTTTCAGTGTGTATATATAAAAAAAATGTATAAAATAAACTAGGGATTTGAAACCTTGTTTGCTTTCTATTTTAGTTGTATTATGAAAACTGCAGTTTATCTATATTTGGAACTAATCTTGAGGTCTATGCTATGCGTGTCTTATTTAGACATCTCAAATTTTTGAGGCAATCTTAACAGTACTCAGAAGAATATAATCTTTTTTCTGTATTTGATATAGAAATTAAAAAAACAAACCTCTTATTCAACAACATCCTTTCTTCAAGGATCACAAAGTACTTCATGAATGCTGGAAATGAATGTTTGCACACACTGGTGAAGATAATACTACTGTATTTTAAAAGTACAACAGATGAGACTGCAGAAGAACTGGAGTTTAAATCCACAGACTGAGGTCTCCAAATGCATCTCCATTTTGAAAGCTCTCTCAGGCCACAGGCTCTCATATGATGGTCATGGCAGTGGCAACACTCCTATGTGGAACAATCCCTGCATGTCCCCACTGCCACTGCAACGGGAGATAAGGGTAGCAACTGCTCATGTTGCTGTTGTCTCTCAAGATTTCTTGTGATGAAACCATTGTTTCCTCCGCCATCAAATCAGGTTGATGCTTCTAGTCTTTTTAATAGGAGTTTCCACCATCTAAGTTACCTGGTCACCTATGTGACCACTTTCACCTATGTCCAGACACACTCAAGTACTGCTGACTTAGCAGACACCCATCTGCTGCAGTATTGCAACTGAAGATTTGTGTTCAACCACAGTGCTAAAGTAGAACTGGTGTAAAATGTACTTTACATACTTGCACAGGATCTCATGTTATAGCTGAGAAAATGCAGAACTCCTGAAAGCCAGTAGTGAAACTTCAGAACTGTTTTTTCTTCCTGTTGCGTTGCTGATGTCTTTTAGGAAATCAAAGGCTTTATTTTCTTTCTAGAACTATGAAGTCTATATGAAATGCTACTTATTCAGTGCTGTGTGAATATCAGTGATTACCTTTTAACATAAGTGCAACTCAAAAGACTATTACACTCTGATTAGTGCTTGTTATTATTGTTTGTTTCTCTGCTCCCATTTTTCTGCAGACCCTCATCTGCTGCCTACAGAGAATGCTGGAAACCATATGAAATAGAAATGAGCTTTAAGTGACATTCATACCTCCTAATCTGAGCCATTTGCAATTATTTTATAATCTTACAAGAGAAGCATTAACAGCTGATTGAGACTACAAATGCTGCAGGTAACAGCCACAATGATAAGCCACTGAGAGCTTGTTGTTGGCTAGGCTAGGCTAGGATCCTTCAAATTCTAAGCCAAATGTTAAACACAGTCTACATATTGACTGACTAAATTCTGGACTTCTCTTTGGAAACTCTCCTAAAAAGGAGTGACTTTGTACTTAGTATTGAAAGCTATCACATTATCCAAACTTCTGTGCTCAAACTCTGCCTCCATTAAGGTAATAAAATGTATCACTGTGTTAGCTGCTACTGCATACTGTAGTATCCCTTACGTTTCTTTAACCATTGGGTAAAAAAATCAGTTCCCATCTCTGTCTACTTCAATGCCATTTTTGCCAGGCTTATTCCAATTTTATTTTTCTATTTATTGCTTCCTCTTGTATTTGGCTTAATAAATATATATTTATTCCCGGTAGTCTACTGCTACATCCATGAGGCTCAGAGGCCATGTGCAGATAGTTCGAGGTTGGATGACCCTCTTGACATCTGATCTAAAGGTTGGCTAGCATCAGGGGCTCATGGAATGCTCAGTAAAATTGTTGTGGCCCTAACGTGCTTTCATGTATCTCTTTTCAATAGCCATCCCTTCTGCACCATGTATGAGCCGTCACCTCAGCAAGCACCCCTATACAAGGGCTTATGTCTGCCACAGCTCTTCACCACCACAATGACCTCACTGGGGGAATCTATTGGAACAAGATAATGCACATCAGAGCAAGGTTTAAAGAATAAATGAAGCTCTGGGCAAGAAGTGAACATGTTGCCATGTGAGGTAATATCTCAGTGCTTGCTGTGGGAGCAGTCATGTCTTCTGACTGGACCTGAGGGCTGCAAACTAGTGCTGATGCTGGTCTCCAGCTCAGCAACATGCATGGAACATTATCTATCTGTGAAGGCTGCAGTTGATGTCAAAGTTGTACTGAGCCATGATGGTTTTTGGCTACTGCAATTTCCTAGCTTCAGGAAGATCAAGAAAAGAGTTTAATTCCAAGAAGTTATCATTATATTTTGTACTATGCCCTTTTCTTGGGACATCAAAAGTTCATTTCACTTCCCTGACATTAAAAAAAAAAAAAATGGTGTTCATGTAAAATTTATTGAAATTATAGCTATAGTGGGTTTTAATTTTTTTTTTTATCTTGGTTTGCAATCCATTCAGGAAGCTTAGCATGATCATAATGTATTTAATTGCAGGATAATTGCCAGAAAAACAAAGCCAAAAATCCCATAAATTTTGTAAAAGGGAACTACATTGGAATGAAGAAACTTAAAGAAGAAACTGAAAAGGAGAGCCAAAAGGGGACAATAGGAATTGAGGAAAAATTTGCAAAAGGCATGAATAATTTTTTTTTCTTCCTCCCCCNNNCCCCCAAATAAATGAAAAACAAGAAGTTTGTAAGAAGGAAATGAGAGATTGTAGAGATATTGGATAATCAGTTATGCCAAAAGGATTTAGGGAAGATGAAGCAGTAAATGAAACTACAAGCATTTTTATATATTTAATGTGATGAAACTTGGGTTCCTTTCCCAAGGGACTATGAAATCTGTTTCAACAAAATAATTCATGGGAAGAAGATCAAGACGAAAAGGTTGATATTGATATAAAGGATATGGATATAATTTAGGAAATCAATAATTTTAGAGTAATTCAGATATGAGGAAGCCAGACAATTTACTATAGAATGCAATCTTTTGCTTAACCTGCTTTGATATCTCAGAACTGGAAGGCAAATATGTGATGTTGATTTAAAAAAAAAATAAATTCAAGGAGGATCAAGGAAACCTACTTGTTCTGGCATGAACTTGGCAAATATCAACAGAATAGAAAAACAGAATTAGCAAACATGTAAATAAATACTATACATTTTGTAGGGGAAAGCACTGGTCTTTGTAAAGCGAAATCACAGATAAAAAATCAAGAATGAAGAGCCAGCGATCATTTAGAGAAGAGAAATCCAGCTGCCAGTCTTCTTGCAATCCCAAAAGGCTTTATACAATGTTCCTTATCAAACATCTGTAAAACAGACTATGTTGCCATTGAGTAAGAAACAAAGTTTTGAATGGATAAATAATCACTTGAACATAGAGGAAAAAAATGTATGTTCATATAGTCAATTTTCTCATTTGAGAGAAGCAACTAGTAGAGATCTACAAAAGTGTGTGCTAAACCTATGGTCCTCAGCACTGTCAAAAATGAGGGCAAAGGGTGGATGAAGAGTGAAACAACAAAGTTTTTTGGTATTACAAAGTCATTCAAGACAAGAGAGATAAGGACCATCTGAGAAAAATTGCAGAACATAGTATTTGGTAACAAAAAGCTATTTAAATGAAATGTAAATAAATATGGGGGAAAATAATCTCAACTTTAATTATATATAAGTCCTAACTTAACATATGCAGCCTGTCAACCAGGAATGAGATCTTCAAATTATAAATAGTAGATAACTGTAGAGAAACAGTTCTATGAAAATGTCAGCTCAAAATGGAAAATATAATTATACCTCTCTGTAATTTCACAGTGTGTTCACATCTTGAACACCGTAAATATTTCTGGCCCACTTTCCCCTCACTCTTTCTCCAAGTCAAAATGATACAGAGAAGCTCACAAAGATAATTGAAAGTATGAAATAGTTTCAGTACAAAGTTTAATTAAACAACTTAAGAATTGTAAGGCTAAGAAAAAAAGACGAGGGAAGAGGGATGTCTATGAAATCATCGAGATTATGGAGGAGTTAAACAGGGACTGACAGCACCAAACAAGGGGCTCTCAGATGAAGTTCGTATATGGCAAGTTCAAAACTAAAAAGAAATAACTCTTTGTGCAATTAGATTACTACAGGACATGTCTGGTGCTAGAAGTTGATATAAGCTTAAAAAAGAATTGGAAGAAGAATCCACAAACTCTCAAAAATGCTGTTGAATAGCAAGAATTGTCCAGTTAGTTCTGAACTGCAAGTATCTATGGCCTGGAAGAGTAGACTCAGGAAATAAAATTATTAGTATTACCTGAGGCCTTCTGAAGGCAAGTAACTTCTTTCCTTTATTTTTGTGCCCCCAGCTGTTGCATTTGAGCAAATTCTGTCTTGCTGCATCCTAGGGTCTTGCTACACTGCTGTCGTTGTTGTGCTTTCCATTGCATTACATAAGTGTAATGTGATATATGACTTACATCCATGTAGCCAAGCTGATCACCTTGGTTGGTTGAAGCTCAGAGTTATCTGATGATACAGTTTGCGCACTGGTTAAGTTTCAACCTCAGCTGGAAGCACTTTTGGCAGACGCATGAGTGAGAGGTTTATGGAAAGTTCAACACCCGATCTGCAGCAAGGGCAAACTCTGTACCAGCTTTGTTGAGGTCACAGAGCACTTTCCAACCTGGATTCAAAAGACGAATGAAGAAAGACCCCTACTTTTCTACCCTGATATCTCTTCTGAGGAGTGTTGGAGCAAGGAGTTTAAATCTAATCAGGTACTTCTTCCTAGACAGTATTTTAACAGCACTGTAACTGCCCTTTGCACTTCCAGCACTGAGCTCTGTTTCCCAGCACGTCGTATTTCACATGGCATATGAATTGCCCTTAAATAAATAACAATAATAAAAAAGACAACACCCAGCTCATGAGAATGCAGAAGGCATGCGGTGACAGGAAGGCTTCTGAACTCAGGCTGCAACTAGGGTCAGAATTCAGGAATTCTTTTCATTCCTGGTATTGAATTGAGGTCATCTTGCTCTTTGATGTTGCCTGGAAAATGAAATGAACTATTAACATCTGGATATGTTTCCCCGTTGAATTAGAAACATTTACAAATCCAACACTGCGTGTAAAACTTAGGATTTCTCATGATAAACTACAACTAGAGTATGTTTCTAGTGTATTCTGGACTGGTTGACCAGTGGCCTCCCTTCCTCCTTTTTTTGGCTTGCGTTTTACTTCATTACATAATTGTTACATCTTCTTAAAGGTCAGCCAGAGTATAATTATATTTTATTGGAGGTGAGATGTAAGCAAATGCTTGATCTTGCCCTGCCAGTTTTCTTAGGTATTCTGCAGAGCTGGCTTACAATGTGCCAGTATTCATAAAAGGAGATCATATTTTCAAATCTGTATTGTATTATTCATAAATATTTCAAGGTACCTGCGAACCTAGGTTAATAGCTATCGTGTCCCAGGAAACTAAAAAGGCAGCTCTTTTGCACTCACTGAATTCTGTACAATAAAAACATGCTTCTGTGCAACTGGACACATATGAATATTTATTTACCATGCCCACTTTATTCACTGCTTCCCCATCCTAACTTGAAAATAGTTAAACTCAGGAATGCAAACATGGAATTCTTGCAAAGCTTGTTTCACTAGATGTAAACTCTAAAGCCCAAATATAAATTATTGAATACTTTGTTTTAAGAACTTAAGCATTTGTTCATCGAATTTTTACTTTAAACAGATGCTGTAGATACAGATGTAGCCTTTTTGCATTCACATAGGGCTGATATTATTAAGAATATCCACATGAGAAAAGGTTACAAAGGTGAATTGGCATATATTGTAATTTAGAGTACGTTTTGCTATAGCTGACTGACAGACACATTTAGAAAAGCAGATACTTTGATGAGAAGATCAACCGCATGATATTCTCCCAGCATCTTCTCCAGAGTCTCAGTGCAAACTAACATAAGAATGCTACGTATGTGTCAAGAGAAATAAACACATATTAAAACAGACATTCATTTTCCTCAAACTAAACTCTGAAACCACATGCAACAAAATACTGGGAAAAGGTAGAAATGCCAACTTTATAGCAACAGTCACATTTCAGATAAAGAAATGCTTTTATATGAAGTTGTATCCACAGTGCCTAGCATAAAATATTAATAGTACCAGCGATGTCACTTTATAAATGGGAAGGAAGTGTTCACAGGCGAGAAGCATTTGATTTAAACATTCTGCTGTTCAAAAAATACATAGCATTTGTAATTAAAAACTTCATCTGTTGGCTATTACCAATAAGAATACTGGTGCTCTATGTTCGATGATTTTATTCAGGTGTACGACCAGAGCTTAACATAAAGCAGCTTTATCTAAAATTGCAAAGTATTACTGTTGAGCTTGTATACCAAGGCATTAAATGACCTTATTCTTAATAACTTAATTATCCTAAAATGATCTTCCTGTTTTTTTCGTGCGAGGCTAACTCTAGTTAAATGTTGTATTCATTTGTCCTCTTTTCTTAAAATAGCCTGGGAGGAACTGAGCAGCATTGTACTTCCCCTCTATACATGCTGGAGGTCAGGCTGTTTTGTTTCACACAGAGCACCTCTGCTTTACATCGCATCTTTCCTGTACAAGGTCCAGAAGAGGCGGCAAGCAGCTTTTGACAACGTGAACCTTGCTGTCCTCAGTGTGAAAAGGGACCTGGTTGTGGTCAGACATGGGCAGCAAGCTAGCATTTAGAAAATAGTTCTCAACTAATGGATAAAGTATTTTTAAGCATGCTGGAATGGCTCCACAGCCAAGCTGTTATAAATGAATAGGCCTTTTGTTGGGAGCCTTGATCTCTTCCCTCCTTCCTCCCTTGCTCCCTCCCCCTTCCCCTTTGTCAGGATGAGTCAATATCTTTCTAATTGGGTGTCCTTTCTGGACTTTTTTTCCAGGTTTTAGGCATTAAGAAAGTTCAAATCCTTAAACGCATAGCCTTGGTGCCCAGAAACCATTTTTCCTTTAACGGATTTATTGCTTCAAGAGGTATTCATTTCAGAAGGCTCAACAGTATTGTTATGTTTTTTTTTTTTTTGCTGTGCACAGAAAATGTAAAAGGCACTCAGTTGTACTTCAGTGAAATGGCATTATCATCCCAAGAATGAACAAACTGATTTGTTATGTCCTTAACAAGAAGCCAGTCAACTTCTAAATAGTGTTGTGGGATTGTTCTGAAACTGTGCCCTGGTATGCTTTCTGAGATAACTATCCTACTGTCGCAGTGGTAGCTCTTATTTTGTCATCACATCTTCACTAACTCTTTGAGGAAAGAGAAAGCGAGTAAAGCTATCTCTGTCAATAATACTGCCAGTGAGACAGGCCAAAACTGAGCACTAGAGTCAGAGACAAAACTGAAAATCCTGCAATGGTGCCTCCTAATGGAGCCTCCTGAATCCTCTTCAGGATGGCTGCCAGGTACATTTGCTAATTTCCCAGATAGCGGTCTGGAGATTTTTAACAAAGAACTACTGCTTGGAGTTCGCTGGTGAGAAGCTAGACTATAGCATTCCTGGGAAGTAAATCCTACTATCCTTACTTCATAGGCAACAGAAAGAAGGCACACACAGACTGTTTTGTTTGTTGAAACTATGAAAGTTTGTGGTAGATTTTAGAAGAGAACTGAGGTTTCCTACATTACCAAAAAAAGAAAAAAAAAGAAAAAAAAAGAGGAAAAACACATATCATTCCTGCGTATTAGCATAGCAAAACTTGTCAAGTAACTACATGGCCTTATATCATTTGCTCCCTGTGCTTTTGAAGACAGAGGACTCAATGCAGATTAATGTTANAAAAAAAGAAAAAAAAAAAACAATGGTAGACAGTGCTAGATTCAGAATAAGCAGTGTGTTTATGGAAACATGGATGGGACTCAGAGTTTAGATGCACTGAGACCATATTCACCCTAAGGCTTGGGCAGTTTCTAGAGGGGAAAAAAGAAATTCCTCATCACATTAAAATGTGATTTTTATACATTTCTTTGTGAAGACTAGAGCATAATGCTTGAATTGTATGAACCACTTATGCATACAGTCTCTTAAATGGACAAAATCTGATGTCAGAGGTAATGGAAGCGCAACTCATTGCAAATTAGTGTAAAATCTCATAGTGTGTAGCTGTGAAGGAATTAGAGCACATTTTGTTACCAGCTTTTTGTATGTTTCCCTGGAATACTTGCTGCTGACTACTCTCCAGGAGAGCAGATGGCTCCAGGAGAGTTTCTGGAGTGATCCAGCGTGGCAGTTCCTTGCTCCTGCCCTCTCACTGCAAAAGCGTTATGGAGCACCTCTGAGTAAAGGGGAGTGAAAAGCAGGGTCCCCCCACAACAGTGTTTCTCTGCTTATTTCCTATCTACTTTCTGAAATTATTTAGGGAGAAAGAATTAGACATCTAACAACCATAAACAGAAGTACTCATGTATTTTACTTTCCAGTAGTAGTCCATCTCCAGTTTTTCTTAGGATGCTGTTGAAACAAATCTGTTATGTATGTTCAAGAATTTAAATTTCCTTCCTTTTACCATGCAGATCATTGCTAGTACATACAAAGAAAACTTGAAGGTAGGAAACTGATGGGGCAAATGAGATCTTACTTTCTTTTTCTACCTACTGTTCAGTAAGAAGGAAAAATATTTTCTATTTCTTTTTGATTAGTATTTATGGAAATGACAGATTATCACTGGAAGCGATGTCACCTGCTTCCAATGTAGTCTTCTTTGATACATTCTCCAAAACAGTCTGTCTGACTCTTCAGCATCTTCCTTCCAATTTTTCCTTCGTTTCCACTAAACGAAAAGAGGGTTGAATTTCTTGGCACTTTAGACTGAAGTATGTGAACTCAGAATAGGACTATCCTGAGCAGAAGTACGATGATGAGATTGGTACAGATGACAGCCTCACATTCTTGGTTTTAATAATTTAGCTGCAGAAGACATTGACTGTTTTTTTCACAAAAGTACCACTGACGCCTTCTTTAAAAATAAAATAAAATAAAAAATTAAAAAAAAAAAAACAACCAAACATGGTTATTTTGTGGATAGCAGACTACCACATGGGTTCTGTGATTGATTTGTATCTCCTGGTATTCACTGTCTAAATAAATATGGGGTAGGATCTCAGCATTGGTGTTTTTACTTGTGACTCACAGCATTCACTAAAAAAAAGATAATTCAAAATCCCCCAATCCCTCAACTCCAATTTCTTCTCCAAGCTCTCATAAGGGTTTTCCAGCAGAGCCTCCCTTCTTCTAATTCCAAAGTGGCCTACTTCTACAGTGTCATTCCTTACTTCATTTATACTTTTGGAGGTATAAATGAAATGGGCCCATTCCCAGGAGACAGGAGAATTGCAGCCACTTTGGACCTGCTTCCAACATGGGCTAACAGGCCAGCTTAGCAGATGACAATTGTTACTCATCTACAGTAGCAAAATGAAAATGAATCATAAATCTTGACTCAAGTCACATATATTCTCAGTGGAGTCTCAGCCCTCAATTTCCACACAGGTAACTCCCTCATGCAATGATTTCCCTTTAGCCCAGCTCTTAGAGAGATGATCATGTCCCTGATGAGTTCTTCATGTGCTTTACCTATACCTGCCCTTCACGTGACAGAAGTGGGGGCTCTCGCCTGCAGTTGTATCGCAGCATTTCAAAGTTTCATTTACCCAGCAAAATCTGTCTTTTTAATGTTGTCCGTTGAACGTTCTTATCTTGCTGGCTGATGGGAAAAGTGTGGCTGGAATATTCTACCAATAAATAACTCCTGTGATTATCAAATGCCTTGACTCCACTTCAGCATTTAATCACCCTCAAAAGCTATAAATCGCCTCATATACTCCTCCACTATGAACACTGTCTCTTAATCAAACTGGACTAATAAGTTTAAGAGACATTACCCACTTATATGTGGATTTTGGTAGGTCATAAGAATAATGAGCCAGATGCACAGGAGATGTAAAGAACAATAAAAGTGCCAAGTCCTTAACTTAGAGCTCACACAATATGCACAGAGCAAAAAATATATGGTATTAATAGAAAAGGCTACCAACTGGTTCATGCTTATTTACATTAGACGTGATGTATTTATTTACATCCAGCATTAAAGTTTTTACGTTATTTCTCATCTGTAGGTGTGTTTGAAAAAAACAATTAATTTAGACCTGTTAACAAGTCTAATTCTCAATACTGTCTGATAAACTAGTACTGACAGTATTTTTACTTGGAAGAGGTTATTATATTTCAAATTAGAGCTAAATCTTTTATGTATTAATTCTATAATACTGTGAAGGAGATTTCTTAAATGGACGCATTATGGCCTTTTTGGACATTCATATTTGTGCATCAATGGCTGTATGTATGTTATGTTATTTAATCATATTTTAAAAAAAGTCACCTGAATATGTATTTATACAAGGTGCTGCAAGCATTCTTGCTGATAGCTGTCCATAAAAGTCTAGTGTACAAACCTGATCACTGCTCATAAACTGTATTAAGAAATTAAAGTTTTTAACAGCTTTCCTACCCCTAAGCACTAAAACTCAACTATGTGAACTATAACGAGTTACAAGATAAGCAAACCACAGCTGTATGAGGCAGCACAGAGTGTGAGTGTTTGTGTTTTGAGCCATAAAGTTGCAACGAAATTACATTATGGTAGGATCCTCTCAGTCCCTGTTCAAGTCACAAATTCTGGATGTAATAATCTAAATATAATGCTGACTTGGTACAGTATTGTATGTGTTAGCAACTGGAAATAAAAATCTGTATGCTTGGAGGCATAGCCTATGCTTTGTGAAGATAAGTGAGACATCATAAACTGAACAGTTTTAAATCTTTTCTGATTTTGCTCAGAGTATGGCACAGGTGACGATTCTACAACTTTTCTGATCTCAATAGAGCCATATCTCCTTTAATTGATAGAGTTATATTCCCAATTTGCCAAATTGCACATGGCATGCAGAAAGCTGATTCTCTCCCAGTAGTGGTATTTCATGAGATTGACTGTAGATTTATAAACAGCCAGAGTGTTTTAAGAGGAGAGCAAAGTCTGAAGACTGAATGGAAGAGTAAAGTAGGAAGAACCTAGTCATAAATTAATGAGCCTAAATATTCTTCATACATTACAAAATAAATTGTAGTATTGATTAATGCAGTGAGCAGCCCAATTCCATCCCATATTATTGTCACTTCAACCCGAACTTGCAATTTTCACAAGTTTCAGCATTTATCTTTGGAACAGTCACCTGTCATGCTTAATGAAACTAAGTGACAATTGTATTTCTTTTGGTACATTAATATAATTAGAGTTTTCTGAAACCAACTTCAGGGTTAAAATAAATCATAGAACTTCATTAACTACTGCAAGATAAGTAATACAGCTTTCTGCTTTTTTCTTAAGTACTGTAGGTCTGCCTTACTGTTACTTTGTCTCCTTTAATAAATATTGATTACGATTAAATACTTTATAATATATCTTTTTCCATTCAAGAGTTCTAGGCATCCACCTTCACAAATGAGGATAAATGTATAATCTCATGGTCTACTGTGGCATATCCTTTACACATACACAATGTGAGTGTAGTTAACCGTGGCTGTCTAGACAGATACTTACACAAACATTAATGTATACGAACAGAAGTCTATTGTGTATTTCTAAGACATTCACCTTATTTTGCCAAACAGTGCATTTCTTGGCAGAGCAAATTAATATAGTATTTTGCGCATTGCTATATCCGCGGACCATGATTCTAATTTTGTTTGCATCCGAGTGAGGCAAGAGTCATGGTACTGTTCTCAAGTTCTCTCATTTATGTTGAGTAGGCAAGATGAAATGTGTTCTGCTTTATTTTAAGTCTCTGTTGTCACAGGAGATGGTTGCTGTTATTCACCACTTCACATTCCACAACAAATGTTATATAGAAGAATTTAAAGTGTTACAAGATATAAGAAGCAGCAGATGTTATGTGAGAGGGATTGCTGGTGTTGTTTTTTTTTGTATCATAAAGGAAAAAAATTACAGATCTATGTTTCTCCTTACCCTCACGTTTTTGTATATTTAGTTTCAATTTTATACATGGAGAATTTGATGGCCAACAGCCTAGATGCTTCTGAAGATTTAGTTTTTGTGTATGAATCCTCATGCATGTTTTTAAAGTATGATTTGCAATAATTCAAAACATGTTGGGTTTTTTTTAATATTTTATTTCTCAGTGTACTTGATGTCAGGCATAAGGAGGCGCATATTGCATAGAGGACACGTTCCTGTGTTGAAAAGACTCTATTTGCTGCATAGTTTTACTGTCATTTTAGTCAATGACTAAACCTGGGCTGTGGGATGAAGAGCATACATTTCTGAACTAGTAGTATGTTTTGGAACTCCAAGCTGCTGATGACTAGGAGAGTTCATATTGGTTTGAGTGCTCTGCTACAGAAACTTTTAAATGTAAATCATACTTTTTCCCTTAGGAAAATGACACCTTGGTGATGCTACGGTGTTTTGAGAGAACACTTCAAAAACTCTTTTCTAAATTAGCTATGACTTTTTTTCAGAACTATTCACAAATGGTAACATGAGGAGGCAAGACACCATCAGTCAGCCAGCAGCATTTATTTTGGAGAGAGTGTGCAGGGTCACCACAGGAGGAGCACTCCTACTTACAGCCCCAGAACAGACTGATGGTGATGTGATGAAAAATAGAGGGGGCTGGAAGTCTCATGTCCCTGCTACCAGTGTGAGAAAAAATATTTCTTCTTAATTGTATTTATGGTGTAAACTAATTAGAAGTATATTTTTGACCCTAGAAACAGGTGCGTGAAACTTAAACTAGTCTGTGTAAAGTATTGGGTCAAGTTCAGGATAGGTGCACTACTGAAATAAAAAATCTGACATCTTTTTTTCCATTTTACTAAAACAAAATTGGGCAAAAATTGGAGAAATGGATAGATTTCCAGGACTGGAAAACCAGTGACTCTACCTTGCAGTGAAACCAGCAATGATACAATGCTGAGGTTGATTCAATTTTACTTGGCTGTAGGAGATGGTTACCAGAACTTTACTTTTATTATAATAAAACATATTGGATGAAAATACAAATAATTTATTGTAGAGACATAAAAGTCACCTTGGAAAACTATGGAATTTATTTAACTTTTTTTTCTGATTCTTGACGATTACAGTAATTTGTGAACTGCTGCCATTTGTATCTTGAAACAATCTGAGACAGAACAGCTAGCATGTTAGAAATTTAAA
The DNA here is from genome assembly GCA_016647715.1 of Pavo muticus. NCBI lineage: Eukaryota > Metazoa > Chordata > Aves > Galliformes > Phasianidae > Pavo > Pavo muticus. The sequence goes on from JACDJE010000030.1 coordinate 1,929,417, forward strand.
GTAACTGAGTACAAACTATTTTATTTTATTTACAGTCATAAAAGAAAGAAAAAAACAGCTCAGACCTCAAGATTACTGGTTGTATAAGTTTACTACAGCTTGTTTATAGCTCTTACATGTAAAACAATGTTAAATAAAATTATACTTTAACATTATAACTTTTACAGCATTTTCATTAATACTTTAGAATGGTTAAAATAAACCACAGAAAGAGGAAAAGAGAAATGGAGGAATTTGTACACTGCAATAGCCTTCCTCACTATACTAAAATGTAACCATTTATTTTAAAGGAAATCACTAAAATTCCACTGATTTTATATACATACACACACATTCTCTCTCTCTCTGATATGTAACAGACATTACACATTGTACGAGGGAGTATAATCACACCCATCATTCAGTGGGTAGGACTCCATAAGCACTATCCGAAGGTGCTGCATGTGTGGGACGTTTTGATTCTAATTTGAGTTTTCTAATTTTATTATAATTTTAGATGAGATGTTATAATATTTATCTACAAGGGCATAAATATTTGATTCTTACATGGTTTGCAGTTTATACTTGCAATTAATTGCCAAAGTGCTTATCTGAACACTTTTTGGAGCGAATGTCTGCAGTAGTATAAAACCCACAAAATACTTCTCAGTACTACTTATTAAACTAATACAACTGAAAATATTTAAAAACTACTACTTGCCACTCTGCACCATGGGCGCTACCTAGTTCTTGAAATGATGTAGGTAATTTCCTCTTCACTCTTTCTAGTTATTCCAGTTAGTCTACAGGATGAGGTGGGACAAAGCCAAGTCTTCCCTAGATTTTCTTTTGCTTCCTGTGGAAAATCCGCATCCTGTGGGAAGAGACACAGGACTATAGTAGACCTGGACTCAAGATCCCAAGATTTGTAGTACTTTCATTTAAATAAACAAGAAACTGAGGCAGAAGACTTTATTTACTTCCCTGACTTAGGCAAGTAAGAGTGCTTTTCTTCCATCTTTATTTGCATGGGTTGCCAGGATATTCATTTATCAATGCAGAAAACAACAAATTGTTGATTCAAAAATCATCATATTTTGTGAAGTAGAAGAAAGAGCCTTGTCCAATCCAGACTGCTGACTGGCATAGCAGAAGAACTCTATGTATACTTAATATTCAAATAAGCATTTGATGCTAAGACCTTAGTCCAGTCACTTACAAGGATGCCAAAATGAGAAATGGAGAGCATGTATTCAGGCAATTAAAAAATATATATTTTGATTATAATTAGTAGATAGGAAAAAAAAAAGAGTGGAAAAAGAGATATCATGAAATATTTTACTTTAAGAAAGGCATAGTTTAAAGAATTTTTGCAAAAGTGGAATTTGTTTTTCTTTGTGAGTTGTAAAGACCAGGGTGAGAAATGACTGTGCAGAGCTCTGAGTGAGAAGCATGAGCAAATAATTTCTGCTTGTAAGTAGAGAAACAATTATTTATCAAAGATTTGATTGTGCTTTCAGTATTATGGACTCATAATATGCAAATGCATTCTGTTGTTAACATATATTCACAGCATACGTCCTGGAGGTTCCAATGGAGCTTTTATGAGATGTGCTCCAAATATGCATTAGGAATAATATGCAATACATAACTAAGACCATTCTGTATTATAGAACTGTAACACAGAATGCACAATATCTTTAATATCTGGTTCATAGTATACTGACATCTCCAAAGCAACACCTGTACTGTACTGTGCAGTATGAATTCATATTGAAGATGAACAAATTTTGCTAAATTTTTATAGATCTCTGGATGTGATTCCATGATGTCATACAGCAAAATAGCACACCGTTTTTTGTTCCACTGCATTATTTACTTATGCGTAAAATACGCTTGTTCAAGTATTTTTCCTTTTAACATAATTGGGAAGGATTGATTAGGTATTCATTTTATATGGAAATATTTTTATATTTGTGAAATTCTAGAAATGGTATTTTTGCAAGCTTCATTTGATATTGGCAATTAGTTTGGTAGTGCTGAGAAATGATAATGTAAATTTCACAAATACTCACCATTGTTAAGAATGTGCATAAAATACTAAGGTAGAATAATGCCAGATGCAGATACTACTCTGACTTGGTTTTCTTTCACCTGTAATAAAAGAAGCTTCTGGGACCAGGTCTAATGTGTCTGTGCCCCCAGGAAGCAAAAGAAAAGCTGGGGAAGACTTGGCTTTGTCCCACCTCATCCTGTAGACTAACTGGAATAACCAGAAAGAGTGAGGAGGAAATTACCTACATCATTTCAAGACTGGTGTTTAATGGTGTTTAATTCGGTGAATTCAGTAAGCTATTCTAAAATTACTAAATCTCTATGTATTTCATGTTCCTATATTTTGTATTTAGTTAACCACAATTTTTAATCCATATTCACTTAAACTGCTTAACTGTCCTGTTAGCTCAAGAGATGATGTTGTCCACCACTTCTCTTTGCAGAGATGATCTTTAATGTCAAAAGAAATTCCAAATAATCTTGAATGCACTGAAGAGTCTGAATAGCCTTTGAAGTGTTTGAAGCATTCACTTCTACTGAATTTCAAGTTTCTTCTGAAGAATTAAATAAGTTTTTTTATTAAGGTGCAATATTAACTGCAAAGTGAAAAGCTGAGTAACTGAAAAGAATATATGCAAATAAATTAAATGCTGCAATCCAGCAGCTAGTTTTAATTGAATACTGAATATTTCTGTGTGACTTATTTGTAGGAATGTAATAAATTACTAGTCGCCGTTTTGTTGTGATGAAATGTCATTTTGCATGCCTCAATATATGATCTGTTACTTTTTCATGTGAGATCTATTACTTGCCTGAGTGAGCTACTTGCTTGAGCTTGCTAAGCAATAGCTGAAACTACCATAAACCATATCATGTGATGTGCTACGCCCTAAGTAGGATAAAGCTTCCTGAGCTGCATTCATCTTTCATACAACTCCTTTGGCTTCACTGGAGTTACATCAGAAATAATTCTTCTCAATATATTTTGTTTCATTTTACAATTTATCAATTTTAATGAAATCTTTGCTATAATATTTCAAAGAAGGTAGTTCATTATAAATAGGAAACTAGCACAGAGAAGAAGGATATATATATGTATTTAAATTCATATTTACTTTAACTGTAATTCTAATTGCCACCTTGGGTCTGCACAAAGCAACCGTTAAACCTCACATTCTTTTTCTCCCCACTGAGGAGTCCATCCTGTGGCAGAGAAACACTAGACCTGGGCAAGAATCACTTATGGTAGAAAGACTTCTTCCTCCAAATGGCAGTGTGCAGCATTACTGGAATCAATTGCTTCTCTGCATTTCTTGACTCAATTTCTGATTGTGGAAGGACTTAAATCTGTATGCCTCTAATTTCATTTTGGCATACTAGTGCTTATTGTTCTCTCTGTGCTCTATGGAGATGGATTTCCTCAGAATAGAAGGGATGGTTGCCCTGCTACGACCAGCTGGTGTTTAAACCACTGTCAATCCCACTGCACTTCAGTGATTGTGTTTTAGAGAGTAAAAAACCTAATCTAAAACAATCTACAGGCAGAATCCAGCTCTGCTGTGGCTTCTGAAGATGTTTTGGAGAAGGGTAATATACAAACCAGGCCACGAAAACCAAGAACCCATTGGGTCCAGGCATGCTAATGTCCTTCAAATTGCCCTTTAGTGTGTTTCTTTTCTGCTGAACTTCCTATGTTGCCTATATTCTTGATTTCAATCTAATTTAAAATGAATTTTTAAACTTAATTTGAAATGCTGTTATTTTATAATGTAATTTATCTTTAAAACTAACTCTCTTTTTTTTTTATCTCTCTCAACTATAGTGGTCTTCCCATTTCGGTGTTGCCACACTATAAAATATTTAGGGCAGAGAGCCTGCCATTGTCCCATCAGTGAAAACAGCTGTGAAGTTTAGAATAATATACATATTCCAAAAATGCATTTTACGAAATTGAGAATTATGCTCTTAGATATAGGAGAAGGATGACTTGAGCTCACAGGTACTAAAATACCAGCTATCAGTCATGGATTTACTATTTTTACTATTTTGTTCATCTTTCAGAAACCTGAAAGTTACATGGAATGTTAAGGACATAAAATCTTTGCACTTTCCCCTGTTCTTGCTGACAGAAGGAAGACAGCATTTGTTTAAGAGTAATCTTGAGGAAGTATGGGGAGCAAATCCAGGCAGCTTCACCTGTACTGATCCAACTATTTAACAATCACTCCTCTTTACCATGTAAGCAGTAATATTTCCACTGAAGTATTTTTCTTTTCTTTAAAGCTATACACAAGCTTTCTTCAGCATTGCTGAGAAGAGTAACTCTGCTAGCCAGAACTTCCTCCTTAAGAAACCGATATCCAAAAAAATTCGGACTGAAATTTTTACTTGGAAAACTCAAGCTACAATACAGCTTAAGGTTTTAATAATGTAAGTAAAAATACCCTAAAATTTGGAGCAGTTTTTTTGGGGATATAATGGATTTAGTTTAAATAACAACTTGTGTCTTTCTAAAATACTTTCACTCAGTGATGAGCCTCATTTTGGTTGGAGGTGATATCTATTTTATGTCTCGTGTGGGAGGTCAGACTAGAAAATGGTGACGGTCAGTTCTGTCCTGAAGACATATGACTGTGTTCTGCGTTTCGTGCACTTTTAATAGGATTTTGTTTTCCTGAAATGTTCAGTAAGGAAAGAAACATAGAGCAGGCTTTTAGAAAATTTTTACATGCCTACAAACCATACTTACTGCATTTAAAAATGTTTTGAGCTTACCTTCACATCCACCTCCCAAACTGCCATTATGGTCTTGAAAAGCATGCCTGAATTTTCTGATCTAGCAAGATCAGAAGAGCGTAGTGGAATATATATATATACAGCCTGTACCCTGGTTCCTGTAGTAAGATCCATTATGTCTCATGTTTGTAATGTACTTGAAGGGCTGCTGCTGTTAGGCTGCCCACTCCCTCAGAAGTTTAAATAATAGTTTAGAAAAACATAAACTTTAAGAAACAGTATGAAACAATAGGTTTAGATTAGCAGTGTTAGGCTGTCAGGAATGTGCCATATCGTTGGCTTCTGCCAATGAACTTCGTCTATCTGTGGTATCTCACCAACATTGACCACATCTGGATCTATCTTTTCACAATCAGTAAAACAATCATGGTACAAGCAGCACCACAGCTTTTCAATGTAGTTGAATGTGTTGCACAGTATTTTTTAATGTTATTTCAGTGAACTGAACTTCTTGCATATTGAATTATCTGAACTTGTTTTATTTGATTTTGCTTGGGCTTATTGCACACTGCACCAATTGCAGTATGGCAACATCAGCTGAAGATCCTCTTCCGTTCATTCAGTTGGTTGTTTCAATCTCTATGTAGGCAACTACTCAGCAGAACCTTCATGGAGTGAGTTCATGCCATCATCTTTTTGAAAAACTAACTTGGTGTTCAGATAAACTGAACACCAAGACATTTGCCATGTGTGTGTTATAGATAAGGTTAAAAAAAATAAGCCATAAAACATGGATTGTATCTGCTAGATAGACACATCCAATGAAACATTTTGAAGGCAGGGTGTGGCCAGCTAAATTGTCGCTCCTCCCACTGTTCTGTGCTACTTCCCAGTTTCAGAGGGAAAAACACAGGCTTGGACATTGAGGATGAGTCATAACCTCTCTTCTGCTACTGACTCACTTGCGAGTTTGAGGTAAGTCCTTGTACCTTATGCCTGAAGTGCTCTGCCTCCAGGACAGTGAGGAGAGAAGCATCTGTTGTATACTGGTACTGTGGAAAGTTATACAATGTTTTCTTAGATGACAAGTGCAGATATTGATACCCGCATTATTATTATGCAATGCAATATTAAGTTTGTGTACGCTAAATGGAATTTTTACTTGGCTTCTTCCAGACATAGCACATTTTTTTTTTTCCATTATATCATGAAAAAGCTTAAGGAATTATTATGTTGTACCAAAGAACATTTTAGTTTACTGAAATACTTAAAAATGATCGTATTTTTCGGCAGAAAATATATAAACCTGAAATAGCATTTCTTATTAGTTGCATTACACTTACCTCTTGCACCAATAGTGCCCAATAATAAAGCTAAACTGTGATGGCTTTTGCAGTTAGAGGAGGCCCTAACGTGGGTGGTGTCCCAAAGGAAATGGCTCCTACTCAGGTATTTACACTGTACGGTCAGTTTGTGAGCGTTGCAGGGAAATGCTCAGCTTTAAGAAGAGAACTTTTAATATCTGATCACATTTCTTAGTGCTTATGATATCAGAAGCAATATCCACCAGTTTTCTTTTCCCATGTTGGGATGCAGCCAAGTTTATAACTTGGCTATTTTTAATTCCTAGTTCCAACTTCCTAGAAGGTACCTGCTTGTCCACTGTGATGGGACACAGCAGTAAAGCACCTTTACTAAACCATGCTAAAATTTCTGTCTTTTAAAGAAATTACAGACTAAAGATGAACACGTAACGAGAGAGGTGTACAGAGCTGGGGTAGGATGTCCAAGAAACTGTAATGTATGGGTACAGTGGTGCAGGTGAGCAGTAATGGCAGCACTCCATAGTGTGGGCAGCAGCAGAGCGTAAGCCAACCAAACCAATTGGTGTAATGGGAAAGAAATGTGTTTAGAGAAACACAGGTAAGGCTGCTAGGCAGGTACTTGCGGAAGGAGTGGTTTGCTCTCTGGGTTATTGCATTTGAAAAATACTTGTCCTGTCCTTCCTCCTCGCATACCCGTGCCGTGCTGTGGGCAGAGGCACACAGGCTGGGACAGGTCTGAGGGGTGGCAGGCCGGGTGGGCAGCAGAGGCCCACAGCCCTTCCCCTGACCAGGCTGCCGCTGTTTGAGGCGCGACGGGGTGAAGGCAAACAGTAACCACCGCAGCGCTCAACTTCTGAGGCAGCGGCTGCACCATGTGAAGTGCCTCAGCCAAACCCTACAGCTGTAAGCCTTGTCCAGGCATGAAAGCCTTCCTTTCAGGGTGGTGGGTTTTTTTTTTTTTTTTTTTTTTTT
>JACDJE010000030.1:1938354-2100675 GCA_016647715.1 Pavo muticus
AAAAAAAAAAATAATAAAAGAAGATTAGATGATTAGATGCAGAAGATCAGGCGGAACACAACTCTTAGAATCATGTTTTGGCCAGAAAAAACAGTATTTGTGATACATGTTTATTTTCCATGTGTTGCTTTTCTCTGTCATGTGATCCAGTGGCCACCTGGTTAAAGGCATTGTGTAGGCCATACATCAGAGTTAGGGGAGTTTCAAGCCAGTGAGCTAACTAGCCTGGAGAACAGTCTTCTTCTTACAGTACCACTTTGAATTGTGTTTTTACTATGAAATAAAGTTGTATATGATTCAGTTTCCGTAAGATTTTCAATACCTGCTCTTCTTTTTAAGGAAAGTAAGGAGAAGAACAGTGGCCTGCACACAGACAAGTTCTTTGCAGAGCCTGAAAGGCAAGGCTACAGCTCAGAGCTGTCAAAGTGAAAAGTTGTAGAGTGACTTTTTCAGGGATCACTAAGGTACAGAGAAGTGTAATGTGTTGATTCAGGTTTGCTCACCGGCCACACCTTTCAAGGCACATGATCAGTTTTAAGGGACATGCATAGTTCCCAGAAAGGTAAGGCCTTTTTCATTTTTTTACTCAGTTCAGCATTCAAACGTGCTTTTTAAAAAAAAAAATTCTAGTGAACTTAGATTTAAGGATAACTGTGGATATTTGTTGCTTTTTTTCAAGTCTAATTCTGCTGGGGAAATGGGGGTGGAAAGAGGAAGAGGTGAGTTCATAACATTTCCAGTCTATATTCCAGCATTTCTGTTGTCAGCTTTGCAGTGTGTGGTTACAGAGTAAGGTAGTTGTGATATTCCAGGACTGAAGATCTCAGATAATATATCTGGAACTTTCAGCACCCTCCAGCAGTTTCTGTACCATCCCACAGGACACACAAAGTACACTGACTTCTGTAGAATTTGGAGATAATTGTAAAAGCTGTGGCTGAAATTCACATTATTTCTGGAGATGGACTAGAGTTGTAATAAGTTGAAATGATTATTAATTTACTTGGAATCATCTTCTAACAGATAATTGATGACTTCCTGTATTTACAATGAGATCCTTTAGATTTGTGTCCACCTAGGAATAAAAATTCTTTAATCAGAAAAAAATGATTTGCATATAGTATAGCAAAGTTTTAAGTACATCCTAATGAGCAAGAATATCGAATTGGGAGCAACATACTTTAACGTGTGTTCTATGTTTGTTTACCTGTTGTAGATATCTTGCATCCTGAGAACGAACTTCTTCTGAAGTTCGGTGAGGTGTCATAAAAAAATCCAAATTTCAAGGTGCTCCTTTTGTTTGCTCTGATAAATATTCAGATGCTGAAACCTAATGGTTCTTTTTCGTAAAAGGAAAAGAAACTCCAACTGAACTGTAAATACTCAGCAAATAGCTATGCTACAACGTGGAGGAAACAAACAAAAGAACTAAACTTCGGGTTGAGATTCAGCTTGGCCTACAGGTGTGGTATTCTCTTGACTTTCTCAACGTGAGAAAATGTTCATGTATTGCTTTAAGCAATATGCTCACTCATCTTCTCCGCTGCCACTGTTCTTTTCTAGTTCATTTTTTGATTTAACGCATATATAAATATTTGTGAGAATCTTGGGACTTTTCCCCTCCACACTCAGCATGCTGTGAGAGATAGTTGATGAAATGGTGTTCTTTTTTGGCAATATCAAAACGCAGTTTCAGTCTTTAAACCGTTATTTGTGTCAATAGTCTGCTGCTGAAAGAGGATGAAAGATTTAACCTAATTTCTGCAAACACTGGGTTCATGTTTTGCCACGTCCTTGTAAAAGCGTAAGTCTAGTTGTGAGCTGTTGTTCGAGATCTTTCTCACATCATCTCTGCTCTTCTGGGCTCCATAGCCCTTGGAATCAAAGTATGACTCCTTCTAACTGTGTGCAGTACAGCATAGACAGAATGCACAGTGTCATATCTATACCAGTTTACTTTGGCTGTGATCAAGTATTTTCAGCACTGGCAAGTGCCAGAATAGTTCAGCATCCCTAAACAAGGAATTTGACGATTTGTGACCAGCAGCCTTTCTGCTTTAAGGAGAACATTTTGTATATTAGTGGTCACACCATGATTGTTGCTTGGACTATGGGTAGACTTCTTCCATTAAATTCTCTGCATTTGAATAAACCAAAGAGTGCAAGAGAGAACTTCCACGGACATGGAACTATATTTTGGGAATCGAGCCGCATTTTAGAAAATGCAGCATTATCATCTATAAAGTATTTGAAATGCTTCTACCTTTGCCTGTTATTAACTGACTGAATAGAATAACAAGTGGATTAATATTTAACTTTCTGAATTTGCAAACAATGTAAAGAAATGAAGAAAAAATGATAATCACACTTAAACTATTAGAAATTTCTGATAGCCATTTAGACAATGGAAATCCATTAGATTTCTTTATTGGGTGATGTGGTGTGTATGGCCGAGTCTAGTAGAAATACTAAGCGTCAGATTCTATAAGTGGCTGTTCTCTCCTGTGCAAATCATGTCACCTTTGGTGAGTGGTGATGCAGTTATGGTTTGGTGTCTGAAGAAACCGTATACAGCAACATCAGTTCATTCAGAACCTCCATTCAGAAAACCACGAAAACAATGTGCTCTTCTTCAGCGATGTGATTCAAACCCATTAGTATTTTGTGTCTTCAGCTGTTTTCATGACCAGGAACGCTACAGTGCTAGGTAAGATGAGGTGACAGAAGAGTCACTGTGGGAATGTCTGGGAATTCTTGAAGCAACACCTATTACTGTCACCGTGACTGTTGCACTTTACTAGCAATGCCCCACTGTTAAGAGAAAGGGGTTTTTGTTTTAATGGTTAAGTTATACACTCAGATTGCTCAAACTTAGGAAGGGCTTGCCCTATTTGAATTTCCACTTAATCTGAAGAGAGTTTAGAGAATCTGTGTTAATTAGTTTTGTAGTTTTCTGTCAGCAGTAAAGAGTTTATTAAACGTTACTGACTATAGTACTTAAAACTTCCAGAAGTGTCTGACTCTAGCTAGTCATAATAATAGACTTCTGCTTTCAGTTTCATGTACATGCAGTTCCAGTAAAGTGATTCATGTCTACATGGGTGTGAGAGACTTGTATTTCACAGAGCTGACTGTTAAGGTCTTGCATCAAATTTGAAATATTTTTGTTCCATCTCATAGGCAAGTTTTATATTGCAATCATTCTTCTCAAATTCTATTTCAGACCTTCAGAAGTTAGGCTTCACTTTAAACACTTGATTTTTCTTCCTGTTAAGTAGCATCCAGTGATGAGCCTGTCTGTGCTAGTGTTTTCATTTGGATCAGCAATGCTGTTTTGAACTGAACCTCCTGTTCAACCCTGCTTTTGATTTGCTTTCTTGGGGAGTGACCTGGACTGGATTCCTTTTGAACTAAATAATCTGGAAGATGCACTGCAAGAATGTGCCTGATGCACCCTAGCCAAGAAATGATCTTGAGACTAGAGCACTAGTCCAAAGTGTGTAGGTCGCTCCAAAAGTAATGCCTGCTATTTATTTCCATGGGACTACAGCAGAGACAAAGGATACAGTAACACTGTTTGATAGAGAAAAGTCTTAGCTAAAAAATGCTGTTTTTCAAAGTAGTCACCACCATTAGCTGTTTGTTTTCACTGGTGATGAACAAGAGCCTGCATGCTGTGCTCCTAAAAGTCTGTGTCAGCAGAGGTGACCCACTCAGTGTCACCACTGCTGAAACACACCACCCACTGCCTCTCTGTGCTCACATCCACTGTTTGGTCTCCATAAATATTCAGCAGCCATCAGCGAATCTCAATGGATGCAATTTTTTCCACATGCAGGAATTCATTGACACACCTTTTCTTCATACACCCTTCCATGTCAGACGCTGACTTACAAGACTGCCTCTCTGCTGCCATCTGTTGCACAGCAACAGCATATAAAGGAATGTTGATGGGATGGTTCCATCTCTACTGCCATACCACCAACATTTGCCTCGGACATTGCGGGCCGATACAATAAAATAGGAGTGTTACTTTCAGAGCAGCCCTCATACATCCCAGTGGTGTCATATCTAGGTGTCTAAGTAAGCTTTACTTCATGCTTTCATCATTCTTCTGCCCTTACATAGTGAAAATGTTGAGTTGCTCTTGTTTCTGCATTCTTCGTGGTCGTCAGCTATGCAAGTCCATTCTACTTGTCCTGCCTCCTTGATGACAATGACGCACTCAGGTTTCCAGAAGGCTTTCCCAGCAGCTGCTTTTACTTTATTTGGTGCTGCCTCCCATATTGTTGGTGAACAGAAAATGAATGCCATAACAACAAAACCTTTAGTTGTGACAGCTGCAGGATTTTTAACTTTTTTTGTCTACCATGTCCCTGTATCAATACGTGAACTCTGAACCAGTTTCTGAAGTCGTTTGTCATGTTGCAGGTCTAGCACTTCCCATCATTCAGCTTTTTGAAAGAGAGGGCTATGTCAGTTTATGGTATTATGTGTCATCTAATGAGTAGAAATCAGCTGCCTGCGACAGTATGAGGTGATCCAACCCACTCAATATGGGAACTTGGTTTTGTTTTTTTGCTTGTGGAGGGGTTGGTTAGTACATAGTTTCTATGCATTAAGGTATGTTTCTGTGTTTGAGATCTCAGTCTTGCTGTAGCTGTGTTTGAACTCATTGGGACACATTTCTGTGTAAACTAAAGCGAGACGGTAGGTGGTTGGAGTCAGCTAGAAGGTAAAGATACAAGTGGACAAGCACTTAAAGAGGGAGAGGTGGGTGTTTGTCAAAGACTTGAGTTCTCTGAGGTGTGTCCTTCTTTACCTGTCTTTTTTTTTTTGCATTTTCTGTCAGTTTGCATGCTAATGAAACCAAAGCAGAACTTAAAAATCAATATTGCAGTCATTTGCAACTGTAAATACGAAGATTTATTCAATGAAATGTGTATGTATTGCTGTATAATTCTAAAAACAAAAAAGATTGTGGTACAATGAATTAATGTAGTATAAAATTGATTTATATATGTTTAAACTAATAACTCGGAAGAAGGAGTTCACTTTGTTCATTTATTTCATGAAACAGACATTTTTAGATGTGAATCAAGTTTTTAATTTTAATCTTGTCCGTAACATAGATACGATTTAGGTTGTTAATTGTCCCAGTTCTTTACTTGGCCTCCACATTCCTTCTTTTCCTTATTTAAACATTACATTTGCATTATTCCCTGCACAAGTAGAGTTTGTGCCCATGCTTATCTTCAGGATAAATCACAGAGTCATCAGCTATCAGACCCACAAGGATTTTGGCTAGGAGCTCAGCTCAGGGACTGCTGTTCGTTTAAAAAAGAGGAGGTACATAGCCATTCGAGTTGATGATCGGGGGCTTGAACACATCAGTAGAGCCAAGTATCTGGGTAAGAAGGCTGTGTTGCTTTTGTGACATAACCTAGAGTAACTTGCAGTGGTTTTGAGGAGAGATTGGATTTCTAAGCACAGCCAGACTCAGAACATAATGATTCTTTTCCTTCCATTATTTGAAGTGTTAGGAAGAGCATCTGGTTTTCTTCTTGGCTGTCAGTTTTGAAGGTTAGTCACTGGAGAGTGGAAGAGTGTACTAGATGAAGCAGAAGCTAACATACCAAATAAATATTACATAAAATTTCTTAAGGCTAAGCTTAATTAAAGCAGAGAAGTGTTACAAATTTATTTGAAAATACAGCGGAAAAATGACATGCTTGACTGTGGCAATATCCAGCCATTAGTACTGGTGGTTGCTGCAGGTTTTATTAACCCTGTTCTGCCATAAGCATGGCACATCAGAGAAGATTGAGGTCTTTATGTGGATTTTTACTGGTCTCATGAAGTCATTACCTTTTATAAAGTACCCATAACTATTTTTACGCACCTAAACCAAAAAATAATGACATCAACAAAATACAGACTCGAGTGTTCTTGAGACTGTTTTCATGTGTGATCAGTTGTTGATATGTTGTAGTTACACTTAGAGAGGGATAAAAATAAAAAGAGAGATACTATGATCATCAACTGTTTCTTGTAAGGGAATAATTAAGAAGTGCTTTTGTACTAAAATTTAGGCCTGGTGCACTTCCAAGAAAAATAACAATTAGGACTCCAGTATTTGTTTATTTTCAGTGTTCTGTGCATCAGTTTTTTAGTAGTGTGAACATACAAAAAAATTTAAATATACACAACTTAAGGCACACTTTTTCTAAATCCCCAGTGCACCAAGTCTGGCTAGGATGGAGATAGGTTTCTTCATAGCAGTCTCTGGTTCTGCGTTTTGGATTTCTGACTAAAACAGCATTGGTAACACACCAGTGGTTTGACTGTTGCTGAGCTGTGCTTGCACAGCATGTCCCTCAGTCACTTGGTGAGAGGCTGGGGGTGGGCAAGAGGCTGGAGGGGAAGCAGCTGGATCAGCTGAACTGAATCATAGAATTGTAGAATCATAAGGTTGGAAACAACCTGCAAGATCATCTAGTCCAACTGTCCTCCCATTACCACTGCTACCACAAGCTACTAAACCATATCTCGTAGCTCCTCATCCAGACGCCTCTTGAACACTGCCAGGGATGGTGACTCCACCACTTCCCTGGGCAGGCCATTCCAGTGCCTGACCACTCTCTGAGAGAAAAAGTTTTTCCTTATGTCTAACCTAAACCTCCTCTGGTACAACTTGTGGCNCACCTCGCCCGCGGTCGCCGCCCCCCCGGTCCCGCGGGTGTCGCCGCGGGGGGCGGGCAGCGCGCCCGGCCGCGAAGTTGCTGCTGCTCCGCCGCTGTTCCTCCGCGGTCCCGCGCCCCGAGCCGTGAGTTTTCTGCGTAGAACGCGCTAACGAGTCCTTTCGCGTGCTTGTTCCTTCAGGGCGGCGTGTTAGTTCGGCTGGAGGGAGTGCAGGCTCTGCGCTACTCGGTGAGAGCTGGCAGATGTCCCAAGTGAGGGAACCTCTTCCTCCAGGGCCTGAAGGGCCAGAGCGGGCTCCGAGTGACGGCAGCGCTTTGATCTCGCTCCCTCGAGGTGAGTCGCTTTAAAGTTTCTCGGTAATTGTTGCGCCTTTTATTTGAATGATGCGTTTACTGATTCGTTTTGTGGGTTTTAACCCCTCGCCGCTCCCCGTTTCCCGGCCCCTCCTTGGTGTACCTCTGTAACACTTTCGCTGCCCCGCCTTTATTGTTATAGCCAGAAATATCCTATGTAAAAAATGCAAAACGGGAAGAAATAAAGGATGCACTGATGTCAGCGCTGCTTCTCACTGCTTGAAAAACTGCAGTCATTGAGAGGTAGATGCTGCTCCTTGAAACCGCCTCCTCATTGCTCAGCTTTGGCGTTTGTTTTTTGGAGCTCTTTGCCAAGCTCTTCTTCTTCTCAGCCCTACAGTGAGTTGCGAAGGGCAGTCCTGGGCCAGCAGTGCTGCGCAGGTGGGAGGGCACACGCCTGTTTCTCCTCTTGGTTTACTGTGGTGCTGCACCTAATGCCTGTTCAGAGACTGTTCACTTGTTTTGTGTTTACTGCTCAACTGTTCTTCAAAGCCTGTTCATCATAGTGAGAAATCCTTCAAACTGTGTGCAGTTTGCACTTGCACAGAGTATATTGATGCTCTGATCACCTTCATGTAGAGGAGTTTGACAAGGTGTACTGTAGGTTGTCCTCAAAGCAGGGCAGTGTGTTTGCCTGCTGAGTTCTGGCCTGTGAAGATGAGACTTATTTCTTTTCTTGCATTTACAGCTACAGCTTTGTTTTTCAGAGTTCTGACAGCAGTTTTCTGCCTCTGAAGAACAGACAAATAAGGTTGTTCAAAGGCTGTGACTTTATACATAAGAGGTTAACTTAGCAGAGCCTGGTAACTTGGTTGTGCAACAGCGGATTAAAGATGCAGCCTCTGCTTTTGTAACATGGAAAATCAATAGCTATGTGAAATCAAAGTTGAAGACGCATTTGAGAAACCAGAAAGTATCTGTAGCAAAGTTTAAAAAAAAAAAGAAAAAAAGTCTGGCAGGGAGACATATTAAGTTGGCTTCTACTTATCTTATTGTTTTGGGGTTGTTTTTTTTTTTTTGTCCTGGAGAATGACTCATAACTTCTAAACAGTAAAAAAAAAAAATAATAAAAGAAGATTAGATGATTAGATGCAGAAGATCAGGCGGAACACAACTCTTAGAATCATGTTTTGGCCAGAAAAAACAGTATTTGTGATACATGTTTATTTTCCATGTGTTGCTTTTCTCTGTCATGTGATCCAGTGGCCACCTGGTTAAAGGCATTGTGTAGGCCATACATCAGAGTTAGGGGAGTTTCAAGCCAGTGAGCTAACTAGCCTGGAGAACAGTCTTCTTCTTACAGTACCACTTTGAATTGTGTTTTTACTATGAAATAAAGTTGTATATGATTCAGTTTCCGTAAGATTTTCAATACCTGCTCTTCTTTTTAAGGAAAGTAAGGAGAAGAACAGTGGCCTGCACACAGACAAGTTCTTTGCAGAGCCTGAAAGGCACGGCTACAGCTCAGAGCTGTCAAAGTGAAAAGTTGTAGAGTGACTTTTTCAGGGATCACTAAGGTACAGAGAAGTGTAATGTGTTGATTCAGGTTTGCTCACCGGCCACACCTTTCAAGGCACATGATCAGTTTTAAGGGACATGCATAGTTCCCAGAAAGGTAAGGCCTTTTTCATTTTTTTACTCAGTTCAGCATTCAAACGTGCTTTTTAAAAAAAAAAATTCTAGTGAACTTAGATTTAAGGATAACTGTGGATATTTGTTGCTTTTTTTCAAGTCTAATTCTGCTGGGGAAATGGGGGTGGAAAGAGGAAGAGGTGAGTTCATAACATTTCCAGTCTATATTCCAGCATTTCTGTTGTCAGCTTTGCAGTGTGTGGTTACAGAGTAAGGTAGTTGTGATATTCCAGGACTGAAGATCTCAGATAATATATCTGGAACTTTCAGCACCCTCCAGCAGTTTCTGTACCATCCCACAGGACACACAAAGTACACTGACTTCTGTAGAATTTGGAGATAATTGTAAAAGCTGTGGCTGAAATTCACATTATTTCTGGAGATGGACTAGAGTTGTAATAAGTTGAAATGATTATTAATTTACTTGGAATCATCTTCTAACAGATAATTGATGACTTCCTGTATTTACAATGAGATCCTTTAGATTTGTGTCCACCTAGGAATAAAAATTCTTTAATCAGAAAAAAATGATTTGCATATAGTATAGCAAAGTTTTAAGTACATCCTAATGAGCAAGAATATCGAATTGGGAGCAACATACTTTAACGTGTGTTCTATGTTTGTTTACCTGTTGTAGATATCTTGCATCCTGAGAACGAACTTCTTCTGAAGTTCGGTGAGGTGTCATAAAAAAATCCAAATTTCAAGGTGCTCCTTTTGTTTGCTCTGATAAATATTCAGATGCTGAAACCTAATGGTTCTTTTTCGTAAAAGGAAAAGAAACTCCAACTGAACTGTAAATACTCAGCAAATAGCTATGCTACAACGTGGAGGAAACAAACAAAAGAACTAAACTTCGGGTTGAGATTCAGCTTGGCCTACAGGTGTGGTATTCTCTTGACTTTCTCAACGTGAGAAAATGTTCATGTATTGCTTTAAGCAATATGCTCACTCATCTTCTCCGCTGCCACTGTTCTTTTCTAGTTCNTGAAGGTTAGTCACTGGAGAGTGGAAGAGTGTACTAGATGAAGCAGAAGCTAACATACCAAATAAATATTACATAAAATTTCTTAAGGCTAAGCTTAATTAAAGCAGAGAAGTGTTACAAATTTATTTGAAAATACAGCGGAAAAATGACATGCTTGACTGTGGCAATATCCAGCCATTAGTACTGGTGGTTGCTGCAGGTTTTATTAACCCTGTTCTGCCATAAGCATGGCACATCAGAGAAGATTGAGGTCTTTATGTGGATTTTTACTGGTCTCATGAAGTCATTACCTTTTATAAAGTACCCATAACTATTTTTACGCACCTAAACCAAAAAATAATGACATCAACAAAATACAGACTCGAGTGTTCTTGAGACTGTTTTCATGTGTGATCAGTTGTTGATATGTTGTAGTTACACTTAGAGAGGGATAAAAATAAAAAGAGAGATACTATGATCATCAACTGTTTCTTGTAAGGGAATAATTAAGAAGTGCTTTTGTACTAAAATTTAGGCCTGGTGCACTTCCAAGAAAAATAACAATTAGGACTCCAGTATTTGTTTATTTTCAGTGTTCTGTGCATCAGTTTTTTAGTAGTGTGAACATACAAAAAAATTTAAATATACACAACTTAAGGCACACTTTTTCTAAATCCCCAGTGCACCAAGTCTGGCTAGGATGGAGATAGGTTTCTTCATAGCAGTCTCTGGTTCTGCGTTTTGGATTTCTGACTAAAACAGCATTGGTAACACACCAGTGGTTTGACTGTTGCTGAGCTGTGCTTGCACAGCATGTCCCTCAGTCACTTGGTGAGAGGCTGGGGGTGGGCAAGAGGCTGGAGGGGAAGCAGCTGGATCAGCTGAACTGAATCATAGAATTGTAGAATCATAAGGTTGGAAACAACCTGCAAGATCATCTAGTCCAACTGTCCTCCCATTACCACTGCTACCACAAGCTACTAAACCATATCTCGTAGCTCCTCATCCAGACGCCTCTTGAACACTGCCAGGGATGGTGACTCCACCACTTCCCTGGGCAGGCCATTCCAGTGCCTGACCACTCTCTGAGAGAAAAAGTTTTTCCTTATGTCTAACCTAAACCTCCTCTGGTACAACTTGTGGCCGTTTCCTTGGGTCCTGTTTGTTGCATGGGAGAAGAGGCCAAACCCCTCCTCATCACAACCTCCCTTCAGGAAATTGTAGAGTGCAATGAGCTCTTCCCTGAGCCTCCTCTTCTCCAGACTAAACAATCCCAGCTCCCTCAGCTGCTCCTCATAAGGCTTGTGCTCCAGACCACTCACTAGTTTTGTTGCCCTTTTCTGGACACGTTCCGGGGCCTCAATTTCTTTCTTGTATTGAGGGGCCCAAAACTGAACACAGTACGCGAGGTGTGGCCTCACCAGTGCTGAGTACAGGGGGATGATTACCTCTCTGCTCCTGCTGGCCACACTATTTCTGAATATTTATGAACTGACCATACCGTATATCCTCATGCTCCGCAGCAAGAACTGAGAGAAGGTTTTTTGGGGGGATGTATCTCTTGCTTGAAAACTTGTGGGAGGTGGTGAGCAATTGCCTTTGTATCACTTGCTTCTGATTTGTTTTTCTTCTTCTTGTCTTCACTCATTACTAGTGTATTTTGACCCACAAGTTTCCTCACTTTTGCTCTTTCTGTTCTCTCCCCAATGCCCCACCGGGGAGGGAAGGTGCTTACTCTGACTTACCACATCCTTATGGCAGCATCTGACAGGAGTTTGGCTTCTCTGTTGGGCGAGGAAGAAGTGGAAAATAAAATATCAAATAAATGCTTAATGTCTCTGGTGCAATTTTGAAGTTATTGTTAGGAATATTCATGGGCAAGATTTAATATGAATTCAATAAATCAAAGAATATTCACTCAATTCATTTTAATTGGTATTCAATAGCAGTTGTTTTCTTTGTGTCTTAATAGTGCTTCTTCTTTCTTGTTAGCTGATAGCATTGTTTACAAGGTTTTGACTGGCTGTTTGTCATATCTAGCTAGAACAATGGAAGTAAACATGGAAAACACAAATAAAACACGTAAAGAAAAAATGTTTATATATATAGTGAACAGAAAACAAGCAGAGGAGTGAAAACTAAATTCCTGTGAATAATGATGTTTTGGTTGCATTCTGCACTCCTTCAGTTTTTGTAGATAAAAACGTAATCTAGAACACCAACAGCCCCACAAATGCTAATACTCATCTTTCCTTACAGTCGTTCATTTTTTACTACATCAAATAGTAGGGCTCTACAAACTTGTATCCTATACAAGAAAATTGTATACAGCAACTTTCCTGTTTTGTACTGTAGCTGCAGGGTAGATATTGTTGTAATCTTAAGTGTTGTTACTGCAGTAAAGTAGTTTAAGAGCAAAATCTCTTAAAATAGCTCCTTTAAGCTTACCCTATATGAAAAGGAGATTGTACTGTGCTTGCAGTTCTTTACACTAGCTCTCTCCAGGACACTACTTACTTTCATTCAGCCTATTTCAGGGCACTTTTCAAACACTTTTGAGATACATTTGCACCTAATGCCCAACTGCACAGACAAAATTGTTATACTTCAATACATTCATATTTGTGGCTGATAGATATCTGGGATAAATAATTTGTGACAGAGATCTGTGAAAGAGCTTCAAGAAAATCTGTGTTTTATTTTGGTTTTGGTTTTGGAGAGGATGAGTGTGTAGGTGAAGTTAGGTTATAAAGGACAATATGCAAAATTCTTCATTGAAGTTGATGAATATCTTTCCAATCAGTGAGGTAACTTTACACCAATCCCGATGAACACTATTCATCTCAGGATGGAGTTGAGGAATAACGGACAAGGTATTGAGCAAACGGTGCTATGAGGGAGCACTGAGAGAGAAGTAACATGTAGGTAGCAGGGTCAGATATTTCAGAGGTGGAAAATAATAGAAGAGGAGCAGCAGTGCTTGAAGGCAAGGGCTACTATACATACAATATGGCATATATTATTTTGAATGATGTTCAGTGGCTCAGTTTAATAGGGTGGATAACAAAGGCAGAAAGTTAGGATTTAAAGTCAAACTACTGTTGGCTATGTAAAGAAACAAACCATAGAAATAAGTGATTTTTCTTCATCTCAGAACCAGAACAATTGCTTTACTAGTGGATATGAAATCACTACATTGTGACAAATGTTTTTTATATATATATATATATATATATATATGAGTATATACGTATATCATTTATAAACAGGTTCTAGTTTGAAAAAGAGATATCTAACAGTTTTCAACAGTTGCTCTACAATAGACATTATATCTTATACATGTACTGCAAGGTAGCCCACACTGAAAGTGATACAAGCTAATATTCTACAGCAGTGAATACGAAACCTGTCACTCACCTTGGCTTGAGAATATAAAGGCCGTCAAAACAAAAACATCTGCTACCTTGTAAAGTAAGCATAAGAATTTATTCTCTGGAAACTTCCCTGCATCTTGTATATGCCTGGAGAGAGAAAATAATTATTTTCCTTACAGGCTATTGACTATAATCACTAATTCACAATCTGATTTTTTAGTGAAGAATATGACATAGTCTTAAAATAAATTTCATTGTAGTCATCATTGACATTTCAAAAATATTGGTCTTTAATCATAAGTTGTACTGTAAATAATGGAAAACAGACTTTTGTGGAATTTCTGTAGCTTTTATATGCCAGAGGCACATGCACATGGGCAAAAAGTAATGTTTTTTTTGTGTGTGTGACAGATTGAAATTCTTATCTGAAAATGTCATGGAAAGTAACTGAACATAAACAAACTCGATTGTTGTTACAAAAGATGCTGACTTATTTTGTGTGACTAAACAAATGATGACTGAAAGACATTTTTTTAAGGAGGGAACATTTGCATCTGGTTAAGAACAAAAATTGCCTTTATTAGGAGTTATATCGAAGGAAAATATATGAGATGTTGATGAAAGTTGCACTGTATGCTCTCTAGTTTTTAACTTTCAAATATGAGATTTGCTCACCCAGAAGAAAAATACCAAAGAAACTAATAACCTCACATTTCTTTTGCCTTAGAAAAAACTGACCAACAGAATATTGCAGCAGGAGATAAAGACATAAACCAGCCTTCCAGTAACCAAAGTATACAGCCAGAGATACAAGAGCAGTCTGTCTGGGGAAATCGCACTGATGGTGACCTCATCAGAAGTAAGTATTTCCAGAACAAATTGCTGCCACTTAGGCTTGCTTTAGTCGTGTAAAGGGGATACCGCCTGTTGACTCCCTTAAATGTGTGTCAAATGCAATTGTTTTGCAACTGTAATGCATGTCTGAGAATTTATTTCCTGAAATGACTTCTGTCAGCATCTCTAAGCAACAATTTGAAATAACGGTGTGATGAGTGTGGTGTAGTACAATATATACCTCTGCAGGATCAATATTTTAACTCTTAGTTTTATATTCTCCTAGTGAGATTTGTATCATTTAGTAGGCATGTGAGCTGCAGTGTGCAGCTGTGCTCAGTCTCATCCCCTCAGATTTCTCAGATTATGGAGGTAAACCATATCGAAAGCAGTTTCCTCCAGATGCACTGAGTCAGATGTAATTTTATAAAGAATCTTTGAATCTTTAGGTAGCTAGTCCTCTCAAAAGTGGAAGAATGCTGTATGACAAGGTTTTAGACCTAAAGTATTATAGACTGGGTTTTTTAGGTGGTTTTTTTTTTTTTTTTACAATTCCTACTTTATGTCCTAGGTGCTTTGAATCATAAAAAGTGTAAGATTATTCCCATTTTTCTCTCTTCAGGATCTTGTGTTGTCCAAAAGATCATCTACAATTGCACTCTCCTGGGGTGAAAATATTTTGGTTGCCAGAGCTAATGCTACTTCAAAATTCTGTGAATTCTTGAATGTGGATGTTGAAGGGAGAGGCAGCATGAAAAATTCTTCTTAATTATAGGGTGTATTCAGGAAGCAAAGGGGCTGAAAGCAGAGTGGTGCTCCAGATCTCAGTCTGAGATTGTTGTTTGACCACATGCTTCGGTCTTTCTTTACACTGCACGTACACTCCACTATTCACAGTGAAATAAATTCGTATTTTTTGAGCCCGTTGTCATAATTGTTCATTTTCTCTGGAGTTATAGGCTTTATTTTTCTCTTAATCTATCTGATCAGCTTCTCCTGACCTTTGTCTTAGCATGTGAGCTTATTTGCAGATTGGAGATAGATAGTAAATTTCTTTCAAAATAACGAGTCCTAAATAATTACCAAAATAATGACAAATATCTACATCCCTAGGGTACTGATCAGTTACCAAAATTCCTTATAGGAGAACTTGAACTTAGCATTGTCAGATAGAAGTCTCACAATTAAAAAAAAATATTTCTTCATGGGCAATAAAGATTCTTTTACATGATTTGGGAGTTTCCTTAATCCCTGAGGGTTATTAATTTAGGCCTAGTACAAGCAATTGGTCAGTGCTTTTGTTGAGTATGTGCGAAGGTAGGTCCGGTGTTGGCTACTTTCGGAGTGTTCTTGCTCTAATTCCTTTCTTAGTCCCAGACCTTTGGGAAAGCACATTTATCTGGTATTGGTTTAACAGCATGCCTGAACTATGGAAGGAAGGATCAAGGACAGTAGTATGGCAGTGCTGTGTTTCCTCTGATCTCTCTGTTGGAAGGGTGTGTATTGGCTGCACCAAGGAACTGCGTAAATTTTTCAGTGTATGGTAGAATTTGCAGCAGATTTTGCAAGTCCCTGGTAGTGAAGGAAGTGTGAAGTGGCTCGACAGTTAGGTGCAGCTGTATGTCTCTGGGAAGGTTATCTGCTTCTGAATTAAAAATAAAGCGATAGAAAAAAGGCTAGATACATGGTAAAATTTAGAGGTATTTTTCTGTTCTGTGCATAAATGTGCCCTTCCTGGAGTTCTTCCTGGTTTACCTTTGTTGAAAGCAAATTTTAGGTGAAAGCTGGAAGTTTCCGCAACTCCTTGTCTTGATAATTGTTTTATATACTAGTGGCTTTATTATGAGTTTGAGTAGTTGTTGTGACACACCACTTTCTGTTTCAAGTTTGATTTTTTTTTTAACCTTTAGTGTTCCTATCAGCAAACAAAGTCTACTAGAAGGAAGGGAGAATTGAAAATGAGGAAATTAATGCAGCTTTTTTTCTTCTTCTTTTTTTTTTTTTTTTGTCTGTGTCTATGAGTAGAGAAGTCAAAATTGAGGAACAGTGTCAGATTCAATGAGAGATATCTCTTGTAGCATGCAGGAGGTCTACAAACTAATCTATATGGTAACTAAAATTACAGCAACAGAAGTAGAACAGAGAGAATTGGTTTATCACAGACACCACTTAAGCACTTAGTTGTAAATAACTGGAGATGTAGCTCAGAATCACTTTGATTTGACCAAGTCTCTTATCTCACTAGGCTAAATTTTGTGGAATATCGCATATTGAAAGAAACCTGAGGTTAGGAATAAACAGTGTTTTGACTATTCAAAACTGTTTTAAAACTGTTCCTTTAAGCTGTTTTAGACAGGACACATTTCAGTTTTCTCAAGGATTAAGCAAGTATTCACTACTATCCTAGTGATTTGATTTCGGTTTTTTCCCATACAGATTGTTTTCCTGCCCCACAGCTGATACTTAATCCATTAGTGTTAGTTAGTTTTCACTTTATAAATGGTTCAGCATTTAATTTCCAAGGTTCTCCTTGTTTGCAGCTGTTTTATGCTGCTGTTATATGGAAGTAGATTAATCAGTCAGTTTTACTGGCACACCAACAACGAAGTCCAGTGTTAGAGACTCTGTAATGACTTCATTATGTATGATTTCTTATTTGCACTTGTAAACTCAGTTTACCAGGCAACATCAATAAGCTGAAATACTGCACTCATTTTCCACACTAAGATACTTTCAGTTCACCTTTACTTCACAGTCCCTTTCTCAAGCCATTTTTAAAAAAGTTTCTAGATTATGAGACTTCCCCCAGATTAGCCCTTCCATAACCTCCTTTGGAGCATCCCTTATCCTCAGAATGAAAACTTTCATAATATTCTGGTCAAATGGTTAATCCTGGGAAGGTACTGTGTATTTATTTAAGCAAGGAATTAATCGGTTTTGAAAAGAGCTTGAGTCATGATAGATGAGTAGTATCTTCCAGTACAACCCGGTGCTTCAAAAGGCTACTGTATACTGACATGTAAACAGGGAGAGCTAAATAAGATGGAAATGTTTATATTACCTCTCAGTATTAATTGTTAATGCTTTTCATAACTGTTACTGGAATACTGTGTTCAGTTGGAGAAGGATCAGGGAAGAACCACAAATATCTTAGGAATGGTTGAAAACATGCGTTATTGTGGAAAAACTCCTGGAGTTCAATCTGTTCAGTATTAGCAAGGAATGACTTAGAATCACAGAATCATAGATCCTTAGTCAGAAGAGACCTCTGAAGGCCATCTAATCCAAACCCCCTGCAGTGAACAGGGACACCACAGGTAGGTCCGGTTGCTCAGGGCCTTATCCAGCCTCACCTTGAAAGTCTCCAGGGATGGGGTATCAACCACAACACTAGGTAACCCGTTCCAGTCACCACCCTCACTGTAAAAGATCTTTTCCTTATATCTAACCTAAATCCACCCTCTGTAAGCTTGAAGCCGTTTCCCCTTGTTCTGTCACCACAGACCCTGCTAAAGAATCTGTCCCCTTCTATCTTGTAGCTCCCCTTTAGGTACTAAAAGGCCGCTATCAGATCACCTTACAGCCTTCTCTTCTCCAGACTGAAGAGCCCCAGCTCTCTCAGCCTGTCTTCATTGGAGAGGTGCTCCATTCCGTGTAGCATTTTTGTGGCTCTTCCCTGGATGCCCTCCAACAGGTCTGTGTCTCAGACTTGCTTAGTGCCTAAGAAGTGTGATGCCACAATGAACATTGAATGGTAAGGTTGGTAAATGTGGTAAATTCTCCAACTGTAGCAGACGAGAACAGCAAAGGGAGAACTAGATCAAATATCTGGAAGTTCATTTGGGCTGGAAATAAGGTGCATTTATTTAGTTTAAATTAAAGAGTATTTGAGATCTGGTAAAACTGCCAGATATTCCTTAGATGCATTAATTTGACTTTGAGAAGTCAATGGTCAAGCAGACCATTGCTTTTCAGATCCTTCAGTTTTAAAACTTCAGTGAGAAAGAGTCTCTTTTCCAGTGTAGTTCCCCAAACTGGAATAACTAGATTTTCATATGATTTTTTTCGTTTATTCAGAGGAGTGCTGAGACCAGTTCCTTACTGTTCACAAATGCATACATGGTCTGCATTTTATTTAAGACTATGGAGGTCTTGCTTTTAAAAAGAGCTTAGACTTACATAGCTCCATCTGCTTTTTCTTTGTTTTCAGCAATGTATTTTAAATCTCTGCAAACACCTTCTTCTTATTTTCATTTTATGATCTGGTAGTCTTTACTGGAGACGTTCTGCTTCTGTTATCACTCACCTTTGGCAAGTGAGAAAGAGCGAGTGTTAAACCGCATAGCAGCATAACCATTGGCAACGGGAATGAAACCGTAGGAGTTTTTGCTGCTCTGCATTACCACAATGACCTGCTTTGTTCTTTAGAAAACATAATTTTGTCCTTCAAGAAAAAAAAAAAGCAGTAAAGGTAAATTTCAGAATGTTTAGTCAAAAGTTCTACAGAGGGTAGAGAGTAGGTAATTGGCAGTGTGTGCTGTTATGTAGGGGAAGGAATGCTTAGGAGAGAAGAAAATGCCAGTGCCAACACTATTTGCTTGTGAGGGTTTAATCTCATTTCTGGTTCTCGTGCAGGACCTTAGCTATGTGATATTTAAGAAAACAAAAAACATCTACCATAGATTCAAATTGTCATGAATAATTGATTAATAATAATCCAATTCTCAAGATTAAATACCTAAAATATGCCCATGTTTTACAGATAGAAAGGTCATTGCTATCCATCATTTCCTAGCGTCAATTGCCTCTTTCTCCTCCAGGAAGCAGCCTCCTGATAAGAGTGGTTCTTTAGGGAAAGAGATGCTTCATTCAGCTCTGTGGGAATTAAACAATTTTGTGTGTTCTCATGCTCACTCTTTTATTAGTACTTTCTTGCATTTTGTTTTATTAAAATCTAAAATTAGATTTTTTTGTATTTTTGTTTTATATATTTTACATTGATGTTTTTACTTACAAAAGTGATTCATTTAATTATAATATTTAGAGATTCCCTTTTCCCGCTGGCTAAGTGGGTGATTTCCATAGTTATGCAAGATTGGGTTTGGGACTGTTTTTGCAAACAAGTAGATTATTTGTTGTTAGAGCTGTTTGTTCCATGTGATAATGACACAAAAGTACCTTTTCTTGGATAATTCATAGAGCACAGTCATCTTACAGTGATTGTGATTTCAGATGACTGTGTTCATACTGTCTAAAAAATAATACCAGTTCTTGAGATAACTTAAATGGCTCTTTTCAGAGTTAGAAAGTATGACACATACAGACTTCTTTCATTGTAACCGAATGTGTGAGTATAGAAGTTGTGTAGAATAGATTAATGGAAATTATTCAAAATATCTTGCTGAGTCTGAAGGCTGTATTCTTTTACTTCAAGAAGTGATTGCATAATGTTCCCTATATACGCAGGTATTTGCTCCGTCTGGCTGTGAAGAAATGGGGTTGGGGGGGGCTGCGAATGAATAGGACTTCAATCAGTTCAATACTTAAACACTGAAATACAGGAATGCAGTATTTGGTATTGTCTTCTTAAAAAAAGACAAGTCTATGAGAAATCTGGCTTGTAGAAGTTAATGCAGTGTGAAGCACACCTCCATACAAACTTCCCTCCTAGAGAGGGAGGATTTTCTAATCCTTTCTCCAGCAGACAGCTATCCTGTGTTGCTCTTCCCCTGACCTGGCACATCTCTTACTGCTTCTGTTCCAAAATTCCTCAAACAATTATTCTCACGCTTATCAATGAGCCTGATGTTTTATTATTTATTATTACTTATTATTTATTTATATTATTATTTATTTTTTATTCCAGCATGTTGTAGTAAGATGGTAAGCAATATATGCATTTTTGAAAAATTTCTTTCAAGGTAAGTAAATAAAATACTGTGCGTCAGCAAATGCCTCTAGAACACACAGAAGGTATAAAGCCTGTGCAGGACCTTTGGAGTTAATTTACTTTGAAGATGCACCTGTTTGGCTGAGGAGAAGAATAAGGATTAGCTCTTGCAGTAGGCTGAGAAATACATACAGGAAGCCATAAGTAACTACTATCAGGACGCCAGTAATTTTCAGCAGTATGTGGGTGGTGCACACACACCTCAGATTTGATGATTCTGCTGACGCTGTTAAAGTTTTTCTCTCGAGGTTTTAATGTATAATGATTATGTCCTTTTCCCAGTCTCTACCTGGAAGACTTCTGCAGAAAGAAGTAGGTTTTTTTGTTTTTTTCTTGCAGAATGTGTATCCATCTTCTTGCCATTTTGGTTTCCTCTTGGAATTTCTGGGGTGACATGACTCAGGCAAGAAAGTTTTGTATCCAAGACATTTCACACCTCCATGTTATACAATCATAGCATTTTCATTTAATTTTCATTAAATACCATTCTAGTCAGAAAGATGCAATTACAGTGTTCGTAATGTAAGACTGGGTCTTCAGTGTTTTCTGAAGCCGTTGGTGATCTGTGTTCCACTGATGCAGCGTTAGTAGGATGCAGAAGATTTCCTGTAGCCTCTGCCCTTTGACTCTAGGTTGAATGTTTTAAAGCTGTGCAGTTAATGACGGACTGTGACTGGTAAGGAATTTACACACTCTGTGGTGACTCCATGCTGAGAAACAAATTTTTTGCTTTTGCTGATTGGTTTGTAGAATAGTAGTTAAACTTCAGCGAGAACTTTACACTGCAGCAGATGACCACGTGATAGATGCAGTATTGTGCATATCACTGGTAGCCAGAATTACCTGAAGCCTTTCAGTTTTTTTGTTTTACCTTACTTCTTACTCTGAGAACATCATCTGAATATATGGTCTGAGGCTGGAGAGGTTTGGATGGCGGTAATCATTAGTGCCAAAGGTGAAGTTCTTTAAGTAATGTAAAGATGACTGTGCTTGCTGTGTTTTAGCCTGAAGTAAATTGTATCTTAATTTCAGAATATTTTCATTTGTTGTATCAGTACGGTCTCAGAACCCATGTTCTGTTGTGCCTCAGTGGAGAGTAATTCTTAATCTTTTCCTGATTAGCTCCTCATATAGGGGAAAAAAGGACAATATGTTTGTAGTGGTTCCTTAAAAGGGAAAATAATAGAACTCTTGAGTGGGTTCTGCATGAAATGTTATAATACAAGACCAATGAGTCAGTGTAGTTTTAGTCTGCTATTTTCAGTAATAATGGTATTCAGTTAGCCAGTTTTAGCAAAAAAAACCACCAAATTACAAAGTGCATGAAAGTATCATCATACAAGTTGTACTTTTAGGAACCTGTTTTCTTGCAGAAATGTCTTGAACATAAACCATGGCAAAACTGGTTTTTTTTTTTTCTTTTTTTTTATGTTTTATTTTTGCTATCATGTGTGGATCACTCGGAGTAATTTTATACACCTGGAAAATAGTAGTGGATATTGTGTGTACATCAAAATTCTGAAATTAATTCTTCAAAATTTAGAGAGCCAAACTAGTTTCTAATCTTCTGAATGCTGTATTTACTGATATAAAAGGAATAGATGAAGAGAGGCTTAAGGTCACATCAGAAGGCTTAGCTAAGCAATTATGGTTAAATATTTTTCTTCTTTAAATAGCGGTCCAGAGGAAAGTAAGGTCTGAATACTACTTACTTACTCTGCATTCTGGTAATATCTGCAGTGCCCACAAGTACACTTTCCCTGAAGGTATTTTTGTAAAGGACGAGGAGAAACAGGGGCCTGTGGCCTATCTGCATGTCGTTGTGCTGGTTTTCTGTTTTCCCTTAAAAACAAATAAATAAATAAATGATGACCCAGACCCAAAAGATCCTTTTGAGAAACATTCAAATGTCCGACAGCTGTGGTCACTCAGGCTGTTTCTAATATTGGTTTTGTTAACTCATTATACTGGTGAGGTATGCTTCCAGAAATACTGAGGTTTGATTTGAGGAAGTGATGAATATATTTGCCACCTGAGCCTTGACTATTCATAAATGAGCTGTATTGTTCTGGCGTGTAGGAAATACAGTTTTCTGTGGTGACTTCTCTTGAAATTTGTGATCATGAGTACTAACCAGCAGCATTCTGGCAGCATTCTAACAAGAGTTTTCAAATGCCAAGTTCTGTATTGGGGCACATGGAAATAAGAGACATAAGTTTTACTTGAAAACTTGCCTCCCTCAAATTCCATGAAGAATCTTGTTTGTCATGTTTTTACTTTAAAGCTGTAAGTACTGTGACATTTGCTTAGAGAAAATTGTAAAATTGAGCAGTGTTAATATTAATTACAGCAGAATTTCAACTACGGAACTATTTCCTGATACAGAGATTCCTCAAGTTTAAGTGAGTTTTATTGATTTATGGCTCAGACTAACGGTTGTATAATGTTTGCATAAAGTGTTATGAAGTTTGCTTTTGAGACAAGTCAAGTAGAGCAGACTGTTAGGCAAGCCTATAAAATATGTGTCCTGTGAGTCAGATTTGACCTTCAGGGCAAGTTTTTGCCCCAGGGAGATGGTACATGCCATTTGCCTGTACCTTAGCAGAGCAGGAGTAAGCTTTCTTTCATGTCTGCGTAGCTCCAAAATACATCTTGCTTGAAAAGTGAGACCTCTAATCTGGTTAGGAGGCACTCCTCTTTATTAGGAGAGATGCATCTTTTGACTGCTATTCTGTAAGTTGCAAGTTTTAACAGAAAAGCAATGAAGGATTTGTATGATGACCACAATTTGCCCTAAGAGCAGTTAAACTGGAGAACGCTTTTTAGGTCTTCTATATAGATTAGTGAATAATACTAATTTTGCTTGAATTTCAAAGTCGGGAAAAATGTTGTGTTTTGACGGGATGATTTGGGATCATCCTGACTGGAAAGGTTTCTCTAAGTGATCAAATTGAGTTTTTCGTAGATGTGACTGAAAAAATATATATATATTCAGATGATAAGGCAGGATACAGAGCTAAGTTTGGATAATGCACATGGAGCTTTCATATAAGTCATTCTGTTAAATTATGCCAACTCATTTAACAATTCAGTATTCACTTTGTAACTGTGAACTTATAAATAAACATATTTCCCTCCCTAAATAAATGCTAATATTAGTATATTCTCACTTTGTAGTGACAATAGTTAATACTGTATTTGTAGTGTAAAATCGGTATTGAGAAATATTTTTACATGGAAATAGACCTTTCAGTGGAACGGTATACAAACCACTCTAGAAAGTGTTTTGTAGTGTACCTTTGTGTGTCTGAAGTAGTCATAAAATTCTTCCCCGTGTTTTGTAAGCGTCCTCATCACGGCTATTCTATAAACTGTTCTGTGCAGGCTCAAGACTTGGAAACTTTAATCCAGTGTGAGTTTCGTATTTAAAACAAAGAAGACAGTGTTTAACTTCAAAAAGATGCGGAGGGGGAGAAGCAACACAGAAGGAGAAATTTCAAGGGAGAAGTTTTGTTAGTGGTTACCTATTTTGTTCTTTGCTCATTATTTCCTTTGTTGTTTCATTTACCATTGTGTCTACTTGATTTTCTAATTCCCATATGTATGTTAGTATTCTACCTAAGGAATCTTCTCTCTATAATTTA
Source organism: Pavo muticus (assembly GCA_016647715.1). Taxonomy (NCBI): domain Eukaryota; kingdom Metazoa; phylum Chordata; class Aves; order Galliformes; family Phasianidae; genus Pavo; species Pavo muticus. The sequence goes on from JACDJE010000030.1 coordinate 1,961,811, forward strand.
ATTGATAAACTCAGTTCTTATTTTAAATAAATTCTTCTGTTTTGTTTGTTTGTTTTGACCATTTGTGTATTACATGGTATGTGCTCCTATGGCTTTGTGACCACAGCATTCTAATAGTAAATTCTAACCTCATTTACTGTTACGCTCACTTGCTGAACAACAGCACATAACCTGGCAAAAACTTCTATTATTGACACAGCTGCATCCACACTGAGGACTCAGCTGGGATAGCTGGAATAGGGTGAGAACTGTAGCCCGCATTATCAATATTTTTTCAGATATTTGCGGAACAAGTCCTTGTGGAAAGGGAGATACGGCTTGTTTCCTTAGCTCTTGCACAGGCAGGGGTTTACTTTGCTCTCAAAACTTAAACTCAGTGTTAAAAATAATCTTGACAGATGCTATAAAGGAATGGCAATTGAAGGTTTTAATCATAAAATCTTTCCTTTAGAAATGATGGTAATTTTGAAGGAAAGTAAAGAATATGGATTCTTGACATCATTGGAAGAGGTGTGGTGGCTATCATGGTAGAGTCAGAGGAGTTGGAGGGATGTTGAAGGTTTGTTCTCATTCTTAATAAACCGTGTTCAGTGCCCTCTTTTCCATATTAATTTTATAAATTATGAATAGAAAGAAAAGGATGATCCATTCTTGTTCTGGTTACTGTCTCTAGGGCATTTTTCTCTTCTCTATATCATTTTCCTTACCACACCCTTACCCCACTTTTTTTTTTTTTTTGAATTTTTACCAATCCTTTTTAGTGTTTCCCCACTTCCTTCTCTATTACAATAACACAGCTGTGAGCAGTGACAGGAGGGTCGTGTTTAGAGGGTGGCTGGAAAACTCTTTAAAGCGCTTCAGTGTAAAGTCCTGTTCACTTTGACTTGGTGTGTTAACATCAACATTTTAAACAACTTCATAAGTAGCAATGAGAACCTTCTTACTAGAATCATTGTTTTCATTACTGGAGAGTGAACAGTAAATTAAAATTATGAGAAGGTATGGTATGGTGGATTCAGGAAAAAGACCAGCTGTTAAATATAACAACACACTGTGAAAATCTCAGCTGCTGGAGTCATGTTAATACATGGGATTTAAATTTTCATAAAACAAAAATACTAACTTGGTCTTAATCGTTGTAGTTTCTAACAAAAGCTGAAAGTTAAAGACTCAAAATTGAGAATGCCAATAGAGAGGACATATTTAAAGATAAAATGATTGATAGTATTTACGTAATCTGAGTTGGCAGTACTGTGCTGGAAAGAAATGAGGAATTCTGTCTAAATTAGCAGGACACTAATTAAATATAAGGTAGCCCGGAGATGTTCCCATTGTATTCTGTTAATCCTGGCAGCCTAAGAAAGCAGTGTGGCGCAGTAAAATGTAACGAGTTATGGTGGAGGGACAGTAATAAAAAGGGTGCTGGCATTAATTCCTAGAGGCAAGGCTATGGCAGCAGTGCAAATGAAATGGCAGATGGCATGAAACTTTAGTAGAGTGGATAAGGATGTGTCGAAAACGCTGCAGTTGTGTCCTTTTGGCAGTTGATTTGTTGTTTCCTAAGAGCTTTTCTGTTGGGGCCAAGAAATGCAAGGAGGGAGGCTGAGGTGTTCTCTCAGTGCCAAACAGCTGCACAGCACAGAGGGACAGAGGCAGCAGTTTGGCTTGTTGATGGCCAGCCTACTTGAGCTGTTGATGCTGCTGAAGGCGTGAATGCTTCTGTGGGGCTGAAGGCTTTTGTAAAAAGCAGAGGAAGGTTGTTTGCATGTAATGTAGCTGCTGTCTTTGCTATGGCGTGAGGGTTGCCGCTGGCCTTTTGATCCTTCTGGGGAAGAAAGGGTTCCTGCTTGTGCTGTGACTTACTGAAGCTCTTGAATCGTGAAAGGACAAAAAAGCACGGGCGTAACTTTAGATTGTAATGTTTTCATTTAAAATGCTGTTTCGATCTTAAGAGTCCTTCTGCTTATATGCAAAACCTTCTAACCAAGAGTTCTTAGACGTACAAGCGGGTACTTTTCAGTATAGAGAATAAAGCTGACATAGCACAAGTTTCACTGCTCTACCTGCACTCCATTTAAAAAAAGTAATTGTGATCGGTGTGCAAATGAATTTTCTTTTTCCCCCAAATAAAAGGAAATATGTCTTCTAAATAAAAGACAAAGCAAAAGGTTTTATCGTAAAAGATCCTGATTCAAAGCATGGGCCTCATCCAAATTTAAATGCTATAGGAGTATTTCCAAATAATAGGTGAACTAAATAAAGTTTTATAAGTTGAAAGAAGTATTTTTAATATTTAATAGAGAATGAAAACGATTCCACATGTATGCTGAACGCTTTTGAACATGTTGAAATAAGAAAATTCGCTTTCTGTACGTTAGAGATAAAACCCAGTATTCCACTGCTATTCAATCAATTTTGTAGCATAAGGACCTGCAAGTGCTACTGGCCTCTACTATATTGAAATGGTTTGAGCATAATAATTTCACAGAGATTTATATCTTGTTTCATGAACAGAAAGGAGAATCAGAGTTTTAGCTCAGTTGCAGGGTGAAATGAAAAAAACTTGTATAGGTTGTTTTATACAACTAAGACAATTTACCTGTTCCCTCATGTGATCTGGTACTTTCTCCTTTAAATTAATATGATTGTTTCTCTGAATTTCTGTGCTTGACACTGGTGATTATTAATGTGATGCTGTATTTTTCTAGCAGTACAGATTTGCAACTGTGTGACTCCCGTATCAGAGCTTTCTTGTGAATTGTTTGAGCAGCTTATGTTTTGCTTCCTTTCAGGAAACTTAGTGCATCGTTTTTACAGGAAGTTCAGTCTTCACCAGGCACAGTCAGCACTCTGACATTTGCTCTTCTGTAAGGGCTGTGTGCATGAGCAGCAGGCAGAAGTGCAGATACTATGCAGATACATCTTGCTTCTCTTCCCATTTTGTTTTTTCAGGATTAGGAATTGGACACCTGATATATTCTGTTGTGTTTCCACTTCTTTTCTTCCCACTGACAGTCACTTTGTTAATCAACCACTCTGTAGCAAAGACAAACTTAAGTATTGTTGTGGACCTCGCATCCAGTCGCTACTGACACGAGATTTCCATTTTCCATCGTTTATCTGTTGCTGAATGTGGCTGATTGCTGGCCTAGGCTCCTGGAGCCTCTTTGACCTTTAGCAGAAGGGGAACTGTTGTTTCAACTCTATCTAAATCACTGTGCAAGTACATCTTCATTTTATTTCATTGCTTATCGATGAATGGCTTATCATTTAATTCTTTCCGTACGTGAAAAGTTTGTAGCAAATGCTTCATCTCTAGTGGATTTTACTCAGAATTTTTCTTCCTTTCTGCCCCCACAGACCAAAAGGGCTCATCTCATCATGTATTTTTCCGTTTCCTATATTCTTCCCCTCCAGTGCTGTCTTCTTTTGGGTGTTTACTGTCTGCTCCTTTTGATGTTTTTGCCCTGCTATTGGCTTAAGAGTGTAAAATCCCAAGTTTTTGCATGTTCCTTTTGGCTACTACCCATTTGCTTCTCCTATTCTGTTCTCCTCACAGCTGTGCTTTACTTCTTTCTTCCTTTGGATTTCTGGTACTCGATAGCTGATGCCAAACCTTGCATCAGCTCTAGATTGCTAGAAATAATAGCACAGAGAAAATGAGTGCAGCAGAGAGGTCAGAATCTCAGATATCAATTTATGTGTTAATATTTTTGTAATGATCTTCTGATTTTTTTCCCCACTCACTACTTTTTCACATTCTCCATTCTTTTTTGTTGTCCTGTTTTTACTCCTATATCTTTCTTTCTGCATCTTGTTAATTTTGTTGCTAGCAGTACTGTGAAGTGTTTAGTATTATAGAGATGATGCAAGACAAAGCAGTAAGAGCAGGGTCTAGAGACATCTGAGCTGGAACACTTTTTAGAGTCTTGGGAAATTTTGTATGTAGGGTCATGGTGAATAAACCTGACCTTTGGTGTTTCTCTCTCAAAGGTGAGTGTTGAAAGGGCTTGGCTGCAAAGTCAACTCTGCTCTTTGCCTCACCATTCCATCTTCTTTCCTACAGTTCAACAATGACTAGTTTGTCTGTGGTTGTTGGCCTTTGGAGGAAGGGAGTAGAGGGATGCTGCAGCCAAGAGGACATGTTTGTGCTCTGGTACAGCCTGTGGCTATTAATGACATTCAGGTTATCTCTCCTGTCTGGTACATCCTGTTGTGCCGCTTATGAGGCAATACCCAGCAAGAGATATCCTGTTGTTTGTAGCTTCTCTTTGAAGTTTGTTTGATTTGGGAAGAAGTAACACAATGGTGAGAGGCATCAAAACTCTTCCAAATATTTGATTTAATGTGTTAGTTTCATGGGACTCCAGCGAGCCTTTATGCATTGGTATAACCATATGTTGTAATGTGTACTAATTGCGTAAGTGCTGTAATTGTCATGCCAGCAGCTTGGATTACTTTTTTGCGTCTGGTGGTTAATTAACCTTCCTTTCAAAATTAGAGCTCCAGAAGCAAACAGTGCTGTTCCTCAGTGAGATGGGATTGTGTTGGTTTTGCACCCCTTTGTATCCTTTGTAGCTTTGGGGACTGTCTTCACATTTGTTGAATTACCAATTATTTATGGTCAGGGAATAAATCACTTTTGCCGCTTTAGAAATTAACAAAACCTAATTCTCTTGATTCTTACTTTGTGTATCATTTTGTTTTCATATGCAGTTTCTGTAAGTTCCTTATAAAGCAACATTTAACAAGAACAACAAAAAAATAAATCATTATGCCTCTGAATAAGTAAGCTACGTGGAAAACATAGGGAGAAATACCTAAGCATTTTACGTAAATAGAAAAAAATCACCTTCAGAAGTCATCAGTGAATATGTAAACCACCATCAGAATGCACACAGAATGCTGGAATGGTGACCGTAAATTAATCTGGCATTGCACATGTCTGTGCCATGACTGCCACTGCTGTGAGTAGTTGGAATGCCGTGAAATGTAAGAGCAAATACACTGCAGTTCTTTTTCAGCTCCCTAACAGAACATATGAGGTAGAAAATGGGTAGATAATTGTTTTAAGGGGAAAGCTTGGACTAAAATTTCCTACTTTTGAACACAGCTTTATATAGAAATCTATTTCCCAGAAATCTGAGTGCTTGTTACCTACAATGGCCTGTTTTGTGTTTGGGTTCTCGTGGATTTTTAATGGCAAGCTACAGCTGTTTGTTCTCATGATTCTGCAGAGAGAGCTGTGTCCCACTTTATGTAGATGTAGCGTAACAATCACTGCATTATGTGAATCGTTTTTATTTCTAACTGTGTTATGTTCTAGAAGGAATTTTTTTATCGTCTGCGAAGTTTATCATAGATGCTGATATTTTCAAAAAACACTGCTAGTGGTGGCAAGATTTGTGTATGATAAGGAAGCAGAATTTGCTGATAACCTAGGATGTTATCAGCAGAAAGGAGGTTTGGAGTTTTGAGATAGCTGTTAGATGACAGGTAATGAAAAAAATGTGAAGGCTTTACTCAATCCAGCAATGATGAAAAATTTGATGTTGCTGTCATTAAAAAAATCAGCAGGCATTTCTTCATTTTGAGAAAACACTTCAGGGAAGAGGATTTGTAAATACAGAAATTCACTCCACGTGTTCAGTTGCCTATCAACTTTGTAAACCTCTGGCTACCAGCCCTTTTCATGCTTCCCTGTGGTAACTGCTTCTTTTGGGGTATGTCAGAGACGTCTTTAAACAATTTCTGCAACTCTTCAAACAATGTGCGAGATCCCGCGGTGCTTCCAGAGGAAGGCACTGCAGGTGTCTTTGCACAGATTGAAGAGTACTTTGGCACCTTCTTGTGCACGTGTCGCCTTCTCAACCCGTAAACACACATGCACACATGCCATTCTTATTGGCCCTTCTCAGATGGAGAGCTGACAGGATAAAATGCCTTTTCCCTTTGTCCCCCTCCAGCCCCATTTCTGCTATACCTGGTGCTCTCTGGATGTTCTCAGGCATATTTTAACAAATTGTTCTCAGTGTGGGTCTTGCAAAACTCATACCAGCAATTTTACTACAGTATTTTCATTACAAAGGGCATCCTGTTTCATAATAATGTATTGTATTCATTTTGAAGATGTCCTCGTGTCTTACAAGAAACAGTTATAAAAAAGTGGTTGATGCCGTTAGTTGGAACTTTGTTTTCCTTGTAAAGTCAGCATGGTATAAAAAATTCAGTGTGAAAAATTGATTTTAAAAGATAGATTGTACCTTGATGGTACCTTGTTATTTAGTTAATGTATGCTTTCTACGATATGGAAGCTGCAGTATATGCCATTTATGTCCTAGAAAATATTCAAAAATAATTGCTGACAAAAGCCACTTCACAGGTTGACTCAGAGGCACATCTTGTAATCTGAATGTTAATATTCTGGATAGCTAGGCAGAGGAAACTATTGATGTAGTTTGAAGATCCACATAGAGACTAGTCAGGATTTTAGTTAAAATGTGGGGAGGGAGAGAGACTGAGATATTTGAGTTCTCCCAGTTTCACTGAAATTTTATGCTTATTGAGCATATAAAAGCATACATATAATTTGTAATATTTTTGAAAAGGTGAGATTTTTTTCTAGTCAGTTTGAAATGTTGCCTTTTATATTTCAGGAATTTATGTCTTTTCCAGAAGCAATGTGGAATTACCTTAATTTTACTCTAGAATACAGGCAGCTCCTGGTTTTACTGTACAATCCATGACTATCTGTCATGTGCTTTATTTTTCCCCTCAAGCTTGGGTTTGTGTTATGAAGAAGTACTGATAAGGAACAGAGGCCTGATTCTTACCTTCCTCGCATGTGGTCTCTTCAGTGTGATCCATGCGGAGGGAGCAGGAGCAGCTACCACTGAGATCAAACAATTTACCAAGCTCAAATTAGCATGTAGATCTTGGCTTTCAGCATTAACAGACCAAAGCAGGACCTCTCTGTTTCCTAAAAGAGTTCATCTGCTTATCGTCACTGCAACTTTTTTGGAGAGGCAGAGAAATGCGAAGGATATTCTGAACTGAAACCCTATTTTGTATTTTCCCAATATTTGAAAATGCCAGAGGTTATATTTTTTTACACCCAGCAGTTGTACGTTTTTGTTCCACCCTCGTCCACCTGGAAAAATATTGCCTTTCTGGCTTGATCTGATGTCGTGAGCTGATCTGTCATAAACGAAGAAAATAAGCGCTCTTACCTCTCTGGGTGTGTGGTCAGATGTCCAGGCTGTAACTGGAAAGTACTTTTTTCCATCGGTGGCATTGGCCAACCTGTCAGACTCCACGGGCATCTGTATCAGCTGCCTTGGAATTGCTTTTGATGTGATTAGGCTACTAATTAGCTGTCTCAATTTTTCTCTCCCTCCTGATGCTTTCTTTTGATTCGCTTTGACTGAGGAGCCTGTATTCTGTGCATGTTTGGTTTTTTGTTTCATCTAAAATCCCTAATGATAGCTTAAACTGTCCTCTTTTTGATGAGCATTTCCCTGTGTTTACATACATTTTTCTGTTAAACACATACATCAGGATTTTTCTCATAAGAGCAGCTGTTTTGTAGAGGTATAAACAGTGTACTGTCAGTGAGCATATGTATCCATTTTAGGATTTTACAGTCAGAATGTGCATATTTACTTCATCCAAAACCGTCAGAATCACGGCAAATGTCACCAGATAGTAACCACACAATTAAATAAGAGCAGAAGTGACTGCGTTAAGGCCCAGTTTGCAGTGACAAGGAAGCAGTGAAACACGCTAATAGATTATATGCTATAGCAATATATTGCCTTTTTATTGCTTTTCCACAGGCAGCAGATTCATGTATAGTTATTACTAGCTACATTATCTGCTAGTTTTCTATCAAAAAAGATTCAGTGTACTGAATCATTAATCCAGTATTTATCATTCTTATTGAAAATCCAGTAGTGTTAGTACTGTATGAAATATTGATTTAAACGTACTGGTCTTGCTAAAGATTAAAAACATATTAACCTAAAAAGCACAGTATTTTTTAGTACATTTGAAACTATTCATTGTGGATGCTTAAACTGACAGTATTTCTATGTTGTGTAAGAAATTAAAAAAAAATCTTCAACGTATACTAAGTGACCAATGCCATCCCGATTTGAAGATGCTGAACGTTCATCCAACTCGTATTTGAAATTTCGATGTGTATTGCTGTTACTGACTATCAAGAATAAAATTTTTGCTCATACATAGAGTGTAAAATGGGATCTTTTGTAGCAGCACACGGCCTGTTTAGAATGATATAACAGGCGCTGAATGTTCACATATCAAACAAAATGCCATCTTTCTGTAGAAAAGAGGTGTCAAAAAGTTTCTTTGTACCTTTAACGCATGTGATTATGTAGTACAAAATGCAGAGTTTGTAAAATTTCTTGAATATACAGGCAAAAAATGAATAATTCAAAACAACTCATAAGTTCTACATTCTATTGTATCTTTTATAACGCAGGCAGAAGATAGCATTGTGTTCCCAGTAGAGCTGAATTTGCACAAGTTACACCTCTGAAAATGCCAGATGGTCTATGGTCTACTTTTGAGAGCTGTCACATATGTAAAGATTTGAAAAAAGAAAGACAGCTGAATGAGAGCAGTGGATCATTAAAGAGAGAGTGAGAGTCCCTGGGTATCACTGTGTTTTAAGAAGCATTGTGTCGTTCCCCATATTACACTTCCTTTTTTTAAGATAGACACAACCTTTAAAAAATAAGGTAAAAATATTTCTGTTTTAAACTGAGTGGTTGTGGCTTAATCTTGGAACTGTCAGTTGCTTTTGTTCTTTATGCTAGAATGCGGTCATATGGTTCCTAATTGCTTTCAAGTGTGTTTTAACCGTAAGATTCAAGTCTCCCTAATGCAAAATTATCAATAAAGTTAAAATAAATTTAAATTAAGATAACTAATTCATTTGGGATTTTGTTCTGTTCTGATTTGACCTGCGTATCACATGTGAATACTGTAAAGTCAGTCAGCTAAAAAGTTGTGTGGTAATGAAAAAAGATAGAAGTAAGGGTACTTTGGGAACAGGATTATCAAAAAATAAAAAATAAAAAAGCACCTCCCCCCCCCCCAAAAAAAACCCAAAATACAAAAAAAACCCACAGTCTGCCCACCTTAGTGAAAATAATAATGAAAGCAAAGCCAACTAACTTCTTAGATTCCTATTCACTCACAATTTGATAGAAAATCTCATAATTTTGTAGATTGAATTTGGGATAATTTCGTAAGTTATTGCGTTATAATAGAGTACCAGAAATACACGAACAATTGCACACTGCAACCACCAATTTAGCTGGGTTGGAAAAGGTCATAACTGTCAGTTTTGGAAACTTGCCTATGTCTGGGCATACAGAATTTTTAGATCGTCTGTTGCTTATGTGTACTGAGGAAGGATAACCCCTCTGTAGTACTTTTAGGCTATCAGTACCACTCTGCAGGTGAGAATCTTAGGAAGTGCGATATGAAGAAAGTGTCTTTGGATGGAAGATGAAAAACGCTTTTGCTTAATAACATTTACATTTGAATGGGATAGTGAGAATAAAGCTATGAGGAGTTATGAGCATGAACACTAAACTTCAGGGAGTATTAATTTTGATTCCTGATGCTGCTATTGACTTAATTATTGACTGAAGTTAGGTCTATGTTAAGATTTTTCTTAATGGAAGGAATAGCCTTTTTCTGCACATACATGGAAAATCCTACATAAAGGATTCCTTGTATTATACTTGTAATGAATCTACTCCTGTTCTACAGTTGTTTTGGAACTCTTACGATAGTCTGGAAATGTTAACGGAATATGTGCGTAGAGTTCAAAAGTCCCTGGAGGTATTCAAGATATGTGTGGATGTAGTACTTAGGGAAATGGTTAGTGGGCATGGTGGTGATGGGTTGGTGATTGGACTAAATGATCTTAGTGGTCTATTCCAACCATAATGATTCTATGATTCTATGCACTAATGCAAAGATATTTTCAGTGAACAGAACAGCTGCTTCAATATTGCCACTGAAAACATTTAGGGGCAAGTTAGTTCAAGTGCTCCTTGATAGCTTTGTGCTGTTGCTCTGGAGCAGTTACTGCAGATAATGGAAGGGAGTCACCTTTGTCCCTGCTACATCTTTGGGGAGACAAATAACATAAAAGTCTACCCCAGCACTTCCTTTCTGTCCTGTAACAGAAAATTCTCACTTCTGTAAAGTACTGTTAGGTTTGCTTTGACCTAGTCTGATGTTGGAAGTGTGGATTGTCTTCTTAAAATCGTACATGTTGTAGCTAAAAATATCCAATAAAAATATCCAACGGAAAGTAAAAAATCAACCAGTTCTTTTTTTCTTCAATATTTAAACTATTCTGAAAATATCTCTGTTTGTCTATGAATGTGACCAAGACTTAGATTAAGACTTGTCTAAAGTTTGATCTGGTAAGTTAGTAATCATTTGAGGAAGCAATCTGACGATGGTATCGATGTCCTTGATAAAAGGGAAGTGTTGAGACTTCGTTAGGCCAATTCAGAACTGAGAGTTCTTTTAGAGAGTTTGCTGCTGTGTGCGTCCTTGTAGTATTTGTCCAAGTTTAGTCACATCTACCTGATCAATGTAGCTGTTTCGCTTAAAGAAAGTTAACTATAATTATCGACACATATTTTTATCTTACATGTAATCTACAGACAAAGCTACACTGTGAAATCATCAGAAAATTGATGTGAATCATTAGAAAAGAAAATGAACTGCACTTCGGAGCAGTGTTTTCCTTTACTACTGGTTCTGTTTAATCTTGCTGCATTCAGTAGAATATGGGCTTTTTCCTCTGCATAAAATGTGAAAACAGTTGAAGATAGGCCTGCTTGAAAACCTCTTTATGTCCAGGCATGATAAAGTAGTATTTTGATTAGGAGAGGTGATTGGGCTGATGCTTTTTGATTATGAAATCCTGTTGTGTTACTATCTCTATAGTTTAATTAGTTTCAGAAGCAAGTTGGCTTTTTTAAATAAAAATCCTTAATTGGAAACTAGTGTTTTTATTACAAAGATCCACATTAAAAACTTATCTTCTCTTTTCTTTAGATATATAGACTTTAAATACATGAAGTATTTCCCATGTTATTAAAAATAGACTCCTTTATGATACTGTAGCTTAACAAGGAAAGGAATGATCAAGTTTCAAGACCTCTCATTAGAATGATTTTATAACGCATTCTCTTGGAGTCCTAACCAGGACGTTGAAGGTTCCTGCCTTGAACAGATTTTGTATTTTTTTTATCTGGCCATTTCATTTTGCTCTCATTGATACCCTAACATGTCCATTACAGCCATTTGTAACTTTGTAATTGTGAAATACAGTGGGGGGACTCTAGCCTGCTAGGCTTTGTGCTGTGTTCCCCCCACTTCCTGAGGATTTCGAATGTTTTTGTTCTTTCCAGCAACCCATGAGCTTAGTTTCTAACTGGTATTAATTACTTGAATATTCTCACTCGTATCTAATATACTGGTCTCTGGTGGCTGTCTTTTGAGATGGCCTTCCCTTGTCACTCCGGTTATTTTCTAGAGACTGGCAGGTTGCTCAACCAGCAGTTTCACTTCTGTTACTGCAGACTCTTATCTTCTCTTCCATACATTTTTTTTTTCTTTTCATTTCTGTTTCCCTAATTCTTCATTGGGCTGCCTTTTAACTCAAGTTCACCTTAGTTTTCATTCTTTTTTTCTCCCATTCTGGGCTTTTTCCTTCTTCCCATCGCTTGCCTTGTTCTCTCTGCCCAATTCACAGAGAACCACAAACCAGTGTAGTGCTGAACAGGGATTCTAGGCCTCATCTAGATATGAGCGAGGCACTTCATAAATGTTTAACTGTAATTATTTTTAATCTTTCTTGTTTTGTCTGGGGATGTTAATTTTTGCCCAGTCTAGCCTAAAGTATCAATTTACAGTTTTAATTAACACTTTATTTCTCTTTCATTTTAAGCACAACCTCAACGTTTGCCTCAGCCAAATACTTCAGCACTGGAAAGGGGTGAGGAAGAAAGCGGCAAAGTGCAAAATGGCCACGCGGGCTTGAGTAATGGAAGTGGAATGCACAGCGGGGTCAAGCATGCGTCTGCAGACAACAGAAAACTTTCATCTCCTGTTTCAGAAAAAATGCACAGGAAAATTCAGTCCACCTTGTCTGTCAACAGCAATGGCAGCAAGAAGAGTAAAATAAGCTCTGCGTTTTCTCAAAAGCCTTCACCTGAAGGTAAGCAGAAATTCTTATTAAAAAAACAAACGGAATGAAGACTAGCCAAACCCCATTCTCACTAATAATTACACAATCAATTGAAAATAATTGAAGAGCATGACTCATGCTCCAGAAGCAAATAGAAATCATTATGATAAAAAGCAAGTTACTTCCCCAAAGGAAACTATTAAGTATTTAAAGGAAATTGAAGCAATGGGAGATTTGTTGCTTTCAAATATTTTGCCAATGTAGTCTGGTGATGTTTTCTTCTTTGTAGTTAGTATCATGAACTGACAGAAACTCCTGTCAACGTCATCACAAGTATATCAGGAAAAAAGTTAAAGCAATGGTTGAAAACAGTAAATACTTAATCGCATTAATGGCAGGCTCCACAAGAGTAGAGTTTGCTTTTGAGAATGTTGAGTTAGCAGATATTCTGACTACCTGTGAGGTTTGAACACTAAATAATAAAATTTAGATCTGTGTTTTGATAATGAATGTGCCTTATGTTGTAAATAATTTGCATGAAGAAGCTTCATACTCCCAGTGCACAGCTTAAATAAGCAAAAGTAAATAATTTTGCTTTACATTTTAGCTCTGCTTGTGTTTTCACTGCTTGCAGTTACTCTAATGGTCTCAGTGTTCCTGAGCTTTCCTCAATCCATTGCTGTCCCATTAGCACTGATATACTCAGAGGGCTTTACTCCTGCCCATTACAACAAGGGTGCAGAAGCTATATAAATTTTATTTGTTTGAGACAGGCTTTCAGAGTGCAGGCAGGATGCATAGATGTTACTAGTTTTAAAAAAAAAAAAAAGTGAGAGGTGAGTAAAGACACAGATTTTCAGAGAAATGGGAGACTGTAGTGTTCAGTGAAATGGGGAGGATTCATATCCTGGATGAAAGCAAAAGGGATCAGAAGGACTGTATGTACTGGCCTGAGTGAAACCCACTGATTTCAGTGGAGTGACTTCTCTTGGCTTCCACTACTTCAATCAAACCTACTGAGTGAATCTATGTAATAATATCAAGTAGAGCTTCACTTGTACTGCGCCATGGGCTGGTCCTCCTTGCTGTAGCCTATTTTCATATATATCTTCAAGAACCTAATCTTATTTTTCAGTTGGGTTTTCAGTCCTTTAAAATTTATTTCCCAAATCATAATGCTGTACTTAATATATTCCCCTTGTCTCTTTCTATTTTGTGAAAACTGGTTCACCCTCCAGCGTGGTATTTGTTGCATACATTATTCCTTCATGCAATATACAGAATGTACGGAAACGCAGAATAATCCTTACTATAACATTTAGTTTCTTGACTTACGTAATAGCTAAGATTGATTATATTCAGGATTATACATATAATCTTGTAATGTTTTAATTTTCTTTGCTGTAAGTTGGACATGTGTTCTGAGCAGCTTGACCCACCTTGCAAATGTCCATTGCTCTAAGTTTTCTGTTCATCAACACAAGTGAAACGTAAGTTGTATTGTGCAATGATTAAGGTGTATCCAGAGTATTGTGATATGCCAATAAGGGGAATAGTTGTTGGAAAAAAAAATATATTTTTGAAATGTATTATTTTGCTTTTCAGTTCTGTGCAGACATGTTTTAAATTTGTGTCTACACAGTGCACATATGCAAGCCTGACAGTTTCTTCAATTTTTCAGTAATTTACCCTGCGAGGCTGCGTGGAGGAACTGTATGGCTATGAGGCTATGAGTAATAGTCTCAGTCAGGGACTCTGGCAATGGTCAGTTGACATTCAAAAAATAACACAAAGAACAAATCATAATGTAAAGAAAAATAATTTATCCATAATATAAAAAGAAATGCCTATGAATTTAACAAGCGTTAACCCCTTATGAATACTTCTGGAAATCTATACTATAATCTGTACAAAAAAAAAAAGATATAATTAGGTTATTTGTTCAAAGGAGCTTTATTGCATTTAAAACAGTAATATATATGCTAGATGGGTGCATATAACTGTACAGCACCATAAGAGTGCATTAAAAAGTTCTGTGAATGGGGATTGCAAAGACACTCTTTCAAGATGGTCAGTTACTTGAAACGTAACTTCTACAACTTATTCATTCTGAATCTTTTGTGGGTAGGGGTATTTTTGTGAGCAGCTCTGCTTTCTGATCCAGTGACTTGGAGCTGTAGAAACTACTGAAAAGATTTACAGAAAGATGCAAAGGATAGGAAACAACTTGAAAGCTTTTGTAATTTTCTTATCAGCTTGACTTTTCTTTAACTTGTGCCATATTAACTTCACAAGCCAAGTGAAGTGTTGAAGAGCTGCTGGGTTTGCTTCTCTGCGCTCTGCTTCTCTTCACTCTACCCATTTTTTCTTTGAAACACATTCCATGTGTTTTTACTTCATCTACCCTACCCAGAGGATACCCTGAGTCCTCTGCACTGTTGGCAATCAGGAAGATAACTGGTTTTGTTAAATAAATAAAAGTGGCCAGAGAAAAATCCAGTATGGAGTGCTACTACCCACCAAAATCCCCCTATCGTAGTTAACAACTTATTAACTGTTCCTCCACAAGCTCCACTTGTACTGCACGTTATATCTTGTGAGTTTTAGGAATTGAAGTTGTATTGGAAATGCTTAAAATGTGAAAGACAATTTGGTAGCAGTGGTACAGAAGCTTAATTCTGTCTTTTTAAACGAGGATGCAGTCTACGGAGTCAAGCCATCGTACCAGGATATGCTGTTTAGAAACACTTCCACACACAGTGAGGCTCAGGAGGATGTAAGTGTACTCACTAGCTCTGCTCTTCCTCTGCATCTATTATTAATCCGTATCGTCCCTGAAGAAGTCTTACTGAACTCCATCACTTACACTACCAAAAAAAAAAACAAACCAAAAACCAAAACCCCACAACAAAGGAATTATGAAATAGAAGGAGTTTCTCTCTTAAAAAAAAAAAAAATAATAAAATTCTAAACACTTTCAGTTCTAGAAATTTTTCAAAGGGACTGGATAGATTTTGCTGCATGTTGAGAATAAAAGTGTGTTTTTTTTTAATTTAAAGAAGTACTAATAGTATTTAAAATGATTTGTATTGGAGATGTTGCAGTTCTTCCAAAGCTGTGTTCTGCAGACCACTGGCAAAGTGCGTTGTCATTCCTGCACCTATTATGCGTAGCACAGAGAAACCTTGGAAAACTGAAAAACCAATTGGAAAGGAGTTAAAAAAAAAAATCTAGCTGCTGTATTTAGAAGCCTGTGTTTATCTGTAGAAAAGGGGAGAACAAACTCTTTTCTGCCCAAAGCAACTTAAAGAGGGAAGGAAGTCTAAAGGAGACAGCAGTGAGGCAGCTGTACAGTAAATCTGGGTGTTAGGAAATGAAGAGAGAGTTAGTAACTGGGTATTTACACATGTATCATAATGATGGAAGGTAAATAATAATGACATACTTAGGGTTGCAGAAGGAAAGAGAAGAAACTGGATGGTGAGAGGGATGGAAGTAGAACTTACTGTGATGGAAAGGAGCAATAAAATGACACTAATTATTTTGCTAAATAAAAAACTACCTTTTCTACCAGAAACGTATGAAGCTTCATGATATGTTTTTACTTTTGTTATTTTTTTTTAAATTTTTTTTTTGAGAAAGCAGTTGTTGATAGAAGTAAATAAGTAAATGATGGACAGAGGGAATACTGCTTTTGAAATTGAGCTCTCGCTTGTGGCCAGGTTGCTGTGAACACGCAGGTCCATAAGTCACTCATTTGTTAGGGCAGTTGCCACAACTCTAACAGCTTGTCAGAATCTGAGTTAAGGGTGACACTCCTCATAGTCAGGGTTGAGGTCATACACAGTTACTGTGCTCATCTGGAAAGGCCGCTTGTTAAACTAGGATGAGCAGATTGTGAACCTGATTCCTTTATATACAGTAGATTTTGCTTCAGTTCTTCCCAGGCCATCTAAACCAGGAAGGCAGGAGAAGGCATCTTCTTCCCAAGTTCTGTTTTTTTAATAAAGATAGGTTATAGGAAGTGAGATTAAGCCTGGTTGCAGGAGACAGATGGATAAAGAATAGTCTTCTGGATTGTGTATCCTGCGTATCCTGCATTAGAGATGCAGTGAGCAATCTCACCCAACGTGTGTTTTTTTCTTAAAATCAGAAGTTGAAAATTCAGCACTTCAGGGTGCATTTGAATATAACAGTTTTTCTTCAATTTAGTATAAACTTCATCATCTGCTTTAGTTGGAAGTGATGAGCCCTATTTGACTTGTGTTGCTGACTACACTAATTAAAATATCCAATGTGATAGTGATGTCTTAACTGAAAATAAAACAAATCCAACAAACGGACTTGTAGCTGCGGTCTTAAGAGCCAATATGTGCATATACACAGAAAGTAGTGAGTAGTTGTCTTAGCAGGATAACAGACTTCTCTATTTGAAGTAGTGGATCTTGTTTTGGTTTATATAGCTTCATATAAACTGACAGTTTTCAGTCGACTTCCCTTTCCTTTTGGGCGTATGATTTTGAATAGGATTTTTTTTTCTCTCAAATGCAGTAGTTTTTTTACATACTGTTCTGTCTGTGGATTGGTATCACAGATAGCCTAATATTGCAGGAATATCTACTGGCCATTAAAGCCTCTCCTGTTTTCTGTTCCTTCGTCTCTTTCCCTTTTCTCTCTGGTCATTTCTCTCTTTCTCTCTTTCTTATATGCACTTCTGAAATCCATCCCACCAGCATTTAGGCAGTTACTTAATTAATATCTTTCTAACCTCCTTACTTGTGCCAAAATTTCTAACGTTATCTTTTGGAACTTGATTTAATCTGGAGCTCTGCCTGAGTACTTCATTATTTCTAACGGTATTTTTGTTAGACAAGGTTGTGGCAGAAGGCAGTTGTCAGTCAGTGTGCAAATAACATCAAATGGTTAAACCCGTAATTTTTAAGAAGGTGTTTTGAAAAGTGGCGTATTTTAAGTGTGGTTTATATTTTTTTTGCATAGAAATCTTGGCAGGTGATTTACACATTGTGTTAAATGAGCAAGTGGAACACAGGGCCTGTAACGTAGAAAGGTCTTTCCACAGCATCTGTTTTATAAGGTCACAGTCCAGCTGGCATCTGACTAGTCTCAGTATTTGCCATGATGAGCAATGGGAATGAAAGTTGCAGATTCAAAGGAAGCCTTAGGTATTGGAAATTTGCATGTTTCATAGTATGTTTACCAGCTGGATCATTTTTCTTCTGAGGTTATGGCTATATTAAGAGTTTAAAATACAGACTTTGATGAAAGTTTCCATTTGTGTTGTAATGTAATTTAACCATTCAGGCAGTATTTTAATTTTCTTGATCAAGAAAGATGATCATTTTATATTTTAAAATGCTGAAATATCACCTGTTGTAATGTGTAACTTTCTTGTCCCCCATGTAAATAACTGTGGCTCTGTTATCCAGGGATAGCTATATTCCACGTCTCACATTGGTTTGTTCTCTCTGGATTTCTTATTTTCATTTCACAGTTTTACTGGGTGTAGTGAATTTTCTAAAAGGGGTTGGGTAGAAGAAGCTACACAGAATCTGCGTATATTATGGGCACAGTGTTGCATGTGCACACATGCAGCCACTCAGTAAGCTGACATACTAGTCTGGGAGCACGTACCTCCTACAAACCTGGGGTGGGGGTACTTCTCCGTTGCTCACTCCTGTCAGTAGCCGAGTGCTGTGCTGCTCTGGCCAGGGCTGTTACCCTCGCAGTGGGTTACCCCTCCGTGTGGGTTATCCCAGCCTGTGCTGGCAGCAGGAGGCCCACCGTGCCTGCTGGGGCTTCTGTTCAGGGCACTGCAGGGGCTTGGCGCGATCCCCCGCTGAGGACCTCAGCTGGCACTTTGATTGTGTTTTGCCCTTTTTTGATTCTTGCTGTGAGACAGCGGAGTGCCTGGAGATTTGTTTTGAGTTGTCTGAACTCGGTGGATATAGTTAGTAAAAAGCTGACTAAGGTCACCATTCTGTAAGTGAGATTATTTGCCATTGCAGACAGGGAAACCTTTTATCGCATGTGACCTGCCTGCTTGGAATGAAAGCGTATTGGGTCAGTTTGTGAGAGGTTAGTGTCAGACGTTACAAAAGCAGCACAGATCAGTCTTCCTGTGTGTTTCTCTGTACACATTTTTCAGTTTAACTTCTGCAGATCTTGTACTGTTTGGATGATCTCTTAAAATCTGTTTCTTAACTGGAGCTGCACCTTTTAATAAAAATGAAGATGAGAGGATAAAAAGGAAGTTGAAATAAAAAAGTATGTTTCAGGATTTAAAGTAAATTAGATTTCAGAGCAATGTATACACAAATAGTTTAGAAATAAATAATGTTGTACGTACTTGCACAAATGTTTGAAGACATGCATTGACAAAAATTAAAGTTGTTTTACTGTTAATATTGTTTCTTTTCCCTAACAGAACATAGCTTTGTAACTAGGATGAGATACAATGTTGGGGTCTGTGAGCTTTGAGTATTAGCGGAGAAACAGTTTTCGCAGACCCACGGAATCATGGAATCATTGCATTAGTTGCATCAAGAAAAGTGTGAGCAGCAGGTTGAGGGAGGTGATTCTGCCCCTCTACTCTGCTCTCGTGAAACCCCACCTGGAGCACTGCATCCAGTTCTGGGGCCCCCAACACAAGAAGGACATGGAGCTGTTCGAGTGGGTCCAGAGGCAGGTCACAAAGATGATTAGAGGGCTGGAGCACCTCCCCTGTGGGGACAGGCTGAGGGAGTTGGGGCTCTTCAGCCTGGAGGAGAGAAGGTTCTGGCGGGACCTTACAGCGGCCTTCCAGTACCTGAAGGGGGCCTACAGGAAAGCTGAGGAGGGACTTGTAAGGGGCGGGTAGTGACAAAATGAGGGGAAATGGCTTTTAACTGGAAGAGGGTAGATTTAGACTAGATATTAGGAAGAAGTTCTTTACTGTGAGGGTGGTGAGACACTGGAACAGGTTGCCCGGAGTGCCCTGAAGGCATTCAAGGCCAGGCTGAATGGGGCTTTGAGCAACCAGGTCTAGAGAGAGGTGTCCCTGCCTAGAGCAGGGGGTTGGAAGTAGATGATCTTAAAGGTCCCTTCCAACCCAAACCATTCTATGATCATAGGAGATCATTCAGACCCACACCCTGCTAAAGCAGGTTCCCTACAGTAGGTTGCACAGGAAAGTGTCCAGGTGGGTTTTGAATATTTACAGAGAAACAAATTCCACAGCCGCTCTGGGCAGCTTGTTCCATCATCCTCACAGAAAATAAGTTTTTCCTCACATTCACATAGAACTTGTATTCCAGTTTGTGTCTGTTGCCCCTTGTTCTGTCACTGGGTACCACTGAAAAGAGCCTGACTGCATCCACTTGACTCCCACCCTTCAGGTATTTATAAACATGAATCAGATCTCCCCTCAGCCTTCTGTTTTGGAGGATGAACAGCCCCAGATCTCTCAGCCTTTCTTCTCGTAAGGAGGTTGTCCAGGCCCCTCATCATCTTTAGTCCTCTACTTGACTCCCTGTAGAAGTTCCCTGTCTTTTTTGAACTGGTGAGCCCAGACGTGAACACAGTGCTCCAGGTGTGGCCTCACCAGGGCAGAGTAAAGGGGGAGGATCACCTCCCTTGACCTGCTGGCCACATTCTTTGTAATGCACCCCAGTATACCATTGGTCTTCTTGGCCATGAGGGCACACTGCTGGCTCAAGGTCAGATTTTAAGATGCTAGTCTGGATATTATCTGAGATGTGTAGCCCGTTTAAAGTATCTGTTATTTGTAAAATGCACGCTCTTGCGCTCCAGCACAAAGTAGCTGGAATTGCATCTGTGGTCTAAGCAACAAAAGATTGAGTGAGTTTGTTGAGATTCTGTTTGCCTTGGCATTGTTTAAAGTCCCCTAACAAATCTGTCACTTTTGGAGATGTGCCAAAGAACTAAGGAAACAGCTTTACTTACATCTGTATATGAAAATGCCTCATGGAATGACTCTTTTAATTTGGGTCTTACTTTCATCCAATTCAAAATGAAAGGATAACTCTGGATGAACTTGTGTATCTGAAAGTGGATCTGCTCTTTTCCCTTTACTGTGGTTTGGTCTAGTGAGAGATACTCTCTCAGCTGACAGATCAAGTCTAACATAATTTATGCCATTCAGCAGAGCCTTTGGAGCTTGAGTGTTAGTCAACAAATGTGATACAGTGTTTTGATGAGATCATAGATGCATTTGTTAAAAGAGCAAGGGCAGACATATCCTTTTTTAATGTGCAAAATATACTTCTGTGCAGTTAACACCCCACATCCATATTTTTGTGTAGCATTCATCTGTAGTGCAGTACTTTAGTGTTAATTAGAGAAAAGTGTGATAGAAGAATTGAAAAGCAATGGAAATTTGAGATTGTTACAGTTTAGTTTGTAAATCATGAGGAAAGTCTTATCTTCATTAATGGATTTATATAACAAGAAACAGATTAAGTTCTCTCTCTTTGAAAGTATTTAGGTGAAAACTTAAATTTCAAGAAACTTGTAAGCTAGCTGTTCAGCAGCTGTGCTGTATCATCAACAGCAAGGCACATGGAGTCTGGTCCTTGGTAAAAGGACACTCCTGGTTCTTATTTGCATGACTATATCTAATGGAAAAAGAAGAATGAAAACAAGTCTGGTTCTAAAAATAAAAAATAAAAAAGCTTTTTAAAGTAACGTAGGTATTGCATCATGACTGATACTGCTTTATCATTTATTGAGCAGAAAAGACTAAAATCATAGAATCATAGAATCACAAAATGGCCTGGGTTGAAAAGGACCACAATGATCATCTAGTTTCAACCCCCCTGCTATGTGCAGGGTCGCCAGCTACTAGACCAGGCTGCCCAGAGCCACATCCAGCCTGGCCTTGAATACCTCCAGGGATGGGGCATCCACAGCCCCCTTGGGCAGCCTGTTCCAGTGGGTCACCACCCTCTGTGTGAAAAACTGCCTCCTAATATCTAAACTGAACCTCTCCTGTCTCCGTTTAAAACCATTCCCCCTTGTCCTGTCTCTGTCTACCCTTGTAAACAGCCGTTCCCCTTCCTGTTTATATGCTCCCTTCAAGTACTGGAAGGCTGCAATGAGATCTCCCCGGAGCTTTCTCTTCTCCAAGCTGAACAATCCCAGTACCTTCAAACTTTCCTCACAGGAGAGGTGCTCCAGCCCTCTGATTATCAAAATATGATGATAAAATATGTTCAGAGTTTCTGGAAAATGTGTTACCGGGCCTTAAGAACATCAAATTTATTTTTTTACATTTTATTTCCCAACTATAATAAATGAAGTTTAATTCCAGTTTGAATGAAGTGTTCCACTTCTCACTCATCTGGAGAAACTGTTAGGATTTTCATGTAGTAAGGTCAAAGAATGGAAGTTAAGTACAGTCTTAATGTGTTAAAATAGTTGGTCATGGAACCAGGGAAGAATTACCAGGGTGTGCAAGTACTGAAGTATATTTTAGTTGTCTCTTGTGATTACCTCTGAGGGAATGAGTATTTTATAGTATCTTCTTCATGGCCATGTCTCTTTTGCCATGGCACACCACTACAACAACCAAAGAAAGCGTTTTAAGCCATGTGAATTCTTCTTAGGAGCTGACAGTTTGGAGTAGGAATAGGGGTGCTAGAGAAGAATGTGTGAGTTTTGTGTAATAGGTCAATATGTTATGAAACCTTAAGATCTCATATCACTGCTATTACAAAAACCACTCTGATATCTTTTCATCTTATTAGTAATTATATCAGTAGATGAGAAGCTAAGACGTAGGTTTTGTACATGGAAGAAATTCTTCCAGTCATCTACCCAGAAAGAAAGGTATTGCAGATGTATAGAGTTATGATTCTGAATTTAGCTGGTTAGTTAGGGGTAGGTATCTTACCTAGCATGCTTTGCCATGTGCTTAAAAGCCAGTACCATGAAGAATATAAAAGCATGATTATTTCAATTTTGTCATTGAAACGTGGATCAAAGTTTATTTTCACTGTACAAATGAAGACTGAGGAGATCAACAAAAGATATTAACTTCATGTTAATAAATGCTTGTGCACTTTAAGTAAAATTGTTAGGTAAAGATGAGTTTTACAATCCTGGCACAAGGAAATCAAAATAAACGGTAGGAAAATACTCTTACAGTGTTTCAGTCAGTAAAGAAGAGATGGAAAGAAAGACTTAGAGAGATTGCATCATAGCACTAAAGACAAAAAAAAGTTATTTGTGTCTGCTGTTATCTTGGAACTATCATCATTTAAATCAGCATGGCCTCTCCTTGTCGGTACTCACTTAGTGTGAAGATTTTTTTGTATTTCAGGGAAAATATATTTTGGATCCAGAATGTGCTTTTGTTTTAACTTATGGATCGTCTCTCCTGTCAAGTAATAAATACCTATGTTAGAATTTATGTGAAAGTTCATTTCTCACCCTGCAATTTTATATAGCCCTATATGAAGCAGACATGATGACATGATTTATTTGAGCGTCTTATTTTCAATACTGATACTCAGAAAGTTTTATTGGGGTGTTTTATTTAAAAATATATTTGTAGTTGAAAATTTGTTGTGATATTAGCTTCTTGCAGCTGTGTTTTAAAGATGCAAAACAGTAGGTATCTCAGTTCCTCAAATATGAAGGATTCTTAGATACAACTCTTGGCTTATTTATCTTTCTCCTTCACACTGAAAGGAGATTGTACCTGAACAAATTTAACACCATCTCCATGACAACCAGCTAATTAATTGCCATTGGTATGGCTTTGGTCCTCTTCAGTGAACTGATACTCCCCAGCTTTTTTTCACGTATCTTCTGAGTTTTCTGTGAAGGTCATTTATTTAGTGACAGCATATACTTAGAAGAAGCAGCCTTTCAATACAGGCAACAACTTTCTTTAAAAATAGCTCAGTCTTACCTGTGTTTTCCTCCCAGTTTTACTTCCTGCCCAGTAACATGAGTTTTGTGACAGGGTTCTTTCTTCTTGCTTTTCATTTCTTTTGATTGTTTGTGTTCATTATGTATATTGTGACTGTGACAACATTGCAGTACAGGCATTCCCCAGCTAAGTTTGGATGCTACTGTAGTAATGAAGAGAAATTCGTCTGCAGCACTGTGGTGGTAGCGTGGGCTAAGAGCTAAGGTAGTTAATTTCATTCTTGGGAAAGATTTTCTAAATGATGTTGAACTGTGAACTGCATTTCTGTATTTGTGCATGTTAGTGTAACTAACTCAGCTGTACTCTGACCATCAAAGTTTCTGCAATCAATCAAGATAATAGTGTGACCGTTCCTGATACTGTAAATGTTTTGGAGTCTCGATATTACTATTGGAACCAATTGCAAGCTTTCCATTATGAAAACAGTCTCGAATCTATGAATTTTAAGAAGATTCTGTACTTGTTAGGAATAAATGTCCATATAGCTCAGTATCCTGTCTTTGCTAATGGTTTCTGGTAGCAGATACTTGGGATGAACTTTAGGGACAGGAAAAGAATGAGATGGTGAAGGATATTTTCCCCAGAACACCTTCCCAATATTCAGTTGTTTGTGACTAAAGGAGTTAAAAGCTTGCGAGCTGTAAGATGAAGAATGAAAGTTCAATCTAAGAACAATATTTTTCAAGCTGAACGTTTTGTGTATTTTTAAGTTTCAGTTTTCTGTCTGTACTGGCTGTTCACTGCCTCTTAGAATCTTCGTAGATAGTATATGTTTGCCATCGGAAGACATATGCTTACTGTTGGTTGAATGGTCTCACTTGAAGTGTTGTGGGCAACAGCTCAATGTTCAGGTGGACACCACATGAGTGGTGTGCCTCAAGGAACAGTGTTGGGACCAGCACTGTTTAACATCTTTGTTGGTGACATGGACGGTGGGAATTGAGCGTGCCCTCTGCAAGTTCGTGAATCACACCAAGCTGTGTGGTGCTGTAAACATGCTGGAGGGAAGGGATACCATCCACAGGGACTTTGACAGGCTCAGGAGGTGGGCCCATGTGAGCAACATGCCATTCGGCAAGGCCAAGTACAAGGTTCTGCAACTGGGTTTGTGTTTGTCATGTCTAATCGATGTATGAATTGTTTGAAGCTTCTGTAAATTTGTTCGTTGGGTGCCAGATTTTTTGCTGACAATATGTGGAATACTTCTGCAGTTATCTCAGGTAACTTATTAATACTTGTGAGAGATGCATTTTGACATTCAGTTATTGTTATGAACTCTCTTGAAACAAAGTAAAACATTAAAAGGATCGACAAGAGACTTGTGTAGAAAAAGGAAACTTCCACCAAAACTGACAGAGAATTGGAGATGTAAGGCTGCTTAAGTGACCTTGAAGATGGGGAACATGTTCTTTATGATACTGGATTATGTCTACTCTGAATCATTGTCTTTCAACTACTTATCTGACATTGTGATATATGTGCATTTAAAATGACATATTAATGGTTTTTATTTTTCCTTTTCTCTTTAATATATGGCGTTCTACTGAACTGATACACGTGAAGATTGCTGCGTTCACTGTATCCTGGCTTGCTTGTTCTGTGAATTTCTCACCCTCTGTAACATTGTTCTGGGACAAGCATCCTGTGGCATCTGCACATCGGAGGCCTGCTGCTGTTGCTGTGGGGACGAGATGGGGGATGACTGTAACTGCCCGTGTGATATGGACTGTGGCATAATGGACGCATGTTGTGAATCTTCAGATTGCTTGGAGATCTGCATGGAATGCTGTGGGATCTGCTTCCCATCCTGAAATACTTATCTTTTCCTAGTTTTTTCTCTTAAAAACTGGAGAGAGCTTTTCTTTAAATACATCTGAAGAAAGACAAGGTAAGATTTTCACACAACCAACTGGTATTGCACTGCTCATTCCCGATATATAAATATTTTTTTTTAAGCAATCCTCAAGTCTGTATTCTAACACAAATTGTATAGTTTTGTATGTGAATCTCAAGCTACATTCCAGCTTCCTTTTGGCTTTGCAAATAGAAGATTTTATTGAAACTGAACTATAGGCCTGCTGCTGCAGGTGATATATGAGGGCAAAGTTGCCATTTGAATTTAGTGACAGGTTTTGGTCAGAGAAGAGACTACAGGGCAAAGCCTTAAGTACTTGTCTTTACCTACTTTTAATATTTAAATGCTCAAGTGGCTCTATAGATAACATTCCTTTACAGGAGTTCTTAAGTTCTTTTTTCAATCTCTTTAGGGGTTGAAAACAACCTATAATTTTAATCTAAGTTAAATTCTCAGCACCAGTAATCTACTGTTGATTTTGCTACCGACATCGCGTGTTTCTTTTGTTTTGAATATCTCATTGGTTTGAGAGAGATTCTTCATATTTTCCACTGTTGGTAATACATGAAGATTTGGCAAACTAAAGTAAATGTAGGTTTTGCCATCTATTAGAATATCAGGATTTTGTTGCTATCAGTCAAGACAACTTACATTTTACTTCAGTACTAATATTACTTGAAATGCTTCTTTTTAGAAAGAGACTTTATGTAGACATTAAATATATTCTTACACTAACAAACTAATAGACTAATAAATCTTTAAAATTTGCCTATAAAAGGAAATTACCAAAAGTTTACTCAAGAGTCAAAACATAAATGATCCTGTCAGTTTTTGTTGTTTTACAGATAGCGTCGCATAATTTAGTATTTATTTCTTCACTGTGTGGGAAATATCCATAGAGGATAGCACCATTGAAACACGGTATAAAGACTAAATTAATACTGAATCAGTCAAGGAATTCTGTTGTCATATGCAAAAAGCAAATACAGTGTTCCTATATATGTTTTAAGTGTTACTTAAAAAGAAGCTGTGTAGAAAATTGATACTTTGGAAACATATATCCTTTTCAAAAAAGAATACCATGATCTGAAATGTTTGATAAGTCGGGATTTGGTTGGCAACTTTTTACCTATTACACCATTAAGGTTTTCTAGTTAATATCTGTTTTTGTCATTGAAACTGTGAAATGAATTTGGTCCAATATATAAAGAGGTTTACGACATTCCCAGCTTTAGGGAATAATGGTACCCATTTTCTTTCCCATTTGCTAGTTTCTCCCCTCTACGTCTGTAAACTCTTAACTTTTCTGCACAAACCACCTGTACATCTTGATTTCACATAGTGTAACTTTCCTATCTATACTCCAGATTTCCCATTTGTAGATTATTGGATGTAGTAAACTTGTTGAAAGGTCATCAGTAGCCAATACCTTACTTCTGTTAAGTGAATTGACCATTAATGTCTCTTTCCACTGTAGTGAATTCAGTTTATGTAAATGTGACAAACTAAACATTGCAGGAATGTGAAGCTAAGTCAACAAATTGTCTGATATTAACCCAAGCTTCTCCCTGTGAACACTGACTAGTAGTGCTTACTACTGCAAGTTATCACTGAAGGTAAAATAGCCAAATCCTCAACTATAATAGGAAGCTGGGAGATGCCTTAACATCTGCAGTATTGTGGTATATTCTGGTGCAATGCAGTTTTACTCAGAAGGTGTCTTACCTGTTTCTTGATTCATATTTTTTGGTTTTGTTTTATTTCCCCCTGTATGTTGGGCCAGATTCAGATCTGTGTTGCATTAACTAAGTACATATCCATTAATGTCAGAATTTTCCATTGGTGTAGCTCCAGTTAGGGAGCACAAAGGTATTATGGTAATAGGCAGGCTAATAAGCAATCATACAGTTAAATTGATAAATTCCCCGAGCTCAGAATCAGGCCCATGGGGCTCAATTATGACTCCTAAAAGTCTGAACCACATTGGGAAGGGGGAAGAGGTGCATTGGTTGAGTGGCAGTGCCTGGAGGCATTTTGCCTTTGTAAGGCATAATGCCTCTGGGGAAATTGGGGGCATCACGGCGAGCACTGGGACTTGATGCACCTTGGAAAAAGTGTAGACAGTGCTTCACCCATCGGAGGCCTGTGGTTGACACAGTGGTGATGGGGACATGTTCTCTGGGGCTAGGTAGCAGAACTAGCTGT
Source organism: Pavo muticus (assembly GCA_016647715.1). Taxonomy (NCBI): domain Eukaryota; kingdom Metazoa; phylum Chordata; class Aves; order Galliformes; family Phasianidae; genus Pavo; species Pavo muticus. Next base: position 1,989,072 of record JACDJE010000030.1, read on the forward strand.
CCTTCCTTGTGTCCTCATCACAGAGGGGTGAGTTATGGCTGTTTCTTGTCTGTTTGTGCTTCTGGAGGCGGGGAAAAGGACTTCCTGTCTCCTGTCCTGCTGGGATGTCTCTGCCTGAGCAGTTCCCGCTTTGTGTTTGGAAAACTGCACATTTGCATTTGAAGCTTTCAGTGAATACTGGATGTTAGTAAAAATTACTTTTACCACAGGTTAAGATGGTATAAAAATGTAAATGTCAATCCAGGGAGTCTTTTTTCTTATGTAAAAATTCATACAGTTTACATAAGCCTTGTTTCTACTTACAGGAACTCAGATATTGTTTTGCTTAACTGCAATTATGAGACCCTGAGAAATGTATTTACTATTAAGAATTTATTTCCAGTCCTGTTAAAATACAAATTCTAAATATGAGAGCTCTGTTTATACGTACATGCATGTGTACAAACACTCCTACACATGTGTACACATACACACATATACAGATACATTACTTTTTTCCCACTTCCTTTGTGAAATACTAAGAACTGAAAATGCTGTTTGTTTACCCGTACAGTGATTAGAACTATCAAAGTATTACAGACAATTTAAAAAATAAAATGTGGGATTGTTTGTCATTTAAATGTAATCTGCTACTATTTGTCATAGAGATATTAGCACTTTTGTAAAATGTATCTTCGTAGCAGAGAATATTAGAATGTAGTTTAAGGACTTTCTTTCTGTATTTATATTACTAAATTCTGTTTTGTAATTTTCACTCCATAGGCAATCTTATAAGCACCTTGTGTAATTAAAACTAGCAGAATTAGAAGGAGACAAATGTGAAAATATAGTTTAAGTAAAATTAAAACATCAGAACTTAACTGTGTTTTATAACAGTTCTTGTGAACCTGTACAGTGTTTCAGTATATAGCTCTGCGAACTGGCCCATTTGAAAAAATGGTAACTTGCTTTTTGTATTTTATATTAACTGGATGTGCTATTCTCAAACACTATTTTGAAATAAAGATCTTTATTTTGAAACTTTGGGATATCTTCTTCTACTGAGTTATTGTTCTGAATAATAATTTTGTGTCTTATTTGTGCTTTTTCTGATACAACATTTACTGAAGGCTTTGGCCTTCGAGTGCTTTGCACGGAGAGGTTGAGCCAGCGAATGTGAGCAGTCTTACAGGTGGATCTGTAACAGCTCAGGTGCTTCTAGCATGACACTCCATTGTACAGAACAGCAGTGGAACAGTTTATCATTAAGGAGCCAAATTCATGTCTTAGTGTACTTAATAAATTAAATGGAATTCCAGTAATTACTAAATTTGATCAAAACGAGAATTATTTATATACAGCTGCTGCAACAGTATTTGGTTTTCTAAAAACAAGCTGAGTATTTGGTTGGTTCATAACAGTGCTGTAAATAGATAATGATGAAATGGCCTCTGTGGGCTATGAAACTGAAGGTTTATATAAGATACCACTACTTTAAATTGAGGAAAAAATTTAAAATCAGTTTGTTTAAACTCAGATGGAGTAGACATTTCATGTGTGCTTTAAGCAAGTATTTCTTCATGTGGCTTAAGTGGATGAGAACAGGTTTATGCTACTTTAAAACTGCAGAAATAGTACTCATTTGCACTAATTTTCACACATCTGTTTTAAAGTTATTGAATGTTCTACTGTGTCTGTGTACGCATGGGTTCTCAGAGGGTCTAAAATAAAAATACATCTCCTTGAGATGTTTTCAGGTAGCATCAGGCAGAAATTCTGTGCTTGGGTGTGTACCGTAAGTTTTTGGTATTGAGACTATGGTGGAAACTTCTCATAGTAAATAATTGGACAAGTAGCACCACTTGAGACTTGCTGCAGTGTTCTAGCCAGAGTCTATAGCACCTGATATTCCCTCCAGCTCCTCCCACAAGAAAGGCTTTTATGAAAAGGGATCATGATCAGCAGCATAAGGGAGCTTTTGGATTGAATGATTCTATTTCAGCTACAGTACTCATGCTAAGAACTGCATGTTGAGTATGGTGAATCCTTTGGTGTAGTCTCTGAATGAAAAGCTTTTATCCCTGTTGTTGTTTTTTTTTAATCTTAATGGTTGCAATAAATGATGCATGTTCTTTGAGAACATTGCCATTTATATTGCTGTATTTCCGCAGAAAAGCTCCTTTTATCAGCAGCCTAGTAACCTTGTGCAAGACAACACTTACTCTTAGACCCATAATTAAATCAAAGATCTGAGAAATATGTGTGTTATCTTCTCTCTGTCTCTTGTTCTGGGAATGGATGTGTACACCACATGTTGAAGGACTTAATGTTGATAGTGGCAACAAAAGCTTTGGGCATTAATCTTACAGTATTATTTTTAATCTTTTAAACCTTCCGCGAGTTGTCTTCACTTACAAAGAGAACAGTTTGACTTACTTTACCTCAATTTTAGCATCAGGATATTGAAAAAAGATCAATAAAAATAATACCCTGCACCTACTTCCATGATGAACTTGTTTGCTGTACTCAGTAAACTCGAATGTGGAGTTGATTGCTTCTGCAATATTCAACCTTGTCATAAGCACACGCTTATGCTATTTACCAATGATTTGATGCTAGTGACATAAAAGGATGGCCTTCCCCTCCTTCACAAACCTCTGATGTGATGGCCTATTTCTACTGTAGATGGAATGTGAGAAATTTCTCTGAATTACCATTCTGCAAAACAGCAGGTGTTGAGTTTGATTAGGTGGTCTTAAGCTCTGTATAGGTTTTAGCATATCAGCTCACCTCTCTAGAAAATAATTTAATAGAACACTAGATAGAATCCAGGTTGCCTCTTTTATGTATATATATTATAGCAATTGTTGCACATTACCATTCAGTACTCAAAAATGTGATGTTAGATGAAAGATTGTATAGTACCTTTTTATACCTTTAATAGTATCTTAACTAATTTTCATTCTGATATGCATATGCTGTTTTAACTGACAAAATACTCCACTGTAATTGAAGCCCTTTATATCATCTCAGTGGTATGTAATTGGTGCCCAAGCACTATACAATTCCTCTTCAATCAGTGGCATAGGCTTCTGCAATTTCTCTCATCTCCAAGTTGTTGCAAGAGTGACCACACAGTGAATATACTGTACTCCAGTTTGTATGCCTCTCATATTACCATCTTTTTTTCACAGTAACTGTTTGTTTCTTTAACTTAATCACACTGTAGTTTTTGTTGTTGTGCATTTATTTTTTTAAATATCTTTGTTATTCAAAGAAGAGCAGAGAAAGGACTTTTATGGGGTGGTGGGAAGATATTACATTGTAAGTTACTTCTTTATTTTCTCTGTGTTCACTGCCATGTGCAACTCCTAATCAAAGAAGTGTGAAAGTGGTATGTTTGGAAATTTGGAATATATCTAAGTTACTGTAGTTCATGTATTTTGCATTTGAATATAGGAACCTCAAAATGCATTCATTCTGCCTTGCTTGCTGAAATAAGGAACTCAAAGTTCTGTTAGTTGAGATGTACTCTGCAGTCTTGCAAACCGACAGTCTTCAAAATAGTTCTCATAAGACCAGTACATTATTTTAAAATTAAAAGATTTTGCAGTGTCATACAAACTTTTAGAATCTGTGCTACTTCCAGTTACTGAAGACTAATAAGAACATGCTTGGAAAAAGAAATGTACTAAGCACCATGGGTTTGCTTTCCTCCCTAGGAAATCTAGCTCCATTTGTCTGTTTCTTCTGTGATGAGGAGACACCTTGATTACATATTTAATGTAGACTAACAGGATGGTTTAGAATCCATGATACTTTCAAGGTCATTATGAGTAATGTGTGAAGGATAGAGGGAAACACTGCACGAGTATTTCGCTGCTGTTGACAACTGCTGTCTGTGCATCAGTAATCTGCTTTGCAGCTACCATGCTTTCATAAGGTTAAGTATAAAAAAAAGTAAGGTATCCATGACTGATACTTTATATTCCATCTTGTTTCTTCAGAAAGAATAATTAAACTTATTTACACAATTACATTTTAGTAAACTATTAACACCAGCTTAACTGTAACACATATTCTGGTGAAAGTACATTAAACAGCAATCCAAATGCAATTTAGCTGCTGAAGGCATTATTTTCTATCTAATTATTCATAAATTAATGAATAAAATTAAATTCCAATCACTGAAAAAAATGAAGCAATGGTGAGAATCAGAACTACAGATTAGTTAAAGCTATGCAATGCATAACAGAATTAAAGCTTTCTTTTATTCAAATTCAATGCTTAAAAAAGAACAAATCCATCATCTTGAAATTTGACTTGTAGCTTGACATTAAAAATAATACGAGTAGAATTTTCAGTGGGGTAAGCACAAAACTAGTTCAAGTAGTGTCACTCTCAATTAATGTACTCAGGTGGTGTGCCCATTAAAATTCCCACTTGTGGGTTCAGCTCTCTATGCAAATGGGGTCATTACCTGGAGAATTTAATTGGGTATGACACTGGGAGTAGGAATTTTCCTTTCAAAATAAACCTACTTGCACACATTTTCACTAGAAATTTGATTGTTACATATACTTCATATTGTTTGGCTCTATAAATATTTACCAAAATTGAGAATGTCTTCACTTATTTATTTTTTTACAGGGGATTCATAATGTATCAAAATGATTTTTAAATCATTCCATGTATTGCGTATGCAAGTCTTGTTACAAAGACCTGTGGTGAAAATGCATTTTGGGTGTTAAATTGATATTTTTACATGTTTCACATCCTTTTAAAGCTCACATTAATTTTTATAGCACCTGAAACTAGAACTGTAGTATTTTTATAGTACGTATGTGTTACTGAAAGCAGATTATATAATACCGAACTTGTATCTCACACATTATTTTGAACGGACAAAAATATATTGTGTTTCTGAGTAATACCGTCTTCTAACTTTTGCTGCAGATTACTTTGCAGAATCACTTTTGTAAAGAAGGCTAATGCTGCAAGACATTAATTCCAAAATGCACACATAAATATTGAGGAAATGCAAACGTATGTGGCTGGAAGGAACTTCTAGAGAACTTGTAGTTCTGCAGTGTAAGCTGAAAGAGTGTCTATGAACGTGTTTTTGAAAACCTCCAGTGAAGGGAGTTTTGGGCACTGTAGAGACAGTTGGCGCTAGCGCTGCAGTAGTCGTTAGAGAAATAAAGCTTTTTTCTAAGATCCCATTTAATCTTATTTCTGTAAGGCTGACGTATCCATGTTCTTTTCCCAGTGGATGTGTAGAACAATCACCATTCTCTTGTCATAACCTTTCCTATATTAACCTTTCATATAATTTGTGTACTCCTGCCTAATTTACCTAGTCCAAAGAAATCCACTCTAATTTCTTCAACCTTTCTTCCTAAGCATATTTCAGTACAACATCCATTTCAAGCATTCTGTACTGTATGATTTGTGCTTCTTGTTTCAAAGTATCACAAGACTGAGAGAACAACTTGTGCAGGGACTTCTCAGGAAATAAGAAGCTTAGATGTTGCACACAGAATTGAGGTAAGAAATACATTTGTGTCAATAACATTCATAGATTTCTGTGGCAAGAAAATTGACGGTACTTCAGTTCCACCTTCTCTAAAGGAAACAGTCGAAAGAATGAACATTGTGTAATGCGGAAAATTTATTGAGATTTGTAGAAAACTTTTTAAAATTTCCAGGATGAATGTTTGGATTGCTGTCTTAACAAATGAAAAGAAGAAACTGAATCTGACGCGTCATTAAAGCTTATCCTCATTTGTTGATTCTGTGTTTTTCACCATCTCAGCTTTCAGTGTCTTTTTCCTAACCGACATCCTCCATGTTTTCACTGAAACGCCCTGTCCAGTTCTATTGATTCTCATTGCTTCTTTGATGAATAATGCACACTAACCTGTGCAGAAAAAAAATCCCAAATCCTTTATATTTGTTTTCTTTATTAAATTAGTGGAGATTACCACAATACTCTTCATATTAAGAAATGGAAATTAGGAGAATTTGAAGAAATCTGATTTAATTCTTTGGGAAAATCATTGTAAATTTTTTTTCTGGAAATAATGAAAAATTAAAATATAGGAAAGGTACTAATGCATGTCAGCATAGTTTTATGGGAAATGGGTCTTGACTGTTATTAACAAATGTGATTAACAGTTTGGCAGATAAAATAATCATATAACTGATATACTTGAGTTCTTATGACATCTGACTTAGGATTCATATGACATCCTGATTTGCAAGATTATGCTGTAATACATACATATGCTATAGACTGAAAATGAGTTAACTGCTGGGTCTCAAGAAGGAGTTGTCAGATGAAATAATTGTTAAACTGATGATTTTAGAGAGGTTCTGCAAAGATCGGTACTGTGCCTGGCACTTTTCAACGTTTTCATCAATGATCTGGGAAATTTTCCAGCAAGATTTGTGGATGAATCAATACTTGGTGGAATAGTAAATTAAATATGTACTGTGTTATAAGATGCTCATTTACAGCAATCTGGATCTCATAGGTGGGACGTATTCTGAGAATTTTTTTTCCACGCTAAGAAAGACAAAGGAAGTATTTTCTGTTTTCTTCAAAGAAAGAAGATTTTGAAACACTTCAAATGAACAATGGTTTTCATTTGAAATGGTTTGGCCTTTCTTGATGACCTTTACATTTTTAAATGAGCAACGCAGTAAGAGAGAGCAGGGAAGCGTGTCTGTTCAGGAAACCAGTTTCTTTTTGTGTTTTGAAAAATATCAACAGTCTGAAATAGATCCACAGAAATGATTTAGAGTCATAAAATTGCTTTATAAGGAGAGAACTACAGAGCTTAATCTAGTCAGTTTATCAAACAAGACTGAGATGGGACATCATTATACCGTACCAGAGTCTTCACAGGCAAAAATTACTTTGTTCTAAAGTTTTTTTTTTATTCTGCCAGAGAGGTGCAGAATGCACTGAAATCAAAAGGCAAAGAAATATTGGTGTCCAATTTCTTATCTGATTATATCTGTGAATATAGTAATGGGTAGAACAAATTATTAAGCCAGCATTTGATTACATACCTCCTGATAATCTTAGCTCAAACCTGAATGCTTTTCTGGAAGATACCCTGGAAAGTCTGTGTGCATCTATACATAGATATTTATGTACACACTTACATATGACTTAAAGAGAAAATGTAATTTATTTATATATGGGCACGCGCACGCACATACACACACACAAATGCCTCTTAAGTTATTCTGTTGGCCCGTGACATCAGAAGCAGATGTTGGTGGTACAGCAGTAGAGGCTGAACCTTCCCGCTGATGTTCTGTTACATTTTAATGCTGTGTGACAGATGGCAGCAGAGGGGCAGTCTGACAAAATGGCATCTGACATGGAAGTACATGTGAAGCAAAGGTGTGTTGTTGAATTCCTCTGTGCAGAAAAAATGGCACCCATTGACATTTATTGATGCTTGTTGAACTCTATGGAGACAAAACAGTGGATGTGAGCACAGTGAAGAGGTGGGTGGTGCAGTTTGGCAGTGGAGACAGTGACATGAAAGAAGAGCCTCATTCCAGACAGCTGTGCACAGCTGTCACACTGCAAAACGAAGAGTATCTCCATAAACTCATCTATGCAAATTGGCTAATAGTGGTGACTATGTTGGAAAAATAGTGTTTGTTGCTGAGGGATTCCCTCTATCAAATATTGTTCTTTTGTTCTTTGTATCTATTGCAGTTTCCACAGAAACAAATAAGAAGCCTTACTTTTGGAGTGACCTACATTTGTAATCAGTAAGTGTTGAACTGGCTGGAATTTAATTTCCATTCATACTGGAGAGGTTAGATGATGGGCAGACCTTATAGCTCTCTATAACTGCCTGAAAGGAGGTTGTTGTTAGGTAAGTTTTGGCCTCTTCTCCCAAGTAAAATTGATAGGATGAGAGGAAATGGCCTCAAGTTGCACCAGGGGAGGTCCAGGTCGGATATGAGGAAAGGATATAAGAAAATATAAGGATATAAGAAAGAGTGGTTGGGCACTGGAAAAGGAGGTGGTGCACTGTTCCTGGAGGTGTTCAATAAATGTTTAGATATGGCACTAAGGGACGTGATTTAGTGGGCAATATTGGCGGTAGGTGGATGGTTTGAGTAGGTGATCTTAGAAGTCTTTTCCAACCTTAATGATTCAACAATTCTGTGATTCTATGTGGTACTCATGTATTTGTTGTCTAACAGCACTAATAAATTATTTTAATCATTTGAATGGGTAGAGAATAAATTTCATCAAACAGTAGAAAGAATAGAAACAAATGTTCTTCCATAAGGTTATCATTGGCATATTATCTCTTTATATTCTAGATCTATAATAAAAGCAACAGAATTCCAGACTATTTATCACATCTTTATTCAGAGACAAAATCTGAGAGGAAGTGATGTTTATTGCCCCATGCAGTACAAGTATGATAAAGCAGGGACAGGTCCTCTGGGTCTCCAAGACAGGTTGGATAGGTTGCTCCTTGACTGTCCTTCCAGAACAGTATCTGCAATGCCCTGTGGGTTATTTGTTTATTTGCTTTTTCCTTCTTTACTTCCTTTCACTTTACTGGTGAGGGCACGACAATTACCAGTATGTGTCTGATCTATGAAACGGGTTGTTTTTTTTTTTTTTTGCTAGAGTGGATTCTCCTTAACAGAAAGATGTACATCCTCCACAGTAGCGGTATGGGATAACATAGCAGTCACAGATGTTTTCAATACCAACATTCAAGTATAGTGAATGTAGGTTATAGTTCTGGAGTAATAATTCAAATAAAGATTAATTTCTATTGTAAAAAAAAAATGTAAGACATTAAATGTTAATTTCAAGGGCAAAGCTAAACTGAAGTCCCAAAGAAAATACTTTAGATTAGATGAATTACCTGTAAAACAAACATCATAGATTAAAAAGTGAATTTACTTAATATAAAAAAGTTAATAAAATGGGCTGTGAAAGCAAGATGAGCAGCATTGTTAAGATAAATAGTCCACTCTCACTGAAATAAAACATGAAAGTTCATCTATGATATAGAAGTTCATGGAAAATTTGCAAGACAAAATGCAGTCCGCTGTCCACTGGGATTGGTGTGTTGTGAGCTGTCAGTAGGCTGATCATAACCATTACAAATCTACTCTGAAATGTTAAAATAGCAAAAATACAGAGCTAGAAGGTCTGATTCCTCTGGGCTGATGAAAAGAATTGGGTGCTGGCTTTTTTTTTGTGTGTGTGTTAACATGACACGTTGCAATGCAGAAAATTACAGAGCAGGTGGAAGGTCAGGAGTGTGTAGAGACTTTGAGCATGTTTCACTTCCCTGCTCCTTAGTTAGAGGTTAATGCAACGCTGTACTAAGTTGATTGAGCAAGATTTTTCTATTCCCCTACTCCAGGAGAAATGTAACTCACAAACTATACTTTATTTGTTTGCTTTTTTTGTTTGCTTTCCTCATGCTGCTTCTTCACATATATGTTGCTCCTGAGTTACTCAAATAATAGATGGAATATTGATCCCTATGTAAATCATTAGTTTGTTACACTATTAGATTGTTACACTATGTTTTGAGGGTTATGGAAGTTTTCCTGAATAGAAAAATCATTTTCTTGCTATTCTTAGTGTGAAAGTGTCTTAATATTCCAGTGTGATATATATGCTTGCATTTTTGTTTGTCCATATTCCTTAGTAATTTAATTTAAACATGTTGGTCCCACTTAAACCAAATGAGAAATGAGAGCAATTAAAAAAACATAACAAAAAAAACTGCACAGAGGACAGTGAGGCACATTATTACCCCACTGATTAGGAACTTGCAGAATTTGCTCAGCTCTTATTAGAGCTGTTAGAGAGACCACACAAGGATTCTAGAAATGTGTAATTGTGCAAAAAAACTGCTGCTGAAACTCACATTGTATTAAACATAAGGGAATTAAGCTGACAGACGCGAATCATACAACTGGAAAGAAGCAAGTTTTCTTTAATTCTACTACTCATGGAACAAACTGTTTTCTGTGATTAAAGCCCGATCCCCGTAAATGTGAATAGTTTAAATTGCTTTCAAAATAAATCCTAGTTCTTTGACTCCTGTTCTGCAATGCTTGCTTGATGGTATTCCCCACTAATCAAGCTTTTTTTCCCACCAAATAGTTCTTTAAATCTGTTGTTCCAGGACAGCCTTCAGGTAGCAAACCAGAAAGAGCTGAGAAGATAACTTGATAAAAGGCTAAGAGAAAAACTTCTGTAGGTTTAAAAAAGAAACTGTATTTCTATTAGGATATGTTTTTATTTATTTTCTTTTTTACTAATTCCAGTTTTTGACTCCAGGCTAAATTTTAAAAATTAGTCCCATATATAGTACTGAAGCAACTTTTTGCAACCAAAAATTCTAATGAAAAAATAAGTAATGTACTGCATAATTGTGTACCCAATTAGCATTAATAAAGAATTATGTATGTAATTTTTAGAACTAAAAGTAGCGCTGTGGTTGTCACGTATTACTGTACACATAGTTTGACTGTTGCAGAGTAGACATCTGCCAGAAACATTTCAGTTTAGCATGATGAGCATACCGTAACCCTGTCAAAAATCACATAACAATGCTGAAGTACTGCTTTGAATATGGGTTGAAAAACAGAAATAAGTGTATTGAAGAAGGTTTTCAAATTCTCTCCGAATCCAGTCATTACTGGTGCAATGGCCAGGCATGTAGGAATGCTGCTGCTCCATGGGGGATTCCCAGGAAGTGAACATTAGTTAGTTAATCAGGGTAGTGAAAGAAAAGGCTCTGCTATAGACGGTAGGTGCTCCAAGTAGGCTTTCAGCCCCGCAGCGAGGATGCGAGCACACTAAGGGCATGCAATTTACACAACAGTGTAAAGATTTTTGAAGTACCATTGTTGAAGACTTCTATTAAAGGTAAAATGGTGGGGGTATAATTTGTTTGTTTGTGATGTCTTCTGTGGTGATGTTATTCCAGATGCCTAATTTTTTACCAATTATATATGGAACTCTGTGAGCAGTGCTGTTTGGCTTAATATACTTGAATCCTTTTTTTCTGAGTTATTTGGGCCCAGTTCTGAACTCAGATAAACAGTAGAAGACACAGTCTGGGAAAGCACATGCTGTCCAGAGGCTTAATGGCAATTCTCTAGGATCCTGACATTTCAAGAAGTAATGTATCAAGAACAGTAAGTACTCTTACGTCTTTGATAAAAGATTCTTCAGTGTGGTACGTGGCTTAAATAAATATAGGCTATCTCACTTTTTTCTCAGGTTACATCTTTTTATATTTTCAGCAGAGGCCAAAGGAGTTCCTGCACATTTCAAACAGAAGATAATATATGGGTTGTTACTGGGTTGCAACTCAAACGCCACATTTGTATATTTAATAAAACTTTTACTTATGAAAGGGGATTACATATGTCCAACTGCATCTTCATGGGCCCACTGTCTGCCCATCTGTATGAGTATGAGTATTTTTATAGTCTTCAGGTAGACACTAGAATCAAAGGTAGGTTATCAATCTGTACTCTTATTTAGTAGAATTTTAAACTATAAGCATCCAAACTGCTTGCTCATATGTAGGTACAATTACTGTAAACAATTCTGTCCTGATATTAAATGCTGGATGATGAACATGCATTGTTTGTTCTATTATAATTCTCTATAGTTAAGGAATTTCAAAAACTCTGTAAGTCCAACAGCAGAGTGGCTGTGCTTTGTGCCACATGAACTTCTATCTTTTCTTATTTAAGTAAAAAGCTTGAACTATTGAAATCAATATTGAACAGAGGAACCTGAATGTCTCTCTTCCTTTCCCTTCTCAGAAAGGGAATCTGAGAAGTAGTAGCTTGCAAATCCAGAAAATATGTTCCAAGACAGGCAAAGGGAGAACTCCTCAAGTTAGACTTGGGCAAATTTCCTTCAGAGAACTTTGGTGAGATAGCTCGAAAAGGCCCCGTTCTGTAAAATTTCCTTTCAACATCTCCAATCACTGAATTTACTTCTATAAAATGTATCACTATTTGATAGCAAATATTAACATTTAAACACAGAGCTGGATTTCTATAGATGTGTGTTGTAACTCTAAATAACTATTCTTGGATTTGTCACAGAGTGCTCCCCTTGTCCTCAACCTCCTCATTTCACCTGGCTGTTATGCATAAGGCCTTGCTCAGGACTGGTGACATCGTCCTGCTAAATACCATGACTAGGAGTCAATCATCTTACCCCATAAACAGTGAGCACCCTGAGAGACCCTTCAGCTCTAACCCTAATGAGGCTGCATGTGACCTCCCCGGTTCCTTCTAAATAATACTGTGAAGCTTGACTGACTATAGTCTCAAGGTGAATTATGTGGAGTATTTACCTCCACCAAGAGGTGACTTATGTGTAAATATCCACCTCTTGAGAGAAGGTAAAACCTCCAGGGTGGAATGCGCTGGATAATCCATTCAGTGATAGTTCCCTAAGCAATGTGACCTGAGACCTTAGCTGTTAGCAAACACCATACCAAACATCAGAGGAGCTCAGTGTACTGACTATAAGAAAAAAAACAACATGGAGTGTGGAGCAGAGTAGAGGTCCCATGCCCAAACTCCATGATCATCCTGCAAGAATGGGACTTGATACTATTGGAACTAATAAACTATTCTGTCTTCCTGAGCCAACCCTGAGCCAGCAGTTTTCCACCTTTCTGTCAAAAACATTTTTTGAGTAAACATTGCAAGACAAAAGTATGTTTGACTAGAGTCACTCAAGCTCCATCTGAAGGTAAGAAAGTAGTATAAAGTGGCTTAAGAGAGAAGGAATTTTGGGGAGTGGAATCATCTCCCTAGGTGTGGCCAAATTCCTTAAGGCTGGTTGTGAGAGCCCATTCAAACATAATAGACAAATTGGGCAGTGCGCTGTTTGTGAATCTGTAATCTTGACAGATCATATATTGAATGTGACCACACTAATAGTGCTGACTTGAGTAGCTCAGCTGCACCCAGCTGATATCTGAGGACAACCTGGAATACAAGTGGACTTATTTTCCACCAAACTTCTCTGCCCTTTTCATGGAGTGGGAGTGCTTATGGTTCACATCTTCCTCTGTTGTGCTCTTGTGAATAGCTCAATGTACCAAATGACTGACAAGACACCCTATTCTGCTACAGCTGACTTAGGGCTGATACACATGTTACACACAGCGCTGTCTGACAAATTGAATCAGCTACTCTAAGTGATTTTGCCTGTTTCAGAGTGCTGGGAAACTCAAAGGGCATCAAGTCAAATTACACATTGATCGCAGTTTGCCCTGTAGCTTTTGCACACAGAAGGAATCACATACTACACTTAGAAGATTAGTGGAAGAGACTGCAACAGGGGAATATCACATACAAGGATGTAGAAGTTGAACTTCTCTGGATGGTAGTAACATCAGAAGCCTAGCCAGCCAGGAAAGAGCAAAATGTATGTTGATGTGAGCTTCGTAAATGATGCAGTTAAGACACAGAATTCATCATCCCTCCCCTAGACCTTGTAATTCCAATTTAGTCATAGCGTAATTCCTGTTTGTTTTGGGGTTATTTTTCCTTCAAAAAAAAAAAAAAAACCCACAAAAAACAACAAAACAAAACAACGCATAACGTCAGAGTACTACAAATCAGAGCAGTGTCTAAATTTGTTTCATATAGAAATACAAATGCATATGTACTTATATTTATGAATTTCTGTATGTTAGAATATTATCTATGGAGATCACTGATCTACTACTGCATGGTCACCAAACATCCAGAGTTTGGATGACAGACCAGTAGTTTGGTGCCTGACAACACAATTTTTGTTTTCAGGCTTTTCTTTGGAATCACAAAGGCTAAGTGCTTATTTAAATAGCGGTAACAAAACAACTTCTTTTAAAAGTCATGCAAATGATTATTATACAAACTGTTTATTCCAATGGATGACATTTAAGAGACAATACAAGACACTGTATGATTCACAAAGATGCGCCAACCATCAGCACAAAGGCTTATCTTTATTTTGTTTGCAATGCTTGCACTAGCTGAGGCCTGCTCTTTTTCCTTGGTACACTAATGAGTAAATTTTGCACCAACTGGCTGTATGCTACTCAGAGGAGCATCATTGTGAAGTATTGCTAAAATAAATTCAATAAACCTGCATGTACTGGATGTTAAGTTACTGATCAGTAACACATGAGAAGTTGAACCAGGTTCAGTGTAGATGGCTGTGATTCTGCTTTTCTGAATGGTATTCTGAGCCATTTAGTTCATTAAATAATCCTGAAGATTTCTTATTCTTTCTGTTTCCAGGTAATTTTTTGTTTCTTCTATGTTTTCTTACTGTTCATTATTAAAAGCATGATTTTTTTATTTTTTTTTTTTCAGTTTGGCTTTTATTTCTGAGAAACTAGTCTATTCTTGATGTCTCTTACAGTTGTAGACCTAGTAATCATTGTGCATGTACAAACATGAAGGGTTGTTTCCTGTGACATTCTGTTCTGAACACATTTAATTCTCGCATATGATGTTTTCTACTCAATGACAATAAACTCTTAGTGAAGAATACACTGATTCAAAATTGTCTTACATAATTTCTGATCTATTTTTTTTTTGTTTGATATTTGTTTATTTCAGTGAACTTCTTCCTGAGAAGTAAATGAAAAATGTCTGTTTAGTAGCTTTTATCACCAGATATAGAGATGGTCTCTAAGTATTGGATTCAAGAACAAATTCTTTTGACGACTTAAAAATCTACTTTGCTGTTCAGTGCCTTTTGCATTTTTTTTCCCTAGATTTCATGATTTCAAATTAACCATGATGGTATTTGAGTTTTCTGGGAATTTCTACACTGTGATGCATGTTGCGAACAGAGTTTTTTCTAGTTCAGCTTCTGGGCTGCCTCTGATCTTTGTAATGTACAGAGCTGTGTTCTCTTCCCTAGGCACTTCTTGTATAATTTCTTAACTTGTTCTGTTCCTAGTAGCTTGTGGAGCTTTGCAAAGGAATCACTCACAATGATTTCTAAACTTTTCTGCTAAACTGCAGAAAAACTTTTCCAAAGAATCTACAAAAATGAAGCATTAGGAACATTTGCCTTTTAAAAGCTCAAAATGAGGAAAAAATGAAGATCTCACAGTCATCCAAAAATCCTTTCCCCTTGACCTGCAAAACCCAACAAATAAATACAACTTCTACCTATTACAAATGCAACATTCTTCTCTAGGAACTACTTTGCTTGGGATTGTATTAAGATCAGAATGAGTAAATGAAAAGACTGTTGGACCAAAGACAAACATTTGTCCATAGATTTAATCATTTCAAAACCTGAACATCTTTTCTTTCTTCCCTCTCCCTGCCAGCCTCCATCCTTCATACAAAGCAAATGTACATCAGAAGTAATTATTATTCTCTCTGAAACAAAAGAAATTTATTTTTTTTCTTAATGAATTCCCTATTACTTTTTTCTCTAATTTCAGCTATTAGTACTATATGAAGTGCTGAAATTGATCCTCCCTAAATTTATTTGGGACTGTGCTCTCTGCCACTAATCCCAGCTGTGAACGCTGGACTGGCTGTGGTCCAGGCAACTGGCCAAATCATGTAGCTTACAGCATGTCCTACCAGCTGGCACTGGGAGAAAACCTCCTAAATCTTATCTACTCCTTCTTCAGCTTCCTCGATACAAAGACTTATAAATATTTGCTTTTTATGTTCCTATAATTACATACTGTAGCTGATTTGGGCCTGAGCAAGACAAGAAAGAGATACACAGAAAGATCATCAAAGAGAGAATATTTGATCTTAAACAGTATCTTACTAGCCAACGCTCATCTTGAAACATTACAATCATGTACTTAAGTACACAAAAGACCATCCATGTACAGAAGCTTATATGCCTGTGTCTGTCTACACTAGCTTGATCATCAAATGGTTATTCACTTGGTTTTCTGATTAATGCAAAGTGTTTGTTTTTACTACCAATAAAATAAGTAGATCATAATACCAAACTTGCAACTTTCTTTGCTATGTTGTACAGGGTCGTGATTACCTACTAGACTGTCTTAGCTGTGTAGAGTCAAGTTCGCTGATGCTTCCAGAAGCATTTTTAGCTTGCTGCTTTTTTCTTCTGACTTCTCAGGATGGATATTTCCATATTGAAGTACTGTAAGAGATGGCCAATATGAGAATCAATCAAAATCTGGGAAATTGCCCCAGTTCTCCCTTGATTTCACTGGTGATTTTAACAGGAAGATTGGTGCTATTTTGGAAACAGGAAAATTGCAAGACTTTTGAGGCTACCATGTATGCTTTTCACCATAAAAAAAAAATTCACTCTGCCCACAGAAGGTTTAACACTGATTTTGATGTTGCTTTTTCCAGTGTAACTTGGCTATGCCTCTTTATCTTATTTGTCCTTATTTATTTATTTATTTTTCATCTCCCTTTCTCATACTGTGAAGTCCTCTGGCCTGTCTTTTTCATTGGCTGTTCATGACTGTATCTTGTCCATTTGTACAGAGCTTCTACCTTTATCTTTCATCACAGCATGGCTGGTCAGTCAGTCTTTCCAGCAGGAGTTAACTAGAACTTGGGGTACATTTCCAGTTGAAGGATAAAACTGTTTTTCCTGCAACCTGTATTTCAACAATGAGCAAGAGAAGTTTTGTAGTCAACATTAAATAAAAACACATGGTTTCCTGCAGCTGGAGTCTTAATCTTGCAGTCGGTTTCCCACAGTCAGTGCTGCCAGTGGCAGCTTTTAAAGCCGGTAGTACTGCAACCGTTGGCTTTGCAACTGCAAAACTCTCTTTTCAGGTAAACTTGAGTTAATGGCTGCAAAAAGTACAAAGCTGCAAAAAGAGTAGGAACTTTTTCATCTTCTTACTTTTGGAAGAGCTGCTGGGAAATCAGTGTTGTTTCATAGGAGTCCACAGTTTATGCACTGAGGCAGAAAAACACCCTAAGCTTTATTTAGCAGCATTGTTCTCCATTTAATTAGATCTTACATCCCTCCCTCCTTGGACATCCTTCTTTCTGGAATTAGCAGTTCTCTAATAGTGGAGTTAAAAAGTGTGCACAAATTATGCTAATCTTGTTATTTTAAAAGCTGCTGTTTTGGTGTTCCCTTCCTACATTGCTCTTGTGGAAGGTGCCAAAATCTTAAATCCTCATCTGAAAATGTTATTAATCTGTCACTTTTTTTTCTCTTGACTCACATTTCAAAGATATCTGCTTCTTTTTATCAACCTGTCTGCCTTCCCATTACAATTTTACATTATGATATTGAAGCAGTCTTTGATCGTTTTGTAGTTTGCGTATGTCCTTGTGTAATATGTTCACTTGCTTGTCTCGTAGCATGTTCACTTGCTTGTCTAGAACACTGCATGTCAGCAAGACAACCTGCACGAGCCTAATCTCATCTGCCTCATTTTTTTTTTTAATAGCTGGCATATTTTGTCTGATGTGCTATATAAGTTGTCTGAGTGTTTGGCTGAGCCCTTTTTGATAATTAATATATTATTCACCAGGGATATTCATGAACACATTTCCTCCAACTTTCTATTCTTTCTTTTTCTGAATAACGAGAATTGCATCTGCGCAGGGTACTGTCACTACGTCTTTCTAGTTGTGCCCCGCTCCCTTCACCAACTTGATTTTATCACGTTTGTGGGTCGTTTGATGTTCGCTATGCTAATGAAAGTTACCACATAGTGAAAACTATTTTCCTGTTGTCAATAATTCTTCTCCTGTTGTCATAGAATCAGTCAACAATGACTGTTATGCTATAGATCTTTTGAAACTGAAAATGTGTTTGTTATTTTGGCACAGGTAAATTACGTTTTCATTGTGAAATGAAAAGGTAAAAGAGAGAGGCACAAGTGTGAGTGTGGATGACAGTTGTTTCTCCCTGTTTGTGGGTGACTACAAAGGATTCTCTCCTCACAGAACCCACTAAAGTGAGCTTTAGTGGTTGAAGCCTGGTAAGTTTATTCCTGATCATGCAGAATGATGATTTGGGACTTGATGTTTATCAGGAATGCTTATAAAGTAAACTCATGTGAATCTGCGTAAGCATTCAGAAGGAAATAGGGTAATAGAAATGTAGACAAAAGGAAAAACATTACAAATTCCCATGAAAAAAAAAAAGAATTATTGCTTTATTTTTACCTCTCCCCCCCCCTTTTTTTTTTGTCTTTGACTTGTGAAAAGGAAGGACAGGATTTTATTTACTGCCATAATACTTGAGCTACTGATGGGAAACGGGGAACAGTTAGCGAAGTTCCTGTAGGGAGAGGAAAGGGGAAGGAAAGGGACCTGAACTTTCATTTTGGCTGCGTTCTGCATAGCCTGAAAACCTCAGGGAAGCTTCCAAGCATTACAGTAGGTAGGCTGAAATGCACTGATCCAGTCTGAAGATAACCAAAGCGCAGCTCAGGGTGGGGAGGCTTGAAACTGATTAAAAGTAATCACAGCCCTGTGGCCTGAGGCATGCAGAAAACAGAACCATTAATGCTATCCGGGAATCCATATAATGCCCTACATAGCAATTGCCAGTAAAGAGACGAATAAATTTTGCAAGCACTTCTTCTTCAAGCCAGGGAATTTCTTCTTTCTACCAGTGTGGAGAATAAGGGCATTATCCCAAAATGTCTCGAGTGTCACTGCTTTGTTGGTGGGAAGTGAGGTCTCTCACACAGAGCAAGCTTTCATATCCATGGGGTACCTCGACTTTTTGTGCTTCTTAATTTACAATCCAATTTATAGCCATCTTAATTTATAATCCAATAGGAGTTATACTGAGAGATACCAACATCTTATTTCGTGCTCGATGTATTAGAATATATAGAATAGCAGTGGGAGGAAATTGCTGAAAAATAATTGCAATGAGATATTTCAATGATAGCTTATGGAGAACCTGCTGGGAATACCTCATATGCTGTTGATTTCCATTAGAATATTTACAGTAATAAACACAACAGAGCTCTATTTTTGATTTAATATAAAGGTTTGTATAAAAAGAAGATGAATTATGTTACTCAGTTCTATTTTGTGAATTATCTTAACCATTTGGGGTTATTTTTAAAATTAAGCATTTTATTATTTTCTAAAGAGCAGCTAGGGAACTATTTAATATATAAGACTGAAAGCAATGTAATTACAAACAGAGGGGCAGAAGTAACATGTAGTCACAATTTAGAAAATGACACTCGAGTATTTTAATACGTGCCTGCATGAATGATTACTATTAGCTTTGTTCAGCACTTATCTGAACTCAAAGATTTTGTCTCAGCATGTTTATTCCACCTGTTGGTAAATCAGTAAACTGCCCCATTCAGTTATGTTAATTTTTTTTCCCTTCTTATTTGTACTCGTTTCAGCTTGCTTGAAATAAATTCCATATTTTCATGCATGCATAAAAGTGGTTCGAGTCACCAAGGAAGCTGAGAGCATTTGTAAAGGAGTTTAAGAAATTTAATTTAATTGCATTTTCTGCAATTTAAAAAGGACAAGTGTTTACATGTGCGTTTAAAATGATAATGTTCAAATAGTCTTTCTGAAAGATATTTCAGCATCAAAAGATGCATATGTGCTTCGTCTACGTAATCTACAACTTTCTGGATTTTGTTCTTGGATGAAAAAGAATTCTGTGCATGCTGGGTAATGACATAACCATTGTTGCTGGGTCTAACTGGATTCTGTTCACACACTTGTAAGGGTTAAAATTATAGAGAATGATGTCTTTTTAACCTAGGTGACCACTGTTTTTGAAAATAATGGTCATACTTTTAGAAATCAGGGTTCATTCACACGTCTTAGCAGACATAATTCTGTAGAAGTGTCATAAATTGTTTTTCTTCTGCATTATTTAGGATAGCTCAGATAGGGTTCTTTGAACTAAAGGATTTTTTTCTTACTTTATTAAAAATACTGAATTTTCCTTATTTTTTCAGTGTTGTACGTTTTATAGGGCTTCCTTATTAAGCCTTTGTTTTAAAAATGGGGCAGAGAGACTCCTGATCTCAGCAAATATCTTAGTGAGTATACTTTTGCTTTGGGGCAAGCACAACTTAATATTCATAAATCTTGGAATGCAGAGGAGGAACGTGAAGAGAATCAATGTAGATTCCAAGCATTAGGTATTGGGGCTAAATGTCTGATGTGAAGAACTTAACAGAGGATTGGCAACATTATTAAAGTATCATGTAAGAGCCAAGCTATTTCTAAGTTTCAAAAACCTATGGAAAGATCCCTAGTACTAGTTGACATTTCAATAAAATGTGGCTAAGAAGAAAATATCTCATATAAAGTGATCTCAACAGACTAACATAAAATGAAACAATAAAGTAGAATCCAGTGCAATAAAAAATGTCCTTATAGATGGTGGCTTGAAATCTGAAAATCAATTAAATCTAGTTTTTAAAGCAAGTAGTTTCGGTTGTAAAAGATACAGCAAATCATGTTTTGCACGGAGTGCACATGTGGTTTAAACAATATTTACTTTTGATTAAAGAAAGACTCAGTAGGTGCCCATTCCACATGCTACTTGCTTCATAGTCACGTTAACAGTTATCATCTTAATTTATGAAATAGATAAAAATTCAATGGCAAGTATAATAAAAACCAGTCCCTGACAAATACAGACTCCTCTAACTGAAGCTCCAAGTTGTACTAAAAATGACCCAAGAGGAAAACAAGCTTTGTTACATATTGAAGATCAGCAAATCTTGGCTGCGGCAGATCAACAGCAAAAACCTTTTCCTGCATCAAAAACATTCCTCAGGAAAAACCTTCTGCCAACAGTTCTCTTTCTCTGGAAACAAGGAGAGTCTGTGCTCAGCACTGCAGTTGATAGGCTCAGAGGTTGGTACAGAGATGATTACGAGCAGCTGTGACACCAAAGCCTGGTCCAGAGTTGGGCACAGGTGATGTGATTATGGGGTTGCCTCAGGTGCTTCAGAGCCACTGGTTTCTGGACTGGCATCAGAGTATGCTTAAATGATTTGGAGGAGATGAGCTATTTTTCACAGCTCATGTCAGTTCCCTTCTATATTTGATTCACAGAAGATATGCATTGGTTCCAAGTCACTGCCCCGTATAAGGCACAGAATCCTACCTCTTTACCTCTTTAAACTGATATGTTTAAAGACCAATGACAACTGGACCGTTTAAATTATTTTTTTATTATTGATATTTTAAAGAATTAGATTGGAAACAAACAAGAAGGAACAAAAAAACATCTTTCTCAGCTATGCTGGTTTTGCAGCAACAAAAAGCATTACAATTTTTTTTTACTGATGTCAGCATCAAAATCACAGATTACTCAGAAGGGCTGGCTCTGTGGAGTAAGACTGTGCAATTATTACTCTGTTTTACCCATGGCTTATCAATGTTAGATAATATACAGTTTGTCAAATGCCTATTCTTTTTGTCCCTGCTAGTGACTTTTTCTTTAATATCTGCCTTTAGTTGCTTTTATTTGTGTAGATTTTTTTTGCTGCTTTATAAAAGAATGTTTGAATACACTGATATCTGTATATATTAAAATAAGGATTTTTTCATGGTACTTATTTCTCACATGCTTATATTTTCAATATGCCAGACTGTAAGTACTCCAGTGAAATCTGGCAGTCTCTGAAAATAGAGGATGATTGTCCCAAGCACTCATAAAATAGAAGTATCGATATTTTGTTTTTGTATATTTTGATGTTAAAAATATTTACCACTGCAGTGATTCCTGTAAAATTTGTGAAGGAAGCTATGCACGGGAGATAGGTTTAACACTTCTGCTTTAAACAACTTACTCATACGGTGAAATTTTCATACTGTGTCTTTATCAACATGCAACTTTTAAAGCAGAGTATGGAGTTGAAAAAGTCTTTGTACGACCATTGTGTTCTACTTTAGGAATAAGAACACAGAAATCGAAAGCATTGGAGTTGTTGTAGTATAGCAAGTTATTGCCTCTCAGCTCAGCAGTGGCCATGAGCCATATGTGTGATCTTTAAGCCACCCCACTTTCAACTAAAAACCAGTTAGTATAATTCTATTACTTTTGAACATACTCTGCTTTGTAGGGATGTTTAAAGAACAACTATGACCTTCAAAGACTGTCCTCACTTTCCTTTGAGCAATGATTATAGCCAGAATCCATTTTCTTTCCTGGATTTTGTTCCAGCCCCTTCGTTACAGCCCTCTCTGCTCCTATCTTTGGGTCCTGAACCAGCATTTGTATGCCATAGCAGAAGTTGTCCTGCACAGCTTGCATAACAGGCTTTCCCTTATAGACCTATCCAAAGCTATAATGCTCTTTCATGCTGTCAGAACAGCATAAAAAAAATGAGAATAGCCTTTGTACACTGAAGATTCCACAAGTGTATTTTAAACAGGGAATAAAAGATAAAAATGTGAGTAAACTTGTCCTCAGTCTATGATTTTTAGACATCAGTTGAGTGATTGTTCTGGTGGACAATAGGTTGGCCATGAGCCAGCACTGTGCCCTTGTAGCCAAGAAGACCAGAGGACCAGGGGTATCCTGGGGTGCATTAAAAAGAGCGTGGCCAGCAGGTCAAGGGAGGTGATCCTCCCCCTCTACTCTGCTCTAGTGAGGCCACATCTGGAGTACTGTGTCCAATTCTGGGCTTCCCAGTTCAAAAAAGACAGAGATCTCTTGGAAAGAGTCCAGAGGAGGGCCACAAAGATGATAAAGGTCCTAGAGCATCTCCTGTATGAGGAAAGGCTGTGTAACCTGGGTCTGTTCAGCATGGGAAAAAGAAGACTGAGGGAAGATCTGATAAATGTTTATAAATATCTAAAGGTAGGTGGGAGGAAACGGATGAGGCCAGGCTCTTCTAGGTGGTGTGTAGTGAAAGGACAAGGAACAATGGCCTAAAACTTGAACACTGGAAGCTCTGTGCTAACATGCAGAAGAACTTTAAGGTAAGGGTAATAGAGCACTGGAACAGGTTGTCCAGAGAAGTTGCGGAGTCTCCTAGGGAGATATTCAAGACCCGCCTGGACGTCTACCTGTGTGGCCAATTGTACCGAACCTTCTTTAGCAGGGGGGTTGGACTTGATGATTTCCTGATGTCCCTTCCAACCCCTGCAATTCTGTGATTCTGTGATTATAACCATGTGAGAGTGCTCTGGAAGAAGGAGTTTGTTTCTCTGCTCAGATTATATGAAATTTCTATTAATGTATTTAGTATGAACACTTCAATTAGAATCTCATAAGAATTATTATATGAGATATCACAGATATTAAAATTATGTGGAGGAAGACTTAAAAGAGCATACCAGGAACATGGGCTAAAAATCCTGATATATCCACTGCATCAAAATTAATGTATGTATGAGGGCTGCTCTGAAAGCAATGCCTCTTATTTTATTATGTTGGCCCATGATGTCAGAGGTAGATGTTGGTGGTATGGCAGTATAGGCTGAACCTTCCTGACAATATTCCATTTTGTTGCCATGTGACAGATGGCAGCAGAGGGGCAGTTTGACAAAATGGTGTCTGAGATGGAAGTGACTGTGAAGGTGTGTCACTGGATTCCTCCATGCAGAAAAAATGGCATCCACTGACCTTTTTGGACCATGAAATTTCTGAAGAAAGATCCTGATTTTACACTAGTCCCACCACTTTGTAATGTAAGCTTATGTCTTATCCAGTATTTTTTCTGGTGCAAATCTGGAACTGTGGAATTTTATTTATTTATTTATTTATTTATTAACCCTTTCTTTAGAATTAGAGATTTGAATGGATCTGAGTTACATGCGCTGTGAAAAACTTCGTGACTTAGTAGATAGAAGATTGATATGCCTCATACTTCCCGTACCTAGTTTTCTAGATTATTTAAATATTTTAGGTCCGTTAGTATAGTCTACCAGCAAAAATAGGGCTATAGGGCTTTATTTGTGAAAATAGTTTTTGTTTAAGAGAAATTTGCTGGCATTTCAGCATGAGAAAGGTGAAATGGATGAGTTTCTGAAAAAAACATGAATCTTATTTTCCATGAAAAGAATTTTTATCCTAAATTGTCCATCAAAATTTATGTTATTTAGCAGATTGAAAAGTGTAAGAGCTTTTCAGAACCAGGCTGGTTAGAAAAGCGGTGTCACAAGGAGAGATTTCTGACTGGAAATTCCTGAAGAACTGGGAAGAACAGGAGAGAACGGGATCTGGGTGTGATGGCTGACAGCAAATTTAGCATGAGCCAGCAGTATACCCTGGCAGCCAAGAGGGTGAACAGCATTTTGAGGTTCATTAAACATCACCTACACAGTGGGTCAAAAGAAGTGATTCTCCTATTTTCACCACTATGTTTAGCGCTGATATGGCCTCATCTTGAATATTGTGTGGAGTTCTGGTCACCGTACGTAACAATATAGAAAGGATATTAAGAACACTGAAAGTGTCCAAAGGAAGGCAACAAAGCTGGTAACAGGGCTGGAAAGCATGTCTTGGGAGGAGAGACTGAGGACACTTGGATATGTCCAGCATGGAGAAAAGAAGGCTGAGGAGGCAACCTCATTGTTCTCTGCAGTTCCATGGGGAGGGGAAGTACAGAGACAAGTGCTGGGCTCTTGTCCCTTGCCACTGATGACAGGATGTGTGGGGACATCACAAAGCTTTGCCAGGGGAGG
The DNA here is from genome assembly GCA_016647715.1 of Pavo muticus. Taxonomy (NCBI): domain Eukaryota; kingdom Metazoa; phylum Chordata; class Aves; order Galliformes; family Phasianidae; genus Pavo; species Pavo muticus. Next base: position 2,013,732 of record JACDJE010000030.1, read on the forward strand.
TTCAGACTTGACATTAGGACGAATTTCCTTACTGTGAGGGAGGTCAAACAATAGAACAGCCCTCCTAGCAAAGTGATTGATGCCCCATGCCTGTCCCTTTTGAAGAGCCATGAGACAGTGCCCTCAATAACATACTGTAACTTTTGGTTGGATATGAAGAGGTTGGGCAGCTGGACTAGATGAACTTAGGTCACTTAAAACTGGACTATTCACCTCACCTCCAGTCCATTCCATTCCATTTCACTTTAAAATGAAGACCTATCAGTTAACTCTGGACTGCCACCTGGTGCTCACTGGGATAGAAGCTGCTTGCCCAATCCCCCACTTCTAAATTAATTGCAGTAAGCAAGAGAACTGGTCAATTTATTTCATTGCTCATAACTTTAGGTCTGTGCAATAGAAATTATTATATTTCTTAGCAATGCAGTAATGTAAAATGACAGGTTTTTTTTTTTAAGATTAAATTTTATCTTTAAACTATTTAGAAGTCCTAACTGTTCTTTAAAAATCACTTTCATAAAACGTGTAATTGTGTTTTTACAGAAGAAAATATGTATATTCTGGTGGTGGCAACACTTTATAAGTTTAGCTAATGAACTGTTTCTGAACATTTATTTTGATGAAATGTGTGGACACTTTACCATTAGTTGTCTCAAACTGTTTTCTACAAAATGATAATCTAATAGAATAAATCTGGTATGTACTCCAGATACCTCTCAAAATCCCATTGATCAGATAGAGAAATCAAATCTTACTCCTTTCACATAAGCTAGGCCTCATTTTCTTTAACTTCCATCACTGGGCATATAGCTGAGCTCCTCCAATAGTCAGTAGAAGATGAGAGGCATTTCCAGATTGCAATGCATCCTACCCCGCTGTGGTCTCATCGGACAGACAAAAGATGAAATTAGCTCTAGAAAAGCCCATTTCTCCCCATTGACTTTAGCCCTAGAAGTCAGTATAGATAAGTAAAGTTAATAAGAGGAATTTCACTCACAGTTTCTTACTCTACTTTTTTTACATAAAGAGCATATCTTAGCTCTGTACTATGATTCGCTGATGCTGCATATTAATTTTCAATACGTTTCCCTCCATGCTGTGAAATAATCATTTAATAAAGCTTTCAGGGGCAGTGTGAACCTTAGTAATATAGCTTTAATAGATCTGTTGCCTGGGAACTTGAATCAAGGCTTAGGCCCAATGCCAGCATTAACGTAAAGACCCCCATAGGTGGCCTTGTCCCTTGTGTAGGTCTTAGACGTTCTGAACCAGTTTTGGTAGTATTTTTTCTAAATGGAAATGTTGACAATAGTGCTCAGTGCAGACCTATGTCAGAGAGAAATCAACATCCCAGTATGGCAGAAGCACAAAAAAAGGTCAAATAGTATTATTTTCCACTGTTGAAACCCGTCTTGTATTACCTGGTCCCAAACCTTAAAGAAATTATGGAATAATTTCTGTATTGATTACTTAGGAGTCTTTAAAAATTTTTATATTTTCAAGTACTATCATCATTACAGTATGATCAATCCTTTTAATCTACATATTCACAGAATCACAGAATCAGAGAATTACAAAATGGCTGAGGTTGGCAGGAACCTCTGGGTTTATCTGGTCCAAACCCTGCCCAAGCAGGGACACCCAGAGTACATTACCCAGGATGGTGTCCAGAAATACACAAAAACATGTATCCAAAACCAGCTCATAATGATTCAGTCTCAATAGAAAGGTTTTGTAGCCATGAATTGGACAGAAGGAGTGGTTAGTCCAACCTCTCCTGACAAAACTTGACTCAGACTCAACAGGGTTGTGTCTTTGACCTTTAAGTAGTTTTCTAGCTCTGCTCCTGTTACAGGAGCAGTTAATCATTTTGAAAATAGTGTACATGTATGTGGCAAGTTTTAATCTAGAAAATATCAAAGTTCTTCTTTAATATATGTCTTTGGTAGATATTTTTAGCCAAGGGAATAGCCTACACTACCAGTAAGGGCTGGTAACAGGTTCTTATCTCTTGGAGCTCTGGAGAATATAATTTGGAAATAGCTATATCACCATATTTGGAGTTGTTGTATAGAGTGGTTTCTTACTCTCTGCTTACCTGGGGCTAATACGTGTGTTGGAGAGACAAGAAAAATGATTAGGTCTTTGGACTCTACGAGTACCAGCAGTCCCTCTGTGATGAGATTTGTATTGTAGCTGCCAATAGGACAGAGCAAACAATAGAATTGTTGTATTCTTTCCAGCATTTCTGCAGTGGAAAGTGGTAGCCCAAAGGACCACTACAAGTTCTTGATGAAATAAGTTTCCTCATAATGGGGCTTTGAATCAATGACTGGGTCTACATCTACTCAACACAATATTTTGCACAGCAAGGACATTATTTTTGAAGTCCTTTGGTATTAAATAATTTAGTTATTATATACCTTATAATATAAAATAATACATAAATAAATAAGTAAAATTTCCATAAATAAGTAAAAATTCCATGTGTACTTTTAAATGGGTTAAATTCTCATTAAGTGAATATCAGCAAAACATGTATGAAAAGATTTCTGGAAGAAATATTTGCCCCTGTTATTTTTAGAAGCATATTTAAAAGTATTTGGATAAAACATTTCCTAGTCATATGTCACACTGTATACAGCATTATATATTTGTGTATATATATGTACATATGTATGTGTATATATATATGCACATATATATGATGATATGGTTGAGCAGCATTCAAACAAATGAAAGATTAGCCATGAGTTAAGAATGTCCAGCCTTAAACTAATACATTACTAACATTGTCTTTTATTGTTCTTGTAGCAAAACAAATTCAGTAGCAGTTGTTGGACAGGCGTAAAATGTGGAAGCAGGTTCCACCAGGACAAATTTAAGATCTGATGATGACATCCTGGAAGACAGTATAATTAGAGATGTACTTCAAGGCTGTCCCATCGTTGACAAGCCATCAATTAGCAAATACTTTAAGGACACTTTAATCAATGACCAATAAATTAAAAAAAAAAAAATCCCCATGACCTTAATGATCTTTCAAATCTTAAAAAAAAAAACCAAACCAAAACCAAACACGCTAATCTCAATCCTTGATTTCCCTTTTGGCAGCTTCTGCAAGTGAGCAGTGTCTTTAAAAAGGAATAGCTCAACTGAAACAAATTCCTCTTGCTTTTGTCTCCAAGTGAACTGCACTGTGAAAGGACATGAAATGTGAATGCACTGCCTAAGTAAAAGATAAGGTACAGTCTGAGGGTAACTACTAACATCTCCATTGTACAGCAAATAATCAGAATGGTAAAAGGTTGTTGGTCAAGAAACAAGTGAAACAAAGCCTTCGTGTTTTTTAAAGGTTCTCTAGATATCTAAATTTTTCATGTGAGCTGTCCTTGTAACTTTGTTAAGAGCTGTTATTAGAGCTGCATGAAGAAACAGCTAGTTATTCAGGTGTGTGAAATTATATACAACAAAAAGTGTTTGAGAGAAGTGGGCAAAACATCCTTGCATTCACCAATATATTAGATTATATATTTATATATATACATTATATATATATATATGTTCACTCTTAAAAATGATACTTTAATTTATCTGGAGAAAATTTCTTATAACATTTATGCTGATTTGTGTTCATTATGGATCAGATCAAATAAATGAGCTTTATGTAGTCAAATATGTAAAAAATGTTGTATGCTTACAATTGTACGTGTAACAATTCCAAGCAGGGGCCTGGATAGAGGCTTCCCGTGAAGTCCTTGGAAATTAAAGGTAAATAATACCTATTGATTTCGATGGATGTGAAGATACAGATAATTCTGAACTTGAACTCAAGCATAATTTCATTTATGTATCTAATCTTTCAATTGCTTTCCTGCACCTGATCTTTTATGTGCCATAAATACATATATAAGCCATGTCGCTTTATGGTAGAACAGGGCTCTTACAGATATAAAAAACAGGTCTTTTGCTACCAATTTGAAATTTTTTATGAGAGATTTTTTTTTAAAAATTCTGACCATAAATGTATTTTAATGATTTTGTGACATTATTCTATTTTGTATCCCAACTCCAAGGGAAAAAAGGGCTCGTGTTGTAATCAAGTTCTAAGTAACCATGATGAATGAAAATTCAAGCCTAATGCACACATTTAAAAAATGCTAAATGCAGCCAACATAAATGATTTTATCATAAACATTGATTGTTTGGTACAAGAAAAACAACTCACACAAATACAGCCAAACATACTTGTCCAGAACTCTTTTAATGGAAAAAAGCAAGGCATTGATAAAATACCTTTGTTTTCAAATTGTATGCTTACTAGACAACATTTTGACAATTCATTGGAAAAAAAGATTTTTTTTTTAATTCAATATTTTTCCCCACAAGGATGGGAAACATTTCTCATTTGTATGTAATTTTTAATTGTCTAAATTAAAATAATTGCTGATGTGCAACTCGTAAGTGCAAAACAAATTTCTTCTTTTGTAACTCACTGTACATTTCACTACTGCAAAAGTAGTTAGATTGAGTTAATTTAGATCAATCAGACTGTTTTACAGTAGAACATATAGCAGATCCTAATTTCCCTCACTGATTATCACAAAATTAAGATGAATTTGTCATTTTTATTTCACTCGGAAAGTTTATCTCCCTGTCTTATGATCTCAGAAGAACATCAAGATGTGAATGCTATATACACAAACACTCCTGACTTCAGGTGATGATTCTGGTTTATGTTGCCTCCCTCTTACTGACTGTTCTCACCTGCATTCTTCCAGGCAGATTAGGCCATATTTTACTTTAAATGATTCTCAGGCTTTAAGGGCTTTTACAGGCCCTATGCTATTCAAATCAACGAGCCTCTTCAGCAGAAACACTGCACTGTCTGTTCGTCATTAAAGTGCCTACCATACTTTGGCACTAAACAAGCAAGTTCCACATAAAACCACAAATTTCCTTCCATTGAGGAAGGAAAAAGGCTAATCTGTAATATAAGAGCAAAGGACACACTGGAAACAAACAAAAGACGCAGTCCAAGAAGATGAGTGAAAAGATAATCATTAATTACAATGTTTTCAAACTGATTGAGGCAGGAAGAGATAAATGCTATGTAGTGAACGCTGTATTTTGGTAATCACTAGTATAATACATAAAGCATAAAAGTAAAAATGTATTTTACTTTCTTATATTTCTGCTTTGTGTTGACTATGGTATTGCTCTCTTCCTTTAAAATAAGATGTTTTGTAACCATATATGCATTTTAGGCAAAACTGAAGTGCATACCTAATCCAGTTACACATGGAAGTTAATAAGCCCGTGTAATATTTTGACCGTAAGGTTTGTGGGAAGTTCCTATTGTCAAAGAAGTGTGCAAGCAAACACAATTGTTCAAAAAAGGCTTTGAATAAAAAATGCTATATATAATGCTTTAAATTTTTAAATAGTTTGGTTTTTTATTCTGTGATAGATCTATTCTTTTTGATGTTAGTGATAACATACATTCTATCGATCCATCTCCCCAATGACTTCCTGAAGTTTGGTGGTATATCTATTAAAATGTTACTTAAAGTTCATCCACCTTGTTTTTCCTACACTAAGTTATCCCTTCACAAATTATCCCTTGTTGAGAAGTAGGGAAAAAAAAAACAACAACCAAAACAACCACCGTGTGCATGAGGAATATTTTCCACTGGTTTTGAAAAAGCAATTAAGGAAAGTTCCATTTATTCTTCCAAAGCCAATGTTTACCTTTTTGAATACTTTTGATTATTTTTCCTTCTCAACTCGTAGTATATTTTTAAATTTTGCTTATTGCTTTTAAAGTAACCCTATGCCTGTTGGTGTTAGGTTTTTATGCTTACAGTGAATAATTAAGTATGCTTGAGATTGAGACAAATGAGTGGAGAACAGAGAGGAAAAATCAGAATCTTTTAATTTTCTTCACATTTGAACACTTTGCTGTCTAGTTTCTTGAAGAAATGCTGGAAAAATATACCTATGGATCTATACTATTGTTTTAAAGGTTAGTGTAATACGAACCAATTTTTACTGAAATCAGTGATCATATAATCTTGAATAAAATTTATAATCATTAATGGAAAATGAGTTTAATGTTTGTTGTATTTCTGTACACCACAAATGTCCAAATCTCTTACAGTGAAAATGTTCTAAAACTCAAACTACACTCAAATTATTTCATTTTAGCTTGGTTACTCTGAACAAAATGACTTACTCTCACTATGTAACACACAGACGGATTTTTGCATGTTAGACTTATGCAAGATGATCGTATTTATAGTTCTGCAAAAGAAAAAGTCCTTTTACAGATTAAACATCACTGCATATATTTTAAAGATTCATTGCATGAAAAAAAATGAATTTTCACTGTAATCTAGGCAATGAAAGTTTGAGTTTTAAACGATACTTATATAGGTGTGAACAACTGTTCTAAATTCCTTTTGTACAGCTATTTTGCAAAGAAAATACTATAAAGCTTATAGAGATGGTCTGTGTATGGTGGTTATTTCTTAGAAATTATGATTATTAAGGAAAAAATCCCCAACATAAAATTCATACGTAAGAAACCTTTAGCATTATAAGCATTCTAATAACTAAATTCTGGAAATTCAAGTCTCAAAGAGTTCTATAACTCATCCTATTCAAATCTAATAGAGTACAATGCAATTTTTACAGTGCCCTTTGTGCTAGTATCCTGGAGCACTTTAACATGAATAAAGTTAAAATTAGCAACGTAGCACTCAATTTCCTAAAGGAGTTACTTTAGAAAAAGTAAAAATCAATGCCTTAAATGTTTGGATTTAAAACCATGCCAATTGAAGCTCTTTTTATTTCAAGTAGCAAAGTATTCCAAATCTCTGAACAAAATGTCTGAAGGCTCTATAGGTTTAGAATATCAGAAAGTATTTAAGAATTATAAAACCATCATCTATCAATCTCTGAGTGCATACTGATAGGCATGGAAAGTAAATGTAATGGCTAGGTAGAGCTATACGGCAGCCTTTGCATCAAATAATAAGGTAGTAGTTTATTTGCATTTCTATAATACGTTTCTGCTGAAGATCTAAAAGCTGAAAAAATCTCTGTTAATTCCAGCAGAACAATATAAAACACTTACAATACAGAACAGTGAACTGTCGTATCATGCTGAAAAAAGGAGTTTTGTATGAGCAGCAAGGTAGGTGTGACCCTCAGATAGACCACTGGGTCAATTATACGTCAAGAGGGATCACTTGCGTAGTACGGCTATTCGTAAATGATTTTATTGAACTGTAGTTCTGCAGTTGATTACTTTAGATTCTGTATTTACAAATGCAAATGTAATTTGCAAGACTTGTCGGAGATCAGCAACTGCAGATATGACAGGAAACAATAGTTAAGCAGTAGCTGTGTTCTTTCTCCTGTCCCTTGCAAAAGCATGTAAGTGTATTCCAGAATCCCTAGATGGAAGAATGAAAAAAAAAAAAAAAAAAAAGGAAAAAAAGAAGAAAGAAGAAATGCACAAAAAATGAGATACTGAGATACTGATAAGAAAGCACAACTGTTGTTACTCTTGCTATTTCTGCCAACCATCTTGATAATATCAAAAGCAACAAAAGCAACAAATATGCTGTTTTCAAATTGGAAAGTCAAGTTTCAAATTTCAGAAAAATAGTTATAATGTACTTTGTTGTTCAGGAGAAGAGAAGCAGCAAGAGAAATATAAGAGTCACATGCAAATGAGAGGAACTTATGACCTGCTCAGAAAGAGGGAAGATGTCACAAGGGGCAGTAAAAGACAACTCATGTTTCCAGATACCAAATGCAAAGTTAAAGCTGATATTGGACCCAGGTTCTTTTTGGAGCAATAGAACAAAAGGAAACAGATACAAGTGGGAGCACAGAAAATTCTGTAAATCTCTGTAAGCTATAAGAAGTTTTTTCTTTCCTTTGAGAGAGGAAGGATACTACTGGTGGGGCTGTTTTGCTAAGTTATATCCTACTCCAGTAGGATATAATTTATTTATTTATTTATTTATTTATTTATTCATTTATTTATTGTTTTTATGATCCAACAAAGAAGGTTAACTGGCATAATGGGACAGATTTTGCATGACATTAAACTATGTGTAAGCAATGATTATGCAAATTACCTATATTCTGAATGTGATCTTAAATACTTACTGTATTTTCATAAAGAGCCTTTCTACATTTGCCAGGTGATGAAAGGCCACTAAAACCTCACCAGCCCAAAAAGACTTATGCAAAACCCTTTGCTGGCTTTCCTTTGCCAGGAGTGCGGATGAGGGTGTGTGAAAGGAAAGAAATGAGACAAAGTTGTTCCAGGTGTGGAGAAAGAAGCTGCTTTTGGAAGCTGGAAAGAACTGACGTGTCAGAACACGTCAGGCAGAGTGACAAAATACATTCATGTTGGGAAATTTATAGTTCCAAAAACTATTGTCCATTGGTGTTTAGTGTTATGAGAGATTGTGGATTTAATCCTGGGTTGTTGAGGTTCACAGCAGCCTTGCTGCTTGCTGATGTGTGATCCAAGGTTTCCATACATCTCTGTAATGGAAGGAGGTGTTAGAAATTTGATTTCTTTTGTCATACATTTGAGAAGAAACCAATGACATAAGTAGCAGAAAAGCAGCTGGCTCCGTGGAAAGAAGTGGATTTTAAACTTAGGCATTTATTAGCTGGCAGAAAGAGAAAGAAACAAAGGAAAAATACAGCACCCTTCATCACTATCTTCATTGTGCAACTAAGCTCTACAGAAGAGTGACCTGGAGATGGAAGGAGAAAACATAGTCATGACTCTGTTGCAAATGCAGACTCTAATGAATATCTCACTCTTCATAGCCAGCCTTTTGTCTCCAAGGATTTTTTAAAGTTTCTATATTAGGTTAAAGTAACACAAAAGTCAGCTTTTAAGTTTCTGCTACATCTAGCAGAAGCAAACATCTTAGCTTAACAAGAGAGTAAACATGGGCACTTTAAAACACTTGTACCAACAAGGGATTCCAAATCTTGTTTTAACATTTTAGGCCTTTTCCTATTCTGTATATCTGTAGTGTGACATCTTTACAATGCAAGCCATCTGTCACTTGCTTAGTGACAGATGATTAGTGTTTTAGACAATTTTCAATGTCAGTTTGAGCAGATACTGGCTCACGAGAAGAGGCTATTTAAACTTCTCCATATAGGCAATGATGCAGAGTACTCACTGGAAGAAAAGTGTTGGGAGATGGAGACAAAAATCAGTATTGTCTGGTAAGTGGTCTTTCAAAACTCATATATTTGCTGCCTGGAAGAATTTTCTAACATTGTCATACATTCTTTTCTCCCTGATTCTTGGGTTTTCTTTGTTGATTTTTTTACTTTTCTGCACAGCTGCGTCTTTTCCCAAACCATTCATAAAACCACCATAGTGTTTGCATGATATGGTTGGTCACATATACTCCTGACCTTAGAAGGGGTGCCCATATTGCCTATCCTCTTTCAGAACTTCCAAGTAATTCAGTTTGAAAATAAAGCTCCAAGTTCAGGAGAACATTCAATTGTTACTCTGCTGACTTTAATGGGATTTAAGACTTGCATAATATTAAGCACAAGCTTTATATTTTCTGGATTGGAGAAGCCAAGGTAGAAACTGAAGAAAACTTCAAAATGCCATAAACAGTTAAACAACTGTTTTCCAAGAAACAAGGAGTGGATAATTAGTCCTTTGCCAAACTTTTGTGCACTTCCTAGGAATGAAGATATTGAAAAAGGATGGTAGAAAACTATGAAGTACTTGACAGACGCATTTTGAGAGATAATAATAGCTACAGTAAGTGAAGATGGTACATAGCTCAGACACGATTACTGAACTACCAGGTATTCATTTGGCTATAGGCAAACACAGATCAATGGCAACTGACTGAAAAGGAGTAGGGGTAATATTTTTTTTTTTCTCACCAGTTCTAAAATAAATCTCTTTAAATTTGTGACACAGTCAGTCATGTGCATCATATTATGGCAGGTTACATCACATGATTTTATGTAGCCTGCTGGTAACGTCACTTTGCATTATACATTTAAAGAAATATCACTTCTTTTCACGTAGGATTGAAGACAGTAATCAACTGACAAGAATTCTCCCGCTACCCATGAGAAGAAGCAGAATATCAGATCTAATACTTTCCACCTCCAACAAATAATTTTCTGTAAACGTTTGTGCATGACAGAATGCTAGCAGACAGTGGGTATTTCACAGCTGGTGACTCTCTTATTGTTTAACTGTGATGTCTGCATCTTATCACTGTGCAAATTATTTAGCAACTGCCATATTATTTATAGGTATGAATTGCACAAATTAATCTCATAAATAATTCATATTTTTTTTTTTGCTGTGAATTAACATTCTGCCACAGTTAAAAATCTATTTCTGTAAAAGAGTATCAAATGCTATGGGCGTGTTGTGCTTGATTTTTTCGAGCCAATGGATTTTGAAAACATAGATTTCAGTGAAAACAATTAGAAGTTATCTTTATGCACTCAAAAGAAGCTTTCTGGTGGTGAGAAGTATCACTGTGATCTTCAATAAGAATTATGTCATGTTCAGGCATTTACTGGAAGAGGAAAAACACTGGATCTCATCCTAACAGCAGCAGTCTGTCACTATGTGACACCAGTTTGTAAACAAAATCTAACTTACATGAATAACGATCCATTTTATAACTTAAAACAGGAAATAATAACATTCGTTTTCTTTCTACAGTAAGACATAAGAATGTCATTGTGGACCTAACAGAAAGACAGTCACAAGTTTGTTTGCTAGTAGACTCCTAGGGAGCTGAACACAAAAATCCAATAAATAATTAGCTCTCCTGTGACAGGCTTCTGAATTACTGTGATACATTAATTGGACAAAATTAGCATGAATTAAGGCAAATAAGTATAACATGTAATTTATTACTTACTAAGCATGGTGCTGCAGTGGAAGCCTCAGATTTCCCTTAAGATTGCTTTAACAGCTATAATGCATTCCTTAATTTACTCTGTGGAAAATCAATTTTTTCAGAGTTCATTAAGCACCAATATGTTACAATGCAACTCCCTAGAGCACAGAACCACAATACGTTATGCAAATTCATACCAGCGTGTTACCAATATGTAAATAGGAATAATACTATTGTCAGCTTCCTATTGATAGCCACGCTGAAAAAGATTATGCTTAAAACTTCTTTAACTCTTCAGATTTGTTTATGATATTAATCAGTACTCCTTTTAAATGTCATTTCTTAGGAGAGTTGAGAGTTATTTTTAAAAGTCTTTTTTTCTTTACAGTTCAGTAATGAGAGGGTACTGAAGTGTCTGTTTGCAAAGAAAGGGCATGTAAAGCCTTCTTACGTTTTGGGAAGCGTCATCCTTTTCAAAGTGGAAGCTCAGTTTTTCCAGTAGATTCACGGCTGGACATTGCTGCCTGTTACTTATGGATATACCACTCAGTACATGAAAAAGAAGGTTTTTCTAACCTGCAAGTCCTACACATAGTTGTTTAAGCCTTTTCCTTCTCTTTTTAGCACACGTAATAAATATTAAAATAAAATGGTACATTGAGTTAACTCCAGCCAATCAAATATAAGACAGAAGAACTAACATTAAGAGAATGTAGTCTCAGACTGTTCAGTATTCACCTAATCATATGCCAGACTCCAAAGCTATTGCAATAGCTGCCTACAGAGCTCTTTGGGGAGACAGATGTCACCAGGGGAAGGATGATTTCCACATCTTGGCACTCTGTGATTGTCAAACTGAGGGAGAGAGAAAGAGAGGAGGGCTCTGCTAGTGAGGAAGAATCCTTTGTGGACTGAAGAGTAGCCACATCTCTCTCCCGTTATTTCCCTATTTCACAGATTTGTTTTAAATGAAACCTTTTCTGGCTAATTCACGCACGGAAGAGCAAAGAATGGCATTGCCCTAAACTGTAAGTATTTGCACTTAAGTTCCAGTTTGGCCCTGATCTGTAAATGTTGCTAAAGTCAGTAGGTCAGAGGAGTTGGCTTGAAGGTGTTGGGCCTGTGAAGGAAGGTAGGATTTTTTGTTTTTGTTTTGTTTTGATTTTTAATGTACGTAGGTCACTCCAAAAGTAGCATCTCCTATTTATTTCCATGGAAACTACAACAAAGAGAATAATAAAAATATTTCATAGAGCAAATTCTCAACTACAGAACACCGTTTTTCAACACAATCACCACCATAAGCTGATTTGCTTAGATGAGCTGATCGAGATGCTCTTCATTTCGTGGTATGACAGCTGTGCATGGTCATCTGGAAGGTGGCTTTTCTTTCACGTGGTTGAAATACACCAACCACAACCTCACTGTGCTCACATCCACTGGTTGGTCTCCACAGACATTCAGCAACTGTTGATGAATGCCAGTAGGTGCCATTTTTCCACATGGAGGAACTGAATGACACACTTTTACTTTACATGCACTTCCATTTAAGACACCATTTTGTCTGCTGCCATCTGTCACACAACAACAAAATATAATGGAATGTTGGTGGGAAGGTTCAATCTCTACTGCCATACCACCAAAATCCACTTCTGACATTGTGGGCCAACGTAAGAAAATAGGAGGCATTACTTTCAAAGCAGTCCTTGTATATATAACTTGGATTTATCGTTGCTTTGAGATATAGCTACAGTGATACTGGCAGAAAAGCAAAGCCCTCAGTCATTACATTTTCAGCCTCAGATGGAACAGAAACTGGTAAATCTATTGGGTCCTTAGCTGTTGATGAATTTAGAACAAAAATGAAGATTTGTTTGAAGAATATTTTTATATTCAGGTTTCATGAAATGTAAAAATTTATTTTTTTAGGGCATCCTTGTTTATGAAAACAGCAAAGTCCATGTAAAGTGAGACTTATCTGTCATTTTGTTTACCAATATATTTGTAGTGTTTGTTACTATAAATAAAGGAAACATTGCATTAGAGATAAGTAGTATTGTGTAATAAATTAATGCTCAGTGATAAAATATATTCAGGACTTTCCTCAGTCCACCACTTCCCATCCGGCAATTATGGCACTCCACATGAAAACGGTGACCAATGCTCTGCAAGCTCCTAACTGTTGAAGAGACTATCAAAGTCTTCAGAAGACAGCTAAGGAAAAGCCAATAAAAGCTATCAGCATATACAGAGAGTATGATACACTGGAACGATATTTGCAATAAGTACATATTCAAAACTGAGAGCATGTTAGAGATGATCCCAGTTGGCAAATTCAGATTCACTGCAGACTTAAATCTCACCCTTCAACTTCAACATATTGTAGTAGCTGTATTTAATGCTATTGTTGCGTCCTAGTGGAGACTTCATCCCCCTGGAATTGAATCAGGTGGTTGCAGACTCTGATTCTTAAAGGATAAAAGGGATATAGAATCAGTTGAAAATATTGACCTTTTTTTTTGTGTGTGTGTGAATGGCAGCCTTAAGTACTTCCAGGGAGCAATATCTGGCTCCATCTATTCAGGGGATGTATGCAACAGACATTTTGAATTTGTATTTTCAAATTCCCTGTGATCATTTGCAATCATAGCATATATCTTCCAGGTAAATAATATTTTTCAAATAACTCTGCACCAAAGTGATTGGGCATTTTCTTTAAATCAGATAAGTGGATTTGTGTTTTCTAGGGGCCGTTAAATAGAATGCTTAAAATCAGTCCCTTGGAGACCCTTAGTGAATCTGCAATAGGTATGAATTGTGAAAAGACTGTGGCAACTGTATTATCCTTATTTCCCATGTAAACTGAGCAGCAGAGAACACACACAGGAATTCTGTGGTCCATATATTCTGAATATATATATATCAAATCACTTTCTTTTCACTCCAGGTGATGTCCAATATTGTTAAGAGTGAAAAAAGAAACTTGTGCTTAATCTGTGTTTAAAAGAGAATGCAAGAAGTAGATCATTTTTGCTAACCTGCAAAACAAATTTACTTCTTTATTTCTTTTAAAAAGGAACTGCTAAATGCACCAGGCTAATTTGTTACAGCCACTGTAAGAGAGAGCAGTAACTACAGCGTTTGCTGGCTCTGAGTCAGACCAACTTACAATGACAGACGCAGGAGAGTCTGAAGCTTAGAGGGCTTCCTTTTCCTTGGTGCTGTGCTCCACCACTCGTTTAAAGTCTCCCTGAGGCCTGCCCTGATTCACTACTGTGTGTTACGGAGTGGAGTGGTAATGTTTGTGACATCTTCTGATTGCTTTTGGAAGTTCGTTGTCGTAACACATTGCATAGGGTAGCAGTGGTTCAAAATAATGCATGTCAAGAATTATTACTGCTGCACTGACTGCGACTCCATGTAAAGTCTTCTGCATTTTACTTATAGTACTACTGCTGGTGCTAGAAATCTTTCTGTCAAAACCATCTCTCAGACGTCATAGTGTTTCCCATCCCAGTCGTTCTCCTTGACTACTTCTCTGTTCTTGTATACAGTTTAGACTGAAAGCATTTTTGTTGCCTTCCAGTTGTTTATCACTTGAAGATAATAGTGAAATAGTGTAGAGATAGCATACTGTAGTTTAATGTAATTCGACACAATTTAAAACTTTTTAGTTAAAGAATACTTTGAACTTATAAGGGAATTAAATTCATCTTTTAGAAAAATTTGTCCCAAACACTGGGTATTAACATGTGAATTATTCATTTCTATCATAATTTCTGACTCAAAATATATATTAAAAACAATGTTAATTTGTCTAATTTTCTAATTATTATGGTAAATACATAAAAAGAAGATCTACAATTGTGTGGACTGGATTCTACCTCTCCACAAACCTGGAAGTTAGACTCTAACTTCTGTGTTGTTTTTTGACTTCAACTTTTTGTCTTTTTAACTACACAGTGGCCCAACTTGGAATTAAAGGTTAGAGAGAATAGTGTTACTCTCCTCTTTCTTACTCTCACAGTTATCTCTCACAGTCTGATGGTGTGATGGTGTGGCACTCTTTATGAGTATGGCAGTTTTGGGACAAAATCTCCATCGGCTGAGGAGAAACTGAAAGACAGGTCTCTACTCTACAGGTGCTCTTATTATTAGGACATTATGCAAAAGACCCATGCTTCAGGTCTTCATGCTTTAGTTGTGTATCTAGCCTTGGAAGAATGCTATGGGGCTGTAGCCTGAAGGGAAAGTATTACTTTTGAGAGGGACCAAAGTTCAAATCCAGCCCTGTTCCTTGCCAGCTATAGGCAGCCTTGGGCCTTTTTGATCTCTCTTCAAAGTAGCTTCACTCTGTTTGTATACTGTATAAAGCACATTGGTGCCAGAGTAACACACTCTAGATCTGCCAGCTGGGATCAGGTGCCTCCTTTTTGTAGCTGTTTAAGTAACCTGTGCGTTCTTACTTCTAAGTCATTGCCATCTGGCTGAATCCAGCTCCTATTGGTTTTATGGCATTTGCGTCAAGAAGCTACCTAAATACCAAAATACTTGCTTTTCATATAATGCTCATCTGTTACTTCCCTTGTTAAACTTAGATATTTAACAATGGTCTATGGTGACAAGAACCTTGTCGGAGCTGTGCCAGGAATTCATTCAGTGTATGGCTTCATGTGGAAATCAAAAGAGGAGTATGGGGTGAAACACCCCTATTGTCTGTAGAAAGTCTGATTCTTTGCTCCCTGTTGGAATTACAGGCCATTATTTTCCTTCTTTCTTTTAGCACTGAGAGAATAGTGACACATACCTGAATTTGTCCTTTAACTTTCAACTACATTATCTCCAAATGTAACAGTTCCTTTCTGGCCTTTGTTGTCACTAAAATTGTTGTAATATTTCCGACCATATGTGTGTCCTACAGTTCCTTGCTTAACCTGCATCTCTAAAAATGGCTTACTAATATGTTTGTGTTGAGATAAATGTCACCTCCGTTCTCAGCAAAGTCAAAACCAGTGAGAGATAGGGCAAGCAATTCAAATGCTACGGAACAGTGGGTGAAGTTGGCTACCCACAGGTATGACAAGGTAATTATCTATCTGCCCACAATCTGTCCACAGCTGGAAATTGAGTTAATTTTATTTACTCTTCCAAAGAAAAATGGAAACCCCAAGAACAGAAGAATCTCACAAAATTCTCCAAATAATTAAAGTTAAGATCCTTCTTCAGAGTCCTCTGCCTTTATTATGCAGGTATGCTGTTCTGCATCTAATTCATTAGATCATGGCTACTTAAATTGGCGAGAGAAATAACCCTTGTCCAAAGGCATAAGCACAGCAACCCTCACTTCTCTGTGAAACTGTGAAACCTGTCTTTCTCTTTAAGAACTCCACCTAAAGAGATTTTGGTAGAGTTAGTAAGTAGGATAAAAAGATTAAAGGAATTATATGTTGGTGGTAAAGTTTAAGGGAGAGTTTGCCTGATACCTTTGGAGAGAGATTTTTCTGACTCTTTGTAAATGTTTCAGGTGCCTTACTGTAGGTGTCATTTGATATGTCCTATTGTATTGTGCCTGGCTTTACAGAGTTGTGAGTCTTCTGTGGGTCCGGTGTCCCATCTATGCCCTAAGCATAATGGCTCTCATATTCTAAAGCATTGTCAGTATTTAGGGTACTGAAGTTGCCTCTAGAATTTTTGCTTTAGTTATCCATGTTTAACTTTACATTCTGAAAAAAATAGATTACACGAGTTAAGCAACATGAAATTACCTTCCTTGTATTACCTTGTAATTCTAGTACATAGACTTGCCATATTAGAATATCATCTAAGCAATCTTTAGTTCCTTCCTCCAATATTTTCATATTTTCCATAGGCCAAAATAATTCTGCTTCTATTCAGTTACTGCCATTAACATATATTTTGTCATCTTGCCTGTTCTACTGATTGATTCAGCCTTCATATAACACTTGACCACTGCTATAAAGCACTTTTGACTTGACAAACTATTACCATCTATCCAATTAGAGATATCTAAGAAATCTCAATATGAAGAGGCAGTTGGAAGTTGTTTCTCCACAACTTTAACACTCTTTGTCTATTTTTATCTCCGCAAAAATTGACACCTTTTTGATTTACAGATAACTTTCAATTTTAAGGAAGGAAACAAAATGCAAAACTGCATAATTGGATCCAAACATATTTTAAATTGCAGATCTGTTTTAATAGTGTTGTTAAACATTTTTAACCATTGCAAAGACTTTGTTTTTGAACAAGTTTCACTCTGTCACTTGTTCTTTGATCAATCTCATTTTGGCACATCTTGTTTGTAATCAGTGTTTCCCCTTTGCCTGCCTTCCCATTCCAGTAGGCAGATGGTGGTAAGCAGGTAAAGGAAAAGGTTATCTGCTCAACACTATCAATTCATATCACTTTATTTTTCAGATTATGTTCCTCTGCACTCTAACCATCATATCTGTATCCTTCTGACAGCTACTTCTGCTTATGCTCTTTCTCTCAGTTTGGAAATACTTTGGAGCAAGGATTTGGAGTTCTGGTGTTCTGTGTTTTCTCCCCTTTTTTCTGATACAGCTCTAACATAGATAAAATCTTTAAGCCTACCAATAAGGTTTATACATTCTGAATATTAGTTGCTTTCATAATCATTATTTTCTTTTTATTATTTTTTTTTAATATGGGACATTTCTGTTCCAATAGATTATAGAAATTAATGTGTCATAAAGTTAAAATTATATTTGCCTTCTCTGTGTGTTCTCCAAATCAAATGCCTCCTTTCTTGTTTTTTTTGTCCCCAAAAGGCCTTTAAGAATGAGATCTGTGTGAATCCCACATGAACACCCTTTTTGAAGGATTATTAATCAGAGATAATTATCTAATAATAATTTAATAATCTATTTATGTCTTTATTTTGTGTATTTGCTCCCACGTATTCTATATCTTGATGGGAACCTCAATATAAATCATGCTGTTTGGTTTTCACTCCCAGAAAGGAGCACATCAAAACAGGCACAGATCAATAATACTTCCATTTCCTGTCTGTGAATGGTTTTGCAGGTTTCAGTTCAACAGCCATGAGAAAATGCCAACAAAAATCCAGATAGCGATCCACTAAGCAGCAAATGCAGAATCAAACAGCCAGGCACACTACCTGAAGTGTCACTTGAAGTCCAAGTTGTTGGTTCTTAGTAAAAGAAACTTGTTGTGTGGATCCTTAAGAGCTATTTTTTTATATATATATATATTCTCATTGCTTGCCTTTTACTTTGGCTCATTCACATGGTGCTATTCTCCCTTTTTACACTGTAGCTGTGATACTGAATGCTTCCAGTCCCAGCTAGTCATCACAGGACACAAAAATTAAATGAAAAAAAATTTCAATTAAATTCTAAGTTGGTTGATCCCAGAAGTGGGTAATATTTAGGTGAAAGTGAGTGGAGGCAATTAGTGCCTACTTCCAACACCCTGAGGCAGGAACTCAAATATTTCACCTGTGGAGGAGGAGGTCATGGCTTTTTCATCCATTCTTTTCTTTTCCTTTTAATTCCCTAACTCCCATAATCTGGCAAAGTATTATGCAGCACAGACCAGGAAGGTGGGCTGCAGTAAATGCTGCTTTATGGATCAAGCAGTAGGAAGTGCTATACTCTTCCCCCCAGAGACTGAAAGCTTTACATCAATCAGCATACTGACAATGACTGCTTTTGAACTTACCTGTAGTATAGCAGTGTGGCAAATCATTATCTAGCATTCAATTTTTTAAAGAACATATATAATTTGAACACTGAAGCACCATACGGCCATTTTGTCTGACTCTGAGCACCTTTTTGATTGATCACCCCTCTCTGTGCTATAGGGAGGAGACAAGGATATATTCTGTGCCTTATTAGCATAGTGCCCAAGTAATCTCACATGCTACAGTGAAGTGTGTGAAATTCTGTGCTAACACTTACATAAATTTAAATGCAACATAGGACATTTGTGTTCTCCTTAAGCAAAAAATAATGAAGTTTGGTACTTCGGAGCAAACAAACTAAACAGGTGGCAAACAAAAATATAATGTCATGATATGAATTCAGATACTTTTGCAGTGGATGATGAGATGACATTCAGCCTGTTTTTAACTCATCTGGGAAATTATGTAAGGGAATAGAAATGAATCTACTGCTTACTAATCAGGAGCTTCCATACCAGTGATTTAGCTGTAGAATGTTTTCCGCCTGTGTCTGAATTCATTTCACTGTAGGATCAAGACTGCCATAAATAGGATGAATGACATAGAGAGCTTTGCTTAGCTTCAGTTTGTTAACGTGACATAACTACTGCATGGACTGAAAACAGTGGCAAGAATCCAAAAGCAGTTAATTACACGCTTTTCTTGTTGGGGAAAATCTAGCTTCAAACTTCATTAGCAAGTAGGCAGTTTCATGATATTTGAAAGACAGACTATTTCACATCAACTATTTGAAGTCAACTGTCTCTTGCATGTCACCTGGATCTGCATTCTGGAAAATGGGAGTGATGGTGGCAATTGCCCTTGGCCCTCCTCTTGATTCCAGACAAAAAAAAGGCTTCTAATTGCATCTTCCTTTCCGAGATAGCAATTTTCTCTTTTCTCTTCTATTTATTTCTGAAAACATATGTTTATTAGCTCTAAATTGTTGGATTTGTCTATATTTCTCTACTTAAATCAGTACTTAGTTCCTGCTAAGTGTGACTCTTCATGAACTCACTGGTAGACTTACATTTTAAGAGAGGAGAAATGCTTGAATTTAGAAAATAAAAGGCATTCTGGTAGCACATTTTCTTTATGCATTTATCTTATTTGTGTGATTAGTGTTAATGGATTTTTCAAAGCATCTGTGTCCATCGTCCAGGATTATGCCTTCCTTTTAGTATTTTGTGTATGTCTGTTCTAAAATCGTCACTGAAATGAACCATTGTTTCATAGACAAATATTCTAGTGACAAATCTAGTGATGAATCTTCTAGTGACATACACTGTTCTTCAGACTTCACCCAGGAACAGTTCAGATCAAACCGCATAGCTTACCTTATTGCTGATAATTGCCTCAATTCTTTCTTGGTTTTCTTAAAAACAGGAAGGCCAAGAGAAAAACAATTGAAAGGAAAGAAAAAGTGAAATATTACAGGGCAGTGACCCACTCATATCTTAGAAGATGCTTTCTTTAAGTTTTTGCATTGCACAATTTAATACAATAATTGATAGAAAGCTTCACAGCGTAATATTTCCTAAGATTAGACAAGACGCCTCAAGAAAACAGTTCCGTACAGTTCTACAAACATCCTCAAAAGTCTGCATCTCAGTGATCATCATTTTGACTGAGGAGACCTAGAAGAAATGAATTCCTTTGCAGTTGTATGTCAACATTATTCCATATTTCATCCAGAAGTGATCATCTCAGATAGACAGTAGGCACTGCCTATTTGAAGATGTCTTCTGTTATCTTCTTTGAAATCAGCTGTAGCATCCCCTGCCTAAGGAATACAAGATTTTGCATTCCCAAGGTCTGTGAATGTTAGCATTTTAACCATCTTTATCACAATAAATCAAACACCTAATTAAATGCAAAAGTGCTTGAAAATGTCAGATATGCTTTCTACATATGATAAGAGACTGTTGGTTGACATGTAGAAGTGAGGTCTTACCTCTTTCTTTTCTCACATTTAGTCTTTTTACCCTAAAGCTAGCTGAATTTGCGCACAGCTGACATTAACATGTATCCTCATCTATTCTTACATAGCAGAACTATGACAGTGGTTTTATTTAGTGCTTTTCACTTTGTGTATATTGATGCTGAGAAACTAAAATAATGGACATTGTTAATAAATGTCTTTCTGTAAAATGACAAACACGACTCTTCTTGCTCCGTTTTGCCAGACAGAAATAATAGCAACTTTTTACAAGGCATATGTGTTCCATATATATTGCTCTGTGCCTTAATATTATTTGGTTTCATTTGAATTCATGAGCACCAAAGCTACAGGAAATAGAAGAAAGGTGACTCTGCCCTCGGCCTTTTTTATTTAGTGTAGATAGCAGGACATCTAATTGTTTCTAGAATGACCTCCAAGGTCTTTGTGGAATGAGATTGTTGTCTTCTGTGTAGAGAAGAGCATCCACGTTCTATCCATTCATTGTAACTTAATTATAAGATGCATGTAATAATTTGGAGACAGTCAGTGAATTTGCCTCTCATGCAAGTCATCATGAGACTCTGGGAAATAGATGCACATGTTCATTTATTGTAAAATACTCAGATTAATTATTTCACCTGATATCTGTACTTGTAAGTTGCCAGCTGCAGCTGAGGATGACAGAGAATGAGTCGCTGATGACATATATTAGGTACATTGTCTAACACTCTCCTGAAGGTGCTCAGATGCTACACGAATGGAAATTGTGTAGAACAATTGGATTTTAAGTCTGTCTTATGCTTGCCAGTTATTCCATTTTTTCTGATACATCACATCATTTTTTAAAGGTGTTTTTGTCACAAGTGACAACATACACTACACAATTGCTCCTCCCTGTAATAACAATTTAGTGAGATGCAGGAGATGTGTTTGTGTCTTTTCTACAGCTACACTTCATTTCAGAAGTATGTATTTCATCACTCAATATTTGCTATAAAGAGCATGATTCTCTCCACATTTATATGAGCTATTAGTACTGTAATCTTGCTTCACCAGAACCAATTAGAAATGTGTCACTGCTTACAACAGGTTCAATTTTGCCTTCACGCAGAAGAACTACTCATCTTACGGAGAAGTATAGAGTCTGCTCAAGAGTCTTAATTCTGAGCATTTGCAATGCTTGAACTTACTCAGAGCTGGGCTTCTTCTGAGTTCTTGCCAGTTGTTTTATCTGTGGACTGTGTAAGAGTTGTACATGGTTTATATATTATTTAGTCTGTAAAGAATATTAAATTTAATTATCTCTTTAGTGCCTCTTACAATGCAATTTGATTACTTTCTGAAACTCAAAGTAATATTTAATAACTGTTAGTTTTCTTTTAGAGAATTCCTACCTAGGAAACAGGATTTCTTACAGCCACATGGATAATTAACTTGAAGCTTGTCTGTCTCTTGGGGGACATCAGATATGTAAATGAGGAACTTAAGTCTGAGCAAGACATGCCAGGGAATCACTGAAAGTTTTATTACACTAAAGTACTGGTATTAAAATCCTAAATGTTATAATATATTATTATAAATCAGTGAATTTTAAAGAGCAAAGATGTAGAGTTTTTTTTCCCCCTCACTTGCAATAGGAAATCATAGAAATATATAGATTTCAGTTTTTTAAGAGATATAGCTGAAATTTTGAAAAATTCTGTAGAAAGTGAGAACAGCTATGGAAAAAAAATATATAGATTATAATTTTTTTCCTTATGAAAATTTTGAAGACTAAATGTATACACCTAGAATGCTCCCTC
Organism: Pavo muticus; assembly: GCA_016647715.1. Classification (NCBI taxonomy): domain Eukaryota; kingdom Metazoa; phylum Chordata; class Aves; order Galliformes; family Phasianidae; genus Pavo; species Pavo muticus. The sequence continues at coordinate 2,036,145 of JACDJE010000030.1, forward strand.
TATCTGCCCAGCTCTGGAATGGAAGGTAATTGTACTTCAGGCTATCAAGTAACATCTCATGCCATACTGAGAACTATCCCTGGCAAGCAGACTTTTCACACCATTGCATTGCTGAGAACAATATTAAGAACTAATGTTCATAAAAAAATTTGATATTCTGAAAAAAAAAAAAAAAGGTTATTTATTATCAAATCAATTCAACAGCCACCCAGTCCAACCAAAAAGACCTTCATTGATTTTCCTTCTGGCAAAATCAACCTTCCACAGATCTGCTAGAGTTCTAACAATATCAGCAGTGTGGATATAAAGAGTCAGCAGTAAGTAGATATGAAGAGCAGCTGTCTTTCACCTTATTTGGACTAAGGGCTATGGAAGCATGGAGAAAGTCTATGGAAGCTGTCATTAGAGAATCCTTTCTAGAAGTAGAGAGCATCTACTTGGAATGACTTGACTGTAATGTCTCTTGTACATGCAATTCACATAAAACACATATTCCAGATTTTAGTTTGCTTCGTACATACTAATATATTTTTCACATTTTGCAACTTGGTTGAGCAATGAACTTACAATGCAAGTGTGTAGTTCAAGCATACCAATGGTATTATTTCTTCAGTGATGTTATCCATGTGCTTGAAATGATAGGCTGCAGCTCTTCGTTTAACTAAGACCAGTGTAAGAAAAAATCAAATGTTCTAGTATCTAGACCATAACTCTCACCTGCTGATTCACCACCACTGTTTAAATCAGCCATCAGTGATTGTAAGATTCGACAACAGATGAAATTTTAAAATGTTTCCCATTTTTCATGTATTGTGTTTTGGTTTTATCTCTTCCTATTTTTGTATCAGCTTCAAAGCGTATTCAAAGTAAAGTGACTGTGGCTACTTTCTGTAGACTTTATGGTTCAGACAACTTTACTAAAAATGCAGGTTTAAATTTGCCTAAATGTTAGTGAAACTCTTGCTTAACATGTGCTACATTTAATGTATTTAACAAATGTTATGTTGTTTTTTTTCTTTATAAAATTATTATTATTTTTTGTTTCAAGAAGGTACAGTCTCTTTTTTTTTTATGTAGTAGAGATCTGTTTATCCTAGAAAATGTTTGCATTCAACTGCATTTCATTTCAATAGGAGGAGGGAATATGGCAATCAATGTGTTTAACCTTAATTTGGACTAAGATTTTGATGATATTTGTAAATAGTTTCTTATTACCTATATGAAGATAAACTTTTGATTTATTATTAAATCTCTAACAGTTTTATTCTAGAAACATTTTGGAACCATAAGGTCTGGTTATGCAAATTATTTTTGTGAACCATTGAACAAGATGATATGACAGGGGCTCATAAATTGTCTGCAGTATTGATAATTTTTAAGAATGTTTTCTGTAAAATCTGAATAAATCAAACACATGATGTGAGAATTCAAGAATATAGAATTATTTGCTGTGCTATAATGTACATGCTAAAATTAGATTAATATGTGATTCAAATGCAAAAGTCATGATTTATACCTTTCATTTAATCTTGTATTCGATTAATTTACATCAGCTTTCTCCAAATAAAAAAAATCATAACAAATAAAATATAAATAAGCTCATGCCATTGATTTATTTTACATTTTTAAAACTGTCAATGAAAAACATTTAAAAAGTAAAATAATAAGAACTGCATGAAGATTAATCTGAGAAAAAAATAAAAGTACAAGGCTATCTCTTAATTCATGATTTCTGCTATATTTAAAGAAATACATTTATGATATGCATATTCAATCAAAGAGACTGTTATAATGCAGTGTGACTTAACTTTGAATCCATTTTGTAAATTTGGTTTTAAAGCTTGTTTTTATTATTTTTTTAAAATCTTTTTTGGTGAGAACACACTACCTTTGATTTAATTTTTTCTGACACTGCGCCCACTGTACAGTAGAAAAAAAAAGTGTAATTGTAGTTTTGTCCTTTACAGCACAGGACAAATAAATGTCAAAATCAAATGGTGGTGTCCCCCAAGGGAAAATATACTTCAGTTATGAAATATTCCTCCCCAGCTCCCATTGCTATTCCTGTGAACACCTAGGTGAAGCTGCCTCAGGACCTAATCAGATGCTGCTCATTTGCATATAATAAAAAAAATGTGCAATGAGGTTTTAGCCCATTCTGAGGAAAAGTGCTTAATATGTGTTCAAAACATTCTGGAGTCGAACTGGTGCAGGTCTGGCTCTGGATGGATGGCTTAAATGGCAGTTTGAAAGGACTTGGTGTGAAATGAACATCTGTTTATATTGGTGATGGTTTACCACCTTAATACTGCTTTTAATAAATGTGTTGTAAGGTGGAGTGGTGTTGTTTCCTGATACGGTTCTTGAAAATGCAGGGATATTGATAAACTGTCAGACTGACTCAAGAATGATAATAATAACCAAATATGCAAAAGAATCATTAAGAAAGCTTGAAGACAAGATGGTTTCAGGGAAAAGACTCTCCTTGGGCATTATTAGCACTCTTAATTGCATTATTACTCAGAGTAAGTGAAACTCATCACTGTTGGTTTATAAATACGTTGTGCTCCTCTGTGATATAAAATCCTCAGCAGCTTCAGATTGCAAACAATCCTCAACCACATTCATATTCAAGAGATTCAAAATATATGGACTTGAGCGAAATGCTTTTAGTTTATCTTGAAATTAGTGGTGTGATGTACAGCCAGTTTGGATCTTGTTTTGTGCTTGCTGTTTTGAGGAGATAGCTTAGGATTCGAGTAAATAGTTAGATAGATGGATAGACAGACACTGACAGATGCTTTCATGCTGTCATAACAATGTTTAGATATTTGTGTTAGGAGAGAGGAGGCTGGCTGAGAGGGAAAAGAAAATATTTTGAAGTACTAGAGCTCCTGTTTTTATCTGTTTAAATTACAAAATCACAGAATCACAGAATGGCCCGAGTTGGAAGGGACCTCAAGGATCATGAATCTCCAACAATCCCCCCCCGCCACAGGCAGGGACACCAACCTCCATATTTAATACTAGACCAGGCTGCCCAGGGCCCCATCCAACCTGGCCTTGAACACCTCCAGGGGCGGGGCATCCACAACCTCTGGGCAGCCTGTTCCAGCACATCACCGTTCTCATAGTAAAGAACTTCTCCCTGACATCCAACCTAAATCTTCCCTCCCTCAACTTTAAACCATTTCCCCTTGTCCTGCTGTTATCTACCCTTTCAAAGAGTTGACTCCCTTCCTGTTTATAGGCTCCCTTTAGGTACTGAAAGGCTGCAATTAGGTCACCCTACAGCCTTCTTTTCTCTAGGCTGAACAAGCCCAGCTCCCTCAGCCTGTCTTCGCAGGGGAGGTGCTCCAGCCCCCTGATCATCTTTGTGGCCGTCCTCTGGACCCTCTCCAACAGCTCTCTGTCTTTCTTATACTGCGGGCTCAAGGCCTGGACGCAGTAAATTAGTACATTCCTTACTTTCAAATTATTTTGTTTTTTACTACAATTTTGTTTTTAAATGTAAAAATAGATAGAAATTGAAATATTTTTTAATTTATTTCAAAATATTACATGTTCTTCCTAATGATATTCATGAGAAGAAGTTAAAAAGTCCTTTTGCCTCAGTGCTGTATTTTTTTAATGTATGAACTACCACCCTGGCATGTGAAATCTGCTTTCTGGACAAGTCTAACTATGAGATGGAGTTATACTCACTTTAAATTCTACCTGCCTGCATATTCTGCCTTCTCCAATTTTGTCTGTGAATGGTTTGAGTAAACAGAGGCAGAGAAAATATCCAGGAGAAGAGGTTAGTGGTTTGCAGTCTCCACGTGCACAACCAGAAGCTCTGTGGGGTGGGGATCTGGGGAAGGTGGGAAGTGAGCAGGCTGTATTGAGATGTAGAACAGAGACTGTACTCTTTCAGCCCTTTGGGGAAGCTAATTGTACTCTCTCCATTTCTAGTCCAACTGCTATAATTGTAGCAGCACTTCTGCTATCTTTGGGTGAGCAGATCATATGCCTTTGCGGAGGATGATGCTGAGGAAGTCTTCTGAGAGGCAGCTAACACTGACAAACTCCTACATACCTGTCAAGCATTTTGCATTACACTTATATACCCCTCATTTACTACCCCTCTACTCCTAAATTGTTTCTATCTGTAATACAGATTTAGAAACATATGGGGACTTGGATCTAATAATGTTTTACCATGGTTTCTCCAACCTACTAGGGACCACTTTCAATGCTAATTGAGCGGGAAGCCGCCTCTCCCTCCCTTGCCACTCATTATACTGGCATGCTGCCAGGATGGTGCATCCAGCAGCAAACGGAAGAGCGAAAGTTGTGAGAAGAGGAGGAGGGTGTCTGTATCAACAGCCCTGGTTCTGTGTAGCCAAGCGGCCCTTAGGGAAGTGCAAAGACCAGGATAGGTGTAGTAATGTGTCAGCAGACAGTAAAGGAAGATATTGAAGCAGGAATCAAAAGCCTATATGGTAAGCAGAAGATAGAATTAGAATAACCATGAATCACTGAAGGGGACCTTTGGTGTCTTAGGGGTGAACTGCAAGCAGTTGCCCACCGAAGCTGCAGCAAGGCAGTGAAAGTCTGCAAACAGTTGCACACTTTAGTTTCACACTATTGAGTTCTGGGCCAAGCAGTTAAGCTCTATTCTTGAATTCTTCCAGGATTTTCAGGGCTGGGAAAAAGCAGACAGGAAGAGCTGGCTGGCAGGAACCAGCACAGAAGTACTTAACGCTTACTACACCTGCCCTTTCCTACCCAGCTTTAGGTACGGATATGCTTCATGATTAAATTAAAGGTGGACCTGCACTGGGGTACAAGAGTAAATTTCCTAGCAATCCTTTTACTGAGCTTTCCTTTACTTTGTGAATTACCTTTTGAATCACAGTTCATTGCAGACAGTCAACACTGGAACCAGTGTTGTCCCCCTGCCTATGGACCTTCAGACTCTGAGACCATATTGCAGGCAGCCTCAGTGAAAAACTCAAACCATACACAGTTTGATGTTGATACCTCTGTGCAACTCCTTAATACAGAAAATACCTAAGTTGCCTTTAAAGTTTAGTAGAAACTTGTAGTTTAACCTGGCAGGCAGCTCAGCACTAAACAGCTGTTCACTCACTCTCCTGAATCTGAAAAAATGTAATGTTGAGATAAGGACAGTTGAGATAAGTCAGAAAAGGAAGGGAAAATAATGAGAGCAATGATAAAAGAATATACAAAACAAGTGATGCACAACATTATTGCTCACAATCTGCCAACTGATGCCCAGTCAGTCCCCAAGCACTGGCATCCTTCAGTCAACTCCCCTTTTGGTATGGTATGAGATATCCCTTGAGTCATTTGTGGTCAGCTGCATTGATTGTTTCACTCCCCACTTTCTTGTTTACCCTCAGCATTCACTCTGGCAGATCTGCATGAGAAGGGGACAAATCTTTGGCTTAGTGTAAGAACTGCTCAGCAATGATTAAAATGTCGATGTACTAAAACACTTTTTTCTTCCTAAATCCAGATCACTGCACCATACCAACCACTAAAAACCAAACCAAACAACACCAAAACAAAAAAACTCCCAGCCAAAACCAGGACAAAACTTCTGTTTAATTCTCCAAGACTTTCAGGAGCCCATTTACTGAAAATATTTGTCAGCAATAGTTAACTCAACAAGCTTCATTTAAATAAAAAAGATAGAGATATTAAGAAAACATTCAGAAAAGAAGCTACAATTGAAAAAAGATTTTTCAAAATAATGAGATTATCTAAGCCTTTTTTAATTTCTTATTTTGAGATGTAAATTTATGGCTACTATTTCCCCACATCATGATGTTTCCTAATCCTGTCATTCTTTTAACTTTTGCTTTTATGCATAATTTATTCCTTATTTTCTCTTAATGCATTTCATAGATAGTAGTCTTGCTGCAGTATTCACTTTTCCTTTCCTGTATCTAGTCTGCTTCCCATTATGACCTATGAGGGCTTAATTCCCACACTCTCTCTTGCCTATCTATTTAAATGTTCACCAAAATATCTAGTGTTAACTTTTAAAGAGACATCATTAGGTTTTAAAATCAACATCCAGGGAGCAAATGAGAGAAGTAGAGCTGTCTCTTTCCTGAGCCCAGTTTTCCATCTGTTCCCAGCCTTAGGCATTGCACCAGTTTACAGGCTGCTAACAATTCCAGGTTTTCTTCACAACTGTGAAAGCTAGAAACAATATTTTTCTTTTAAAGGAAATGATTTTATATGAAAGTTTAGAATATGTGGAACCTTAGTGTAACATATGGGTTATATATGAAACAGGTCAATTTGGCCCAATGCCTTAAAGCATAACTGGGCATTTGACATCACTGCATAATGAAATTCAGTGGTGTAAATCAGAAAATGTGCACACAGTTGACTCAGCATCTGCAATTGTACTAAATGAGAAAGGTTAAGTTTGGTTATGTAGCTCTAAGTTCTCCACGTACTTATTAGTTGCAGAACCTATGGCAGAGATGGGTGAAAGTTTTGCTCCTGAAAAGGTGCAGTGTGCCACACAAGACAGGCAGAGAAGTGATGGAAAATCATTCCAGGGCTGATAACCCACAAAAAATACTACATGCAGGATAACATACTGGCTTTGTCTGGATTTCTCCAGCTTATTGTTGGCGAAAATTCCTGGTTTTCTTGTTGTTACTCTGATGGAATTTACTGCTCTCTACATTTACTGTAATTGCTGACAAGAGAAATGCACCAAGTATGTAAAGAAGTTGGGAGTCTGATTGTGGTTGCTCAGGGGAGGGACCATGCATTGCCACAGTTATGGATTTTTAAGTAGGTCTCAGATAAGTGCGCCACCGGTACAGCAGCTGAACCTTTCAGCTTTCCATGTCCCAGCTGCCACTGGGAAAAAGGGAAACGCTGCTGTTCCCACTGTACAGTACAGACTGAAAGACTGTGAGAACAGATGTACCTCTGCTTCATTCTGGTGGACACAGAATGCACCCAGCATCTGCTAGCACTGGGCTGCTTGCTCATTGTGGGCTACAAAGCCATGCACTGAACCTTACTGAGCTTACTCAAAATCTGAGCTGAATTCAATTCTACAGGGTGGCTTCCCTATCCGGAAGGGTATTTATCTGCTACATAATTATTTCCTTTAATTCCATTTTTAAGGAAAGGAACATTGGAGCGGCAGATTGTCAGATGTTGCAGATGGTCTTTTTCCTTTGGCCTCTGTGGACCAGTAACAGTGAAAACTTGCTGAAAACCTGTTCCTGATTAATGAGTGCTTAGCCGTGGGTGTGGTGATGCCAACTCTCAGTACTCCTGCACTGTAGGATTAATTTCAGAGTGGATACTTGCACCTGTGTGGGCCGGCAGCCTCACATATTCCAGTGTGGGCCAGGCTGCCCCAGTGAGGGGAGGGTCAGGACTTTCCCCCCTGGGCTCAGTGCTGGATTCTTGCTGTGAGTCATTGCTGAGCACTTCTGTTGTGTCTGATATGCTCTGGTAACAATTAATCCTTATCCTTGCTCCTATCACCTTCAATCGAAGAGGGAGATAAAATCACATCTCTCCTTTGCTTTGTAATATTTAGGAAATATTTCCATAAACAAGAGCGTTTTTTGGAAAAGCAAGTTTATATTGTCTGATGTTATCATGTACAGGCTCGTTGCTAAAAGGTATTGCTAGAGCAGTGAGGAGCTGACACAGGCAGATTTACTGGAAGTTATACACGTAAATTCTAGGTCAGTTCTTTTCATGAACATAGACTATGTGGTCCTCTTTATCCTGGAAAATCCATTTTTTTCTGAAAGCTCCTATTGTACTAAATGCAGTAGAGATTAAAAGTGCTAGCTACTTTATTCAAAACATGTCTCCCTTAAATTAAAACAGGTTACTTTGCAGCCAGACATCTGAAAGCCATGTGCTAAATAAACTATACATTATACAGAAAAGGGTGTTAAAAATCCCCTGAAGTTGGAGAAAAACGAGAGGCAGGGAGGAAAAATATGATTTTGGCAATTGTACTCAGTACACTGAGGCTAAACTGAGCTTCGTCTCTGTGGTTCCTCTAGCAAGGAAGCCATATGTCTTGAAAGTGGTTCAAGTATATTGCAAACACGAGCTGCTGAAGCTGGTGATTGCTGGTGACGACTGGCAATACTGCAGAGCTCTGCACATGCTCCAGATAGGGAGTTAGAGGCTGAGTACCATATATGCACCTATACCCTGGTACATTTTCAAATGGTTTAATTGCTGAGGCTTAGTATTTTCTCTGACTGCACCACAGGAAAAAAAAGAACACATTGAGAGCAGCAAATGACAGAGTCAGCGTACCCATTCTGCTCCACTGAATTTCTGTAAATCACTTTATAGGAAGATTCACAGCTATAGGGCAAATCTACTGCTGTTGGAACAGTAAACTTACATTACAACATTTAAGCACAATACTTCTTGTAATGCTTCTTGTAATACTAACTTGCTGGCAGTTTAATACTTATATTAATTCAATTAATATGCCTGCTGTTTGCAGCTGTATTATCTGTCCAGGAAATAGAGCTCCACCATCAGCCTGAATGAAATGATTTTATCACACAAAATAACGGAGCGAGACTGTACACGTGTTGAGAGGAACAGTGTGGCATGGCCACTTCTGTGCAGAGTACTCTAATTTCTAAAAATGGTCCCGGTTTTCAAGCACTTTACTTGAACAAGAAGATTTAATTTATTTGTTATTTTACGAAGCATTTTTATGTGTAGAAAAAGTGCTACTTGTTTGCACTTGCTGGTTATGTGGCATTCTTACATGATTTCATGCTTTGCTGATGGAAAATTAGACCCTTGTGTATTATAAAAGAATAGAAGATAGCTATAGAATCAGGATGCGATTGCCTCAGGACATTCTGTTGACAGCTAGAAATATATACAGACAAAGCAATGTCACTGGATGCTAATGTGAACTATACAAGTTGATGAGTACTGTAAATCCCTGTAAAAAGAGAAATCTATACCCTTTTATTTTGCAGGCGTTTGCCTTTAAAATTACTACTTATAACAGTTCTATAATTTTGTAATATATAACCATTGTTAAGATTTTATAATTTTTGACATGCTAAAGCATAGATATGGTGTTGGTCTTTTTTTGCTTGTTTGTTTTCTAATATATCTATACTCTGAAAATATATTAACCTTTCCTTATTTACTAAACCTTTGCTTCATGTTTAGGTGAAACTGTTACCTGTTTAAGGGGAAATTGTGATTGCATAAGAAATGCCAGATTGACCCAGTACTGAGTTAGAGAAATAGGTCTTAGCTTTTGAAACTAAAGCAAGATGGATCAAAGTAACCCTGACATTACAGGATCTTTCATGGCCTCTTTGTGTTTTCCACATCATCCCCTATAATCAGCCTAGATGTTCTGTACAGACGACATCTCAGTAAAAAAGTATGAATTTGTTTCTGCTGAGCCTAAGTATATAATTCCCAACAGATTACAGTATAGTATCATTCCTGAGGTGTAACTATTTGCTCTACTGCTCCCATTTCCTGAAAAACTCTCTTAACAACTCAGCTCAAGTAAATCTGTTTTGATATTGCCTGCTTCAATCTATCTTTCTTATTTGTTTAATAGCAGAAGTATATAATGGCAACAGCAATACAGTAGCTACGTACAGATCTGTCTACACCATCTATATTAACATGATAGCACTTTGGACATCAAATATTTATCCTAATTACAATTCTGTTCCAATCTGAATATGTTTTATGTCAGCAATACTACGTCTGAGAGAAGAAAAATGATAATTTTCCTCTCAGATATATTGCTGTTGAGGCAGAGTGACTCTGTACTTAAAGCATATATATATGAGGGCTGCTCCAGAAGTAACACCTCCTATGTTACCATGTTGGCCCAGAACATCAGAGGCAGATGTTGGTGGTATGGCAATAGAGGCTGAGCCTTCCCACCAATATCTCATTCCATATTGTTGCCATGCAAAAGAAGTCAGCACAGGGGCAGTCTGACAAAATGGTATCTGACATGGAAGTACAAAGGTGTATCAATGAATTCCTCCATGTGGAAAAAAAAAATTGCACCCATTGGCATTCATCATAACTAAGAGGTATTAGTTTTGGAGCATACCTATGAACAAAAAAGTGCAGCTGTGCTCTGAATGTACAAACTGTCTTCCTTATAGGTTTATTATTGTTCATGAATCCTGTATTTGTTTTCTAGATAGCTATATACTCAAGCTAGCAGTTTTATTTCTCTAATTTCTTCCTTATGTGAAACCAGATGTATCTCTCTATAGAAAGTGTAGACCCAAAGTTTGCCCCAGAATAGGTAAGAACTCTGTTCTGTATTTAAAGGAAGCCTTTAAAGTTGGAAAGTGTTAAAATATGGACTTGAGAAGTGGCTAGCAAATACATTATATCTTCTTCACACTGGGAAACAAATATGGGATTAAAATTTCATATACTTCAAATGTTATAGATATCTTTAGAAAGATAATTAAAGGCTAGTAGAAGTTATGCTTGCATGAGTTTGATTGGTTAATATAAGATTTAGAAAAGAGGAAATAGATACTGTCAGATTAAAATGTGGATTGTAGGTATAAATAGTATACAGAATCTGGTAGGAAAAGCTTTACAGAGCTAAACTATTTAACTTATCTTCTAGAATTTCTTGAGCATGGAAAAGGAGATCTAGTTTTTATGTTCTAAATTCTGTATTTTAAAAAACAGAATTATTTTCTGTGCAAAAATAAGAAAGCCTTTTACAAAGGCTATTAGAGTCTCTAAGTAGCTGTTAGATGACAGACAAGAATTGTTTTACTAAAAATGTCTACAAGACAAAGAAAAAGAATAGGAAGAAATGATTTTTTTTTGCCATCAGAAATGCTGGCAATGGATTAATGGATTAAACTGTGGCCCTGTATTATGTAATATAGTTATTAATAAATTACAATTTAAAATATATTATAAATGAACAGAAGATTGCTATAGAATTGGGATGTGATTGCCTCAGGGGTAGTGTAAAGCAATGAAGCAAACTTTGCAGAAAATTAGTAGAGCTTGTGAGGAATTTCACAAGGAACTATTTAAAGTTAGGAACAGCATGGCACACCAAGCTCAGTAAGCGTTCTCATTTCAGAAACCTTGGAAACTTAGCAGACAACTCAGTGAAGTTATCTGCTCCATGTATGATTATTGTTAAAATGGGAAGCAAATATTTGTACGCAGTGAGAAAGAGAAGAAATGGAAAAATTTCAAGTGCCATTATATGAAATGAAGGCATGACTTCATCTAAAGTACTGTGTCGGGTCATTAGTGACCTTGCAGAGATTTGGAAAAAGGCAGTGAGAAACAGGAGAAAAATATTAAAACTGTGCAATGAAAAATTAGTGTTATTTACCTCAGAGAATAGTAGAGAAAAAAAATAGGGTCAGATAAAATGATGAAGATAAATGAGAACAGTCTGTTCTTGTCTTGTAAATCAGGAGGGTGCTCAAAACTGAATGACTGTGAATTCAAACCTAATAAATAGAAGTACGTCTTCACACAGACACAGATTGAGCCGAGGAACTGATTTTCTACTTGATGTCATGAATTTAACAGAGTTGTAATAAGGGATGGAAATTTATCTGAATAACAACTGTATCCTGATGTATACCAATTAATTCAAAAAGAAAGAAGCAAGCAAACAAAAACAAAAACAAAATGAAACAAACAAAAAAACCCACCACACATCAGAAAAATCCAGTCTTGGAGAAGACAGAAAGCATTCAAACTTCAGATAATTTTTTTATACCTGTCTAGCTATTGGGAATAAAGAGGTAATTCTCCTGGGAACAGATGGAAAGTACATCCTGCTCTCTGACTGAAGTGGAGTTTGTTGCAAGATAGCAAGGGCTGTGGTGAATAAAGAGTATTGTCTAGTAACTTAATAAGTAAGACGTTTCCTGTGCTCCCACTAAGTTCTCCCTAGCAGAGGAGCCTTCACTAGCAATACTCCTTGGAGTAACACAGCAGAGGCTAACTATTACCAGCCACTTCTAAGCCTGCTTATGCCCACTGTTCTGGGATCCAATTGCAGAGGAGGAGAGAAAATCTAGGTAAATGTAGCCATGGTTACCAGTCAAGGGAATAAAGAGATTTTAAATATGCTAATACCCACTGTTGCTTTTATACAGAAAGTACAGGAAATCTGTTGGACAAATGCATCCTAATGCCCAGCTTTTACAAGCTGGTAGTCAACTATCCATTGAGAGTTACTTGCGTGTACCTTCTCCAATGCCATGTAATACTAGTATTTTCATTCCTTTATGGGAGGTCCTCAGTGCAGATCAGGACATGAGCAAATTCAATGTGTAGAAGTGCATTAATAAATAAATTCTAGATGTACTGCCTTTGTTTTATACAGTACTTCATTTACACAAACCATATTTCTTCACAAATTCCCACTTCCTGACTTTTCTCCTGCATTTCATATTTTCTATCCTGTAATTCATCAATAAACATTTCATGATACTATTATGAATAATTAACTGTGGTGTGGAACCAAGTTATTTTATAACATACACAGAAGCTCTATATTAAAAGAATAAGCTGTAAGTAAAACATTCATTTTACACAGAATCAGAAATAAGGTTGACTCTCCATATGCAAGCATTGTGTTGCCATTTCTACTCAAGTAAAATTCAAATATGAATAAAATTCAAATCAACTGGAAAAAAATGAAATTATACTATTCTTAATTAGCCTGGTTTAGATTTGTATTCCTTGCATAGCCAGAATCTAAAATGTAGAGTAAGAGTTTGGGAGTAAAACTCTGTTTTCAGAACATAGAAATACTGAGAGGAGTCTATATCCACATGTTAGTACTTCTAGAGTAAGAAAATACTAGGAATGCTTTTATAAACCAGTAGATGGTAATTTTACTAGCTGCAATTTTTAAAGTCTATGTTTTAAGAACAAATGGGCTGACATTAACTTCTTTACTCTTCTAAGAGTCACTGTTTCCATCTCATTTTAAGGAAGAGAGTTATAGCAACTCCCACTTTCAACTCATCTCTTCCAGATAAGGAAACCATTTCTGAAATTATTTGCAAATCTCCTCAAGTAATTTAAAATAATACAAATCATATAAAAATGTGTCATCTGAAAACTGGTGACTTTAGCCAAAAATACTAGCTTAATATTTTTTTCTCATATCCTTGTTTTTCTCAGTTGTTTTCTGTTGTTTTTATTAAATTATCCTGAAACTAATATCATATTTCTATTTGAAAGGGCAGATTTTTTGCTCATGATAAATTCATATATTTCCAAGGAAATGCGTCAGAGATATATTTTTTGGTATAATTTCATTTCCTAGGGAGTATAATTTTAATATATTGTATATTACATATATATTTATATAAATATTTAATGTTATAATTATAATACAATTGTATTAAGAAATGGACATATAGTTGAAAAAGAAACTGGCAACATGGGATGGAAGAAAAATCAAATAAATATATGCCAATCTTGTACCTCTGTGTGATTAAAATATAAATTGGAGAGTTCAAAATTGTTGTTTGGAGAAGCAAGATTTCATGCATTATTGTGTAGGGAAAGCATTGTGTCAAATTCAGTACTGGAAGACAGAAGGCTACTATTTTTCCTTTTCATCCTGGATACTGACAGTGTTCCTAGCCCTGCCTCTTAAATCTGGAAGATATGGTGACAAGGACCTATTTAAATTAAACAGTTGAATTTGTGTCTTGCTCATGTTAGGTGAAAAGTGTTACCTATATTCATAAATGGCCCAGGGCCAAATTCAGCCCATACATATGCCCTCTTCCAGACCACTGAATGCTTCTGAAATCAGAACATGGCCATCACACTTGATAAATTGTAAATGGATGCAAGCCTTCATATCCTGTGTGCAGTTATGCATTCTTAAGGCGCAAAATGAGCTGAACACTGGACAGAGCGTACACCCCTGGAGCCACTAAGAAGACATATGGCATAATCCAAGGCAGGTGTTTGTAAATCCAAAAGATCACATTAGACCCCTTAGGCTACATTCTGAATGACAGCAGTGGGATTTTGTAGTTTATCTAGGACCCCAAATTAAGTTGTCACCCTTAATTTGTGGAAGATCTCCTACCAGGGGCAAAAGCAAGTTAGAAACTTTTTCTTGTTTGTCAAGTTGAATTCGTTTCCATTTATTGAAGACTACATTTTCCTGTAAATCTATCTGTTTAAAATGTCTTTTAACTTTTGGTTAAGTAACTTTGTATGTTGTTGTTTTTTAAATTTGGAAATAGGTGTGCTGTGAGTAGCCAGTGGTATGGGATTGTCTGGGACATGCACATGTCCTTTTCCAGAAGGATCGTTTGAACACATGCTGAATTATGGAAACCTTCTTTGATTGATGAATTCAGATCGGCTTTGGCAGATGTACATTCCAAAGGAGTAGATTAATACATATAAACCATCGAGCTTAGCAGAAAGTACTGCTCAACACTGTAAACTGCCAACTTTATCATCTTTAAGTAAAAAATACAGTTTTTCTTCCCAACAAAGACTTTTTATAAAAGCAATAAGGTAACTGCATGAAGTGTGCTTATCATGATATAATCACACCCCAGGGGGAAAGAGAGGTGCTCGGCTGCACCTCATGCTTTGTAATGACCCAGGGGTGTGATTATCTTATGATAACCACACTCCCTGTCATGCCTTATTGCTTATATATTCCACATGTCATAATGAATCCTGAAGCACTTTCTAGGTCTCATAGCAAAGGCAATGACTTTGAAGTATAGGAAGTAGTCAGATTTTCTAGGTACATACAGATTAATATTGTATACATTAGGAGGAATTATGAATGACTACTTATCTGTACTAGCCAGGCCATAGTTTTTAACTGTTTCTGGGTTCTTTCATGCGGTATTTAATGGGAATGTGCTTAAACTGTTCTCTGTAAGTGCAGCACAAGGACTGTGAATGTTCGACCACCATTTTTCAGGACTGTGGAGAAGTTGGCATCCTGTAGGATGGTTCCTTGAAATTATGAAGTATATAATAATCTGATTTTACTAAAGAAATTTTGTCCATTTACATGGTCTTTAATAGAATATTAAAATTCTAAAAAATTCTGGTTAAAAAATTCTGAAACTTGATATATAAAATTTTGGAAAGGAATAGAAAAGGAGCTTGAAAGACCTGTCTTTAAAAAGCTGATTGAATGTGCCGATAGCTCCTTTACTGAAATTGTATGAAGAAACTGTATGTTATTTGGAAACATCTATTTAAAAAAAGTACTGCACTTTAAAAATAAAAATAGTAATAAATCCTAATTAAAATGAATGGGGTTAATAACAGGTCCACAAGGAACTGGGAGATCAAGAAGCTTCTGAATTCACAATTAGGGGCTGACATAAAAGACAACAGGATAATAAACTAAGCAATTATCTTTGATATACCTTATGGTATAATAGTACCACAGGGTGAATCCGCACCTCAGGGAATGGGATTTTCAGTAACTTTGCAACCTTGTTAATCTGATGTATGTAGCAGTCAACATTTAAATACTACTCCACTTGGCAGGAAAATCTACGGTACAGTTTTCTGCCTGTCATCATAAACTGGTTGATAAAGATGATGGCCTATCATTATGACCAGTGATGGGTTGATTCATTGTAAGCGTGGGCTCTGAGATCAGCTAAGTTAACTGCGGGTCACTGCAAAGAATTCTTTGTGTCTAAAATAAAGCTTATTTAGCTCCATAATGCACAAGTGGAGTACTACTGATTACCATAAAGGTCAGACATGCACATTTTAACGGGTGGTAATGAGTAGTTTTAAAGATGTTTGAGTCTTTTCTTAATCTTTCCATGTCACAAGGCTTCTATTGTTATGCACCAAAGAATGTGCCTTTAATTGTACCATTTGCCCTATTGTATCTTGATCATAGAGTGGGTTGTGTGATGTTACTGGTGATAAACGCCTACCACATGTCCTAATAATTACTAGCCTTCAGTAAATTGCACAGTGAAGTAACACAGAAGTCTGGTAAAACAAAAGGCTCCAAAAAGTTGAAAGAAATATTTAAATAGTTTCGTGTGCTACACCAAACTGTGCTAAATCTGAGCTGTCTAAAAGCAGGGTATAAAAAATAAATAACATTTGATTGTGACTAATAAAAATGTCTGACAGTAGGAAGGGTTTTTAAAAAATCTTGTCATATTTTCCAGTTAACTTTCTGTAGATGTCCAGATCGACTTAAAGAGGGATACTGAAGAGTGGGAACTTTCCATCAATGAAATTAATGTTTGTGGCAAATTATAATTAAGGATATTATTTTGGAGTCTCATGAAGAATGCAATTTTCAATCAGAAACATGCTAGCCAAACTTGTGCTTTGGAGATGTCTCAAATATAGGAGATCTAAGCATGTAGTTCTTCTAATATTTCATAAGGAAGAGCTTTGTGGGAAGATGATAAGTTCAAATAGTTCAAAATAGTGACAAGCACAAGTACTACCTGTTTGTGCATACTTAGAAAAAAATGAGGAATATAAACAGTTCTAAAACTGTTAATGTGATTGGGTCAGTACCATTGTATACATTTTTAAAAAGAATTAATACATTAACTTCTGTTATTTTAAAATGCTGTGAATTGAACCTTATCCTTTATATGTTCATAGAGTTGATTAAAACATTTGAAGATTGAATTTCTGCAACCTAGAAACTCGATTGTGAGGGCAGAGGTACTGAAACACTTTCATCTTCTGACTACCAGTAATAATATTTAGCAAAACTAACAAAGAATTTGATATTATAAAATGCTGAAATATTTTAATGAAGTATTGAAATCCCTTGATTGCTGTCATAAGCTGACCTCAAGTCTTCAGAATTTTACATCGCTTTTTCTAAAATTTGTCATAATGTTAAATTCCCGGGTTTCAGAAGAAACATATCTACCTAGGATTTTATATTAACATCAGATATTTAATATTATCTTCAGATATTTTCCAGAGTAAATGAGTGTGTTCATCATTGAGGATGTTTCATTAGTGAGAAAGAGGAAGAGGTGTGTAGGTTTGCTTGTCTTTTCTGTAAAACAGAATCGTAATACCCACTGTCAAGAGTACCTCTCTGGCATGCTAGCAAACATGTAGTGGTCCTGAAGACTCCCAAGGTTACTGAAGAACAAAAGCTACATTGGATGTCCATACCAATACAATACTATGTTAGTCATTTTGGAATATTTCAGGATGAAACAAAACAGATCTTGTATTTATTGCAATGTAAAAATTATCTGTGAAAATTAAAAACTGCTGTGTTCATAAAAAGAAAAAAGCATATCTTTCAAGGCTATGGGTCTTTAATGTAGAGTTATTTATAATCTACTGAAATAATTCATTCCCAATTCCCCTTCGTTCCTTATCAGATAAAAACCAAATAATGTCATCAGTAACTCCATAGAGGTGAGAAATATTAAAAGCTAATGTGTTTGATGAGAGCGTGGTGTGCCACAGAATTATTTCTGAGTTGTTCAGTTTCAAATGCCAATGAAGAGTTCCCTTACAAAGTAGAGAGCTCCCTTGTCTTTGCATTTTTTTTATTTTAAAAGAGTTCCAAAATATTGATGTTACTATCATGAGGGTTTTATCTAATTTTTTTTTGTTATCATTATTCTAAGCATTTTTTTTTTCCCAGAGAAGAGTCTTTTGTTTTCTCTTGTATTTGCCAAATTTAACTTTTCTTTAACTCTTTACAATTCTTTTGTAGCATTCCAGTCAAACAATAGGCAAAAATGCAAACCTAAGTGGAACAAATGAAACTTTTCTGAATTCTTTCACAAGCAAAAATTCTCTTAGATGAAACCGTCTGGGTTCATATACCTCTACCTGGTATATAAATGTCCTGAAACCAAATAAGAAAAAAGGAAAAATGAGTTGACTTGTTTTCTGTTGGATTGCGGTTTTTATGCATATCAAAGTCAAATGAATAGCAAATTGAGAAGAATTCACTTATGGTTAGAAATGCAGTGATACTCATAACTACATAATTGTGTAAATCTGTCCTTATTTATGTGAACTTCTTGTAAGATTTACTTCAGGGTATAACCTGTGAAGTGTTAATGATCTTACACTTGCAGTCCTGACTGTCATATCAAATTATAATATCATTGGGTTTATTTTTCAAGTAGTTGTAACAAGGATTAAACTTTTTAGATCTACTACTAAGCAATTCACTAAATGGAATCATTTCTGGTTATTAAAATTAGTAATCAGTTATAAAATGCTCAGTTATATGATGCTGCTGCCAATAAGAAATTAGATGCATTTTAATGTTTTTGTACATAAAAATACCTTCTTGAGTTACACTGTGATTGAAGAAATGTACTCCCTCAATTTCATGAAAAGCACACCTACTAAAATCTGTGATAACTTTAACAATCTATCATCTATATATTGTCCTCAGAAATTGACATTTTTGTTTTTATTTTTCAGATTATTTTCTTCTGGTTTTGTGTGTGCTTTCACATAACCTAAATAGAAGCGCGTGGATATGCAAATAATGACAGTGTTTAACCATGATTATTAAAGTTGTTGATTCTTACTTTCACAGAATACTTCTGTTCAGTGACTATGATATAGCTATTACAAATTCACTTGAGAGGGAGAAACATTAACCTGTTTTCTTTTTCTGAAATGCTTATTAGCAGAGTTGAAAAGTTATGGATTTGGTTATGTATTACCTTGTTGAGAAGAGATTACTAATTTTTGTTCATTTTGTATTTTTACATTGATTTTGGACAGAGAAAAGTTTCATCTAAAAACGTTCTTCAACTTACTCAGGACAAACTTACCATGTAAAACCACTTTCATTACTTACATTTTATTATTTTTTTCAAGGAAATAGATGTAAAAAAAAACACTGCCTGTGTCCAGGGTATGATGAAGGCATAAGAAAAAGATATTATCAGGTTACTAGTTTTTTGGTATTTTAATGGGCTTTTGGAATGCTTTTCCTTTCTTTTGCTGAGCTCAGCCTTTGCTCTGTACAAGTGCTTCCTAACTAATACTCTCTGACTGCAAGAGGAGGAAGGTGGCAGACAGTCTTTTTCTTTTGTATCCTCTTTTTACATTTTGCTTGCTGAAAAAATTTTGGTGGGATATAATGCTGCTAGAAAAAGTCTTGATCACTTTGTAGTTTCTTTGAGAAAGGGAAGCAGCTTTTAATTTGTAATTATAAATTACAAATAAATATTTAATTTTCTAATACAAAAATAACATTTTTTTATTTTTTTTTAGTAAAATCCTCCTGGAGAATGGCTTCATCTTATTTATTCTGTCTGTATCTGTGCAGTAAGGATATTGATTTATTCAAGCATGTGCAGAGCAATGAACCTGGTGAAGGGACTGGAAAACTACAGTTGTGATGAATGACTGAAGCAACTGGGATTGTTTAGTCTGGAGAAAAGGCAGTTAATCTCTTTCTACAACTGGGTGGAAGGAGCTTGCAGAAAGGAGGGTGGTAGTCGCTTTTCTCAGGTGAGAAGTGATAGGATGTGAGGGAATAGCCTTAAGTTGCAGAAGGGGAGGTCTAGGTTGGATATTAGAAAGAATTTCTTCACAAAGATGGTGATCAACCATGGAACAGGCTGCCCAGGGAAGTGGTGGAAGTATTTAAGGAATGTGTGAATGTGGCACTAAGGAAAATGGTTTAGTGATGGGACTCAGTAGGTCAGATTGATGGTTGGATTTGATATTTAAAAAAGCCTTCTCCAACCTGATTCTATGATTCTATGACGTCTTATGTTCTTAGCTGTTGGTCTCAGCCTTTCCCTCTCCTGAATGGCTGAACAGATTCTCCTTTCAAAACCAGAGGAGATCCAGGTAGTTAGTCTATGTTCTGAAGTTATTATTGTATTAGATTTCTTACCTATTTGCATGGACAGGGAACAACAGCTCAAGCTTGCATAATCTTTTTTTTTTTTTTTTTTTTTCAGCTAAACAAAGCTATCTGTAGCTGGATTCAAGAAGACGAAGAGGGTGATGGTGATTTTCAAGTAGGACAGATTCATAGCTTTGTGGTTACTCCAAGCTATACATTCATATTTAAGTGCTATTTGAAGACCTGAAAGTCAAGGTTCAACAGTTTCACTATACTTTTAACAATTTTTAGATACTATAATGGGCATTTCTCTGTCTCTAATATGCTATTGTATATTGTTGAAGAATACGTAGCTCAGAATATGTGGATATTTCATTTTCAGAAAGAACAAGGAAGAATAGAAGGAAGATATGTTCTTTTTTTTTAACCTCAGGTATCAGTATCTATATGCTCCTGTAGCCGAGTTGGAATTTATTCCCACCAAGGACCCATGTGTGTATATATGTACATACCAATTGGCAGCTGACCTTTGGATAAGAACTTTTCTGAAGCTGAGAAGCCAGAGGAAAGGGAGTTTCTGGGTCTGTGTGTGTGCGCTTGTATCACCCAAGTGGCTGAATGTCCTCAGAGAAAGCAAGTGATTATTAATGATGATAGGAAACTCTTCCTTAGCTCTAAAGGTATGTATTAATTGCCATCTTAGTGTCCATTCAAGCAGAAATGAAAATGGTGGATACCTGCCTTTTTATAGAGGCTTTTTAGTTCTGAAAGACTATGCCCTTTGTGTAGTTGATAACCAAATGAGACTGTTCACGCTGCTCAGTCTGCTTTTACAGGACACCTTTAAATAGAAAAATTACTGTGAAAGTATGCCTAAGAGGTTTCCAACCTCTTCTCTTTCACAGAATAGGAAGAAGGTAGCATAAAACTGTGAGCTTTTATTAAGGATAGCAGAATATCTATCCCATAAGGATGGTATCCTGCTGAATACACGGGATTGGCTTAGATGCTTGATGATGTAGATAAAGAAGTTGAATTTAATGTGAATAAGCATCCAGAGACGAATCTCCAGAAAATAGGAAGATGGCTTATTGTACTGATTTTTGGAGACTCCTAGAAGAGAAAGAAATACGCAGTTACAGTCTAATACTTATTCTGGTTTTATCAGTGCAGCTGTCAGCTGCCCTTTGGGCTGAGCTGACCCACAGAAGGGAGGACCAGCTCCGAACCCTCTGCCTCACACTGAGATTGTACAGGGGGTCCAGGAAGAACAAAGTGGAACCATGGCTGGTCAAGAGGTTTGCTGTTGGCTCATCAACTATAATCCACACAATTTATATACAGACAGTGAAATTATTACTGTAATTTCCAGAGGAGTGCTGGAAAAAGAGTGTTTTTCTTTTGTGTATATGCAGATGTGTAACTCCATTACCTTTCTGCTTACCTACTTATAAACCTATTTATAAACCCTGGACACAGGCGGTGCTTTTTTGATGCAGGTCTGAGAATCTGCCAGATTCTTCTGCAGTTTTTTACATTCTTTTGAGGTTGTTCAACAGTGCAGTGATAATTATTACTGCATGCCTTACCATTCACTTCTAACCATGTTATAAATCATAATTTTAATATATTTTGTTAAAGGTGGTGAGATCTAAGTCTACAGTGTTAAAAAGTATTTTACTGTTCTTTATGCTTGAGGCATTTCCAGCAAGCTAAGAGATCTTTACAGGCACTGACAAGCTATACTGTGTCTGTGCAGGAATGTTTTAGAATAAAGAAAAAATATTTTTAATGTACTGCAATAAACAAAGATTTTTGCTGTGAATTAATAGAATGAATATTTAATAAAATCCCTGTCTTGTTTTTTGTTTTGTTTTGTTTTGTTTTGTTTTGTCCATTGCTCAGTGCTATTGCCATTCAAAAACCATAAAAGTGATTATTTTCTCTTGGAAAGGTTTGCGATTGATCAAAATGCACATCTTTTACAAGCCTTTCAAAATTCATAATACAGGTAGTAAGATGTGGCACTTTTTAAAGAATTTTCTAGAGCCAATTTTCATTTTAACATTTTATCTGTCCTTTTGTGGCATTGTGCAAAATGATACAGGGTATCTGACATCAAAATCAGCAATACAGATTGCCTTTAAAAATAAAGTATGCATTGCCTGTGTCTGAGAGCTAGTCAAGTCTCACATATAACAGAAGGCACCTTTTGTTCTTTAGTTAATTAGCTCATTATACTGTAGGTACATAATTCTTTCTAAAGAAGCAAACTCATTTGAACAGGAATCACAAAAAAAGTTATGGATGATAAATTCAGTGCAAAAATGTTAAAGATGTTGACTTTCCATGAAAAATGCATGTGGTAGCATGAAAGAATTTAAGCTTGTGGAACCAATGCTTCTGTAATGTTTTAATTCCTATCAGTACAATGACTTTCTATTGTTTGTAAATAAAAAGGAAATATTTCACTGTGGCACTTCCATCTGTTACCTCAACAATAAGTGAAGCCATGCAGTTAATCACAGCATTTTCTAAAACAGGATTTAAACTTGAGGCTCTGCTCTTATATCCCCGTGCAGTTATAAAACACTTACCCACCAAGAACAACCAATTCTGACTGTTAGTGTTGTGTTTTAATTCCAGTATGGGCTAGTTCAGAACTCAAAGACATGGGTTTCCTACTGAGCACTGAGATCTGTTGCCAGAGATGGCTGCTGTCCAAGGAAATGTGCTACCTTTTAAAGATAAATGTTCTCGGGTGAAAGAATGTCTTGACTGCAGAAACTGTGTGCTCGCAATGTTATTTAGCAAAATGTAATCTTCCAAGTATTTAATTTAAGCTCGCTATCAAACATCAAAATAATAGGAAAAGTCTTGAAGCTGGCTTGATGGCTCAGAACTCTAATCCTTCCTAACACCAGTGGGCTGCTCTTCTGAGGACTGTGATTCAAATCAGCGTACTGTGCTCTGAGCTGGGAATCGGGCTAACAGGGCCAGCCCTGCAAGGCAAATTTCAACTTAGGCTGCTCAATAAAAGCTGCTTTTACAAACTTCAACCTAGGTTGCTTTTTTTTTTTTTTTTTTTTTTTTACTATTTTCTTTTTATTTTTTATTAATATCTATTGATTTTCCCTAGGGAAGGAACTCTAGGATAACAGTGGCACATACTGAGAAACCTTTGTCACGGTATTTATCTAGACAATAGGCTCTTTTGGAAACATAATGGCAATGGGGATATTTTACTGGTGGGTTTACTCAGTCATGTGGTCTAAGCATCCCTAGTGGTGATGTAGAGTCAGTAAAATGTTACATTCATTATAAAGAATTCCTGAGGAAATCTGAAAAAAAAAATGTTCAAAGGCAAACAGCAGTTTAAAGAATGTCAGTGACACTTCATACTGCTTCACAGAGTGGGAGCTGCTGCAATGAAAACATCACCTAGGTGAAGTCTACCTGGAATTAAGCGAGGGAAATTGCTTCCTTTAAAAAAGAAAGAAGTTATACATAAGCTGTACAAACTTTTTACCGTGACCAACAAGCATAAATTTGGGAAAGGGGACGTATTTTAAAATACTTTTATGATTAGTTACTCTGCAGCTACCTTATGTTTTCACAAAGCAATGTGATATATCAGAAGTAGGGGTAAATATTTCAGCAATTAGGAAATACGCAAAGATCTTTGTAGTCCTGCACCTGGATTTGCTCCTATTCCAACCCTAAAAAGGAAGCCCCCTCTGCTGGCTCTGACAGTATATTACTTTATTCCTTTAAACTGCGGTCCTTACAAGCTGCTACTCAAATTGTCATTTAGGTTCCTGATGTCCATCTGTGATCTGCAGGGATTGCTTTGCTGCTCTGAATTGCACCAGAGCAATCCCAGCCAACAGAACAGACGCTCCTCTTCATTCCTCCGCTTTATGGTGATGATGCCACTGTTAAGCCATGGTCAAAAAGTTNAGTAAGAAGGATTCATTTTTCAACCTAAAGGTCCTGTCAGTGACTTTGTGGTGGCTATCTTCAGAGACTCATAAGGAACCAAACTCAACATATTCGCTGATAAGTACAGTGAGCCCTGTGTTAGAGGAAGTGACACTAATTGCCCTCCATGAAACACATGGAGAGTGTATGGGGCTGTGACCAGTTCTTCTGTTTAACACTCCTGCCTGTGCACTGTCTCGAGATTTGAAAGCTCAGCTTTGGAAATGTCAGGTGATGACATTTTCATTTCCCTTTGAAAACTATCCCATAATCAAATGGATCTCACCTTTCAGGAGGCTTTTTTTTTTTTTCTTTTTCCTCCCCTAAATTGTCTTTATGCTTCAAATAGAAAGCATGCAAAACTGCATTTAGGTGGATAAATCTATTGCTAGGCATTATCAACACCATCCTAACATACTATCAGTTCAGCTTGCTTTCAGGAAAGGGTTTTCCTTTTTTCAAGTAAGTTGTTTTCAGCTGACTTTTCTATTTTCTGCCATTGATAAGAATATCTGATGCACGAGCTACTCTTCCTCAAACTTGTCCTGGCCATTGATCTTGCAAGGATCTGGAGTTGAGCAAGTCTAATTCCTCTACCACTACCAGTTTCTGATAATAAAAATCCAGCATTATTTTTAATTCTTTTTACTCTTATATATTCTGGGTTTCATAATTATTTATTAACAAGATAGAATAGTTCAGCTGGGAGGGAACCGACAAAGATCATATAGTCCAACTGCCTGGCCACTTCAGGGCTAACCAAATGTTAAAGTGTGTAACTGAGGGCATCATCCAAATGCCTCTGATAGACATGGCATTATGTAGGAGATGTTTTAACATAAATCTTTTCCTAATGCTATGATGTTTCAGAAGTATTCGCTTGTGCTCCTCCCTACTTCCTCCATATGTGCTATTTGCTATGCTTGCTGCCAGGAGCATCAGATGCAGCTTTGAACGGAGGCCAGTATTTGCACAGCTCTCATCAGGTTTGAAAGGAGGGGTGCCATGACGAGTTTCCTCTCTGTGCAGCTTGGAACAAAATGAAATATGTCCATATGCAGAACACAGCTGCAATAAACAACTAAAAGCTGAAGTTAGAATTACACATCAGAACATTTTTTATAGTTCTGCTCAATGGAGATGAAGGAAAACTTTTAACCAAAATACTGAACTCAACGTTATTATTTTGCTTTTTATTTTTTAATCCCAGTGGGTAGCTGTCAGCTAAAAAGAAAATTTCTACTGCTCTTTCTGGACAACAGATGTGGTGACCTCTGCAAAGTAGTTACATAACTGTTGAATTGTATGGCTAAAGGAAATTTTCTTGAAATTAATGTAATGCTGTACATATAGAGCCATTGATTATAAAACTCAATCAATAAACAGCACTTGTACATTATGAGAAGAAAAAAATTAACATAAGATTGGAGAAGGTTGTTTTTATTGTTTCATAGATGACTTTGCGTTTTTTATAAGAGCAAAATATGAAACTGATCTTTAGAAAAGCCTCTCTGGCTTGCTTTAAGCAGTAGCACCACCACATGTCTGGAAGCAGCCAGAGGTCCAAAGCACAGTAGTAATTCTTAATTCTATGATTAGAAAAAAACAGATTAAAAACCATTTCAAGGAAAAATTCTGATAGTTTAAGGCCACAGCTCTCCCTGACTGCTACACTGCCTTCTCTCTGGAGTTTTGTTACCTTGTGCTGCACACCTTGCTGCACTGTCCTTTACGTTTATCCCTGCATGTTGGGATCTTATGGCAGAAGGTGAAAATCTAGCCCCTGAAATTACCATCTTGCCGATATACTGGAAACTGATTTCCCCTTTAAATACCACACATGTAAGAATCAAGTCTGGGACTCTCTCACTCTCTTGGACAGTCACTCAAGACAAGCTTTCACTTAAGTCACAGGCACTGAGAAATCAATAGAGCAGTAGGGATTGCGTCCTGCTCTGAATTCTAAAACTCCTTTTGCAATGCAGTTACTGCTATGGAAAGCTGACCTACAGCAATGCAGTCAAAAATAACATTGGCAAATGTGAGTGACCTTTTGTTTTGAAAATAATGAGGGAAGAGACTTGTGAGGAATGCAAATTCATTTTCCTAAAATATCTAAATCGTTAATTAAAACATGATTTAAGCATAAATTAACGTGCACTCTTTATTATTTAAGCGTGGCTGGCACCTAAATTCCTAGCATTGCAGTTAATCCAGGTAAAGAATAACCCTTGAAGGTCAGTTATCAGGATAAGTCCATTTATCTTCTAAATCTAATATTTTAATAAAATTTATATCAATACCATTTGCTCATGAGAAATGTGTCAACATACAATAACATTGCTACATGTTATATTTTTCTACATGTTTCCACACAGACAGTTTCCTAAAAACTCTTTCTTACAAATGACTGTCAGGGTGGTAATTTTCATTGGTGTAAAGACTGTGTGGTAAAAAAATTTTGCATAACTGAGGCATTGTGTTTTGCAACTTGGCACATGGATAGTATTAAAGTTTACTGCTATGACAATGCTCGACTTCATTGCTCATTCCTCTCAGGCAAAGACACTACATGCTGTTGTAGTAGGGAGTCCTTAGCCATCTTGGTTGTCATCTTGTCTTCTTACATTCTGTTACTATTTTCTTTTTATTTTTTATTAATATCTATTGATTTTCCCTAGGGAAGGAACTCTAGGATAACAGTGGCACATACTGAGAAACCTTTGTCACGGTATTTATCTAGACAATAGGCTCTTTTGGAAACATAATGGCAATGGGGATATTTTACTGGTGGGTTTACTCAGTCATGTGGTCTAAGCATCCCTAGTGGTGATGTAGAGTCAGTAAAATGTTACATTCATTATAAAGAATTCCTGAGGAAATCTGAAAAAAAAAATGTTCAAAGGCAAACAGCAGTTTAAAGAATGTCAGTGACACTTCATACTGCTTCACAGAGTGGGAGCTGCTGCAATGAAAACATCACCTAGGTGAAGTCTACCTGGAATTAAGCGAGGGAAATTGCTTCCTTTAAAAAAGAAAGAAGTTATACATAAGCTGTACAAACTTTTTACCGTGACCAACAAGCATAAATTTGGGAAAGGGGACGTATTTTAAAATACTTTTATGATTAGTTACTCTGCAGCTACCTTATGTTTTCACAAAGCAATGTGATATATCAGAAGTAGGGGTAAATATTTCAGCAATTAGGAAATACGCAAAGATCTTTGTAGTCCTGCACCTGGATTTGCTCCTATTCCAACCCTAAAAAGGAAGCCCCCTCTGCTGGCTCTGACAGTATATTACTTTATTCCTTTAAACTGCGGTCCTTACAAGCTGCTACTCAAATTGTCATTTAGGTTCCTGATGTCCATCTGTGATCTGCAGGGATTGCTTTGCTGCTCTGAATTGCA
Source organism: Pavo muticus (assembly GCA_016647715.1). Lineage (NCBI taxonomy): Eukaryota > Metazoa > Chordata > Aves > Galliformes > Phasianidae > Pavo > Pavo muticus. The sequence goes on from JACDJE010000030.1 coordinate 2,063,424, forward strand.
CCAGAGCAATCCCAGCCAACAGAACAGACGCTCCTCTTCATTCCTCCGCTTTATGGTGATGATGCCACTGTTAAGCCATGGTCAAAAAGTTGATGAATTGTCAATAAATGGTCTTGTGGTTGCATGCAAGCAGATGGAGAGACCTATAGTCAGATCTCTTAATGGGGGGTTTATTTTATTGATTTGTGATACATGCAAAGAAGGTTTTTGGAAATTTCTTCAAACATAGGTACAACAAATGAGTAGCAGCAACAGAGCTTCAACAGAGCAGAGTTGGAGTAGATTGTTTGATTGGTTTCTGAGAGTGAATGAGTTAAATTTTACATTGCACATTTACTTGCTTTTCTGCACAACATGACTGCCCCATATGTTTCTACTGGGTTCTGCTACCAGCATATTATTCTTTTCATACTTTTTTTTCCCTGATTGTTTTTAATATTAAGGAAAAAAAAAAAGCACAAATACAAATCAAGTGATTTTCATATGTATTCCATATGAGCTGCTGCATCAGATTGTGCCATTTTTATCAAAGGAGACTAACAGAATCTGCTGGAACGTATCACAGGAACAAGAACATTTCAGTGTGAAAAAAAAAAAATGGACAGGACCGGATAATACAAAGGCTGTTCCATTCCTTTCTAGTTTCTTTTTGCCAGCATTAACCTTCTGTTGGCTTACAGTTCTCCAATACAACTGAATTATAGAACACCGCATGGTGGCATATATTTTCAAATTGTGTCCTAAATGAGGAATAAAAGGGCTCGATCCAGCACATCACTGGAGCACGGGCTTCAGAATGGGCTGAGAGAGCATGTCTCTGTGCTCAGGTGGACGGAGCTCTCGAGCATTACAGTTTGCTCAGCTCTGTTTCCAAAGAGATTTCATCTGTTCAAGGCAACTTTGCTAAGTACTATAAAGGACATTTTTAAATAATGGTAGAAGGACTTTTTGAGTTCCTCTTGTCATTGAGAGAATCTATCAGACACGTGTACAGTGGCAGACAGGGAATCTAAGCTTGATTTTGCTTTTTTTTGGAGACATATTTGGAGCACAAAGTGAAAGAGGGATCTCTCTGAGGCTGACAGCTCAATGGCAGATTGAGTGCTGCTGCGGTCAGTACTGGGGCCCAGGGGAGGGCTGGAGCCTCCCAGAGGGGAAACCACTGCTGGGAGGGAGGAAGAGGAAACTGTGAGCATCTGCTGCTTGTCCTGAAATGGGGTCAGAGGGCACAGCTGGACCGTGCTGCCTGAATCTATTGGCACATAACCCTTTCTTCCTCCCATGCTACATAGAGAGTGGGCTATAATGTTTAAAGCCAATGTAACTACTACTTTAAAAATGATAAATGATATTCAGTTCTAAAATATCATCTCCTAACAATGGAAGTTATTTCTAGACAAAAAGAGGAATATGTTCAAACATATTTAGTACTGTAGCATTGAATGTAAGGGAGGAAAAGCTCAGAAAGACCATTTATTTAATATAAGAAATACACTTTTCATTCACAATTCCAGTTATCAGTGGGATACAAATCGATCTGAACTGGTAGACTATGCATGTAAATACAAGATCTTGTAATACATAATTAGCACAAGAATTCAAAAATTGAATTTTCTGTGGAACTCACCCATTTGATACAGAGACAGGTGGAAAAAAAAATGTGGAATTTTAATTTTGTTTAAAGCTATTATTAAATGTACCATTTCAAAATGATCTTTAATTGTTGGTATGTGTTGGAATTTTATGAATCACAATTCTTTGATGGTTTGCATCCTAAAACTTTGTAATGCATTTAATTTATATGAAGATAAGCACAGGAAGAGCAACATTTGGAGGAAGAGAGAATATTCTGTTTTCAGATGACACAGTGAACAAGACAGAAGGAGACGTTACTTGCATGGCAAGGGCTGCAAAGAAGATTCTTTCCTCAAATGTGACAGAAATCACTTAGAGTGCAGACGCATTTAAGAATTACAGCTGTTTGTTTACTGAAGGACACTTAACATCCCTGTTCCTGCTCATGCAATCCACTTCACCTTACAAGGTCCTCTACTGCAACTGCACGAGACTGTGCTAACACCTCAGTTTGCAGCATCTGAACATTGAAGAGTTATTGTTTTTAATTACATCTGATGGCCTGGCACTTTTCTGAATTATCGATCAGAACTGACCATCATGCCAAACAGGAAATTTCACTGATAAGCCCAGCACCCTGATTAGCAGGCTCTCTGGTGTTCCATTATAATTAATGCATATTTTAGTCATCCAGGCCACTATCTATGGAAATGTCATTTGGGAATGATGCATGAATGTATAAAATCTAGGATACTGAAAACAATGTATGTTTACAGTGAGTTTCTCAGTACACCTCTCCTGAATTATGGGAGCATCTGTGTGTAAGTAGCCTTACACAGGGCATATTTGAGAAAGGAATCTTAGGGAGAGGATATGTTGTAAGACTGCATTTGCCATGAAGGTGGTTGTTACCCCAAAACATTTTTCTAATGAACCACAGTAGAGCACTCAAAGAATACTGAAATTCTGTATATAGAAATATTTCTTTATCTTTCAGAAGAGTTTGATTTTTTCTTCTCTTCATTTATTAGTGAAGGCAGGAAAAAGTCTAAAAAGAAGTCCTGTTCAATGAATCCTGGAGTTGCTTTATGGATGGTATTGCTGCAGCAAATCTTGTCACTCTGCAACAAGTTTGGGCAAGCCCAAGGAAGGGTGGATTCATTAGCAGAAAGGTATGCCCCTTTTTGCTTGGCAAATATGGGACATGACAAAAATTATCCTGAAAACCAATGGAGCCTGAGGCAGTGCTACCTGATGCTGCTCCACCTGGGCCTCTACCAAACTACTCAAGAGCAGAATTTGTTGCCCACTGCAGTGTTCCTTACACTATAGCTCTGCTGACCAGGGCTCCATGTTGCTTCTAAAAACAATTATGTTTCCCCTGGTACCAGCAGGAAACTTAGTGGTTCACTGAGAACCAAGCAATGTGTCAGGGAAAGAGCAGGAATAAAACACGCCAGTCCTGGTTCCATTCTCCCATTCAACCTACGATGTCTTACCATCTTACAGAAGCTTTTAAAGTGAAAAATGCTACAAAGTTCTGTACTAATTCATTTTCTTTTCTACAATGGTATCACTAAAAAATAACCAATGTGATATTTTCCTAAATTGTATTTTAAAAAGCGTGGGCCATAGACTAGCCAAGTAAGAACAGCAAAATGTATGGAAGCTTTAATATCATTGTATACCACTGTGGAAATAATAATTTGATGTAGAAATTCTGAAGTACCACATTGTTCATAGTACTGCCATATTGGTTTTTTTTTTTTTTCATACAGTCTACCCTGTGATACTCATAATCTCTGTTTTTTCTTGTCACTGGCATGAACATATTTTGAACTCCAAGTACTGCTTATCTTGAAATCTAAACAGTAAATGCCACCACGGTTTCTTTGGCATAAAGAGGAAATAAACATCATTTTGTTACTTTTGTTAGTGTGCTGAAAATGCAGTGAAATGGAATTGCAAAGTATCTGGCTTCTTGCATTCCTGTTTAGAATAGGGCGCTCACAGCTGGATTACGTGGCTCCAGTAACTTTACGGTAAAAAGAAGTCATTGATTTTCCCACAAAACTTCAAAATCAGTGTTAATATTATGCCTTTAATGGTCCTCACTCAAGAGGGAAGTGTGGTTCTGTCTTATATGCTGGCTTTTAAAAGGCAAATCGCCATATCTGCTCCAAAATGCTGTGGTGACCACGTGGAACTCTAATACACATTATATACTCTGATACTCTCCAAAAGTGTTTCAGCACTTTATTTAACATTCTTCTTATAGAAAGCTAGCACCTCCTGCAGATGTCTTATGATTTCATAACATTACACCAATGTATGACCTTTTTGGAGATCAAACAAGCAAAGATTTCAGTTTAACAGTATGGATTTCAGGACATTTTATTCTCTGGCTGCACCTTCTGATGCCAAAGAATGTCCCAACACCCTGTGCAAACCTGACAAGTGGGAGCTACCAGAAAGAATGAAATTGCATTCAAAAGAGCTTAAAATCTTCATAGGAGGACACTGTTAACATTACTTCTACACCTTAAGATCTGAAATCATATGTTTTGATGGAATATAAACTTATGGAAATCATTTGTAGAGATGTAAGTGTGTAGCCTTACTTAAAAAGAGGAGCAGTGCTTTGCAAAATCCCTCAAGAGAGCCTGAGCTTCTTCATAGTAATGAAGAAATGTCAGTGGAAGTTGATGGTGCGTGTGTACATGTGTATGCATGTTTCAGGGAAGGGGAGAAAGGAAGGAGGCAGCCTCTAGAATTTTTACATTTCAAATGTCTTTTGGAAATCACTTGTGTACTCTAACACATGGTCCCAAACTCTTTCTGTGCTATTAAAAACGGTCTGCATACAAATCAGTCTGCTGTAAAAAATTGCTTTGACAATAGCAGTTTTAAGTGGTTGATGGCTTCAAGTATGCAGTATCTCCCTTGGCTCTTGATCCAGCACAAAAGGGAGAATGTTTATCTGTTATACACGCATCTCTGTGATGGTAAAATAGAGCACATTCTTTTCTCTTATTTGCTCTCCAGTTTCATCTCCATGCCTTAGATTTTTTGATATGGATAAAATTATTGTTTGGTTTGTACAGTGTTACTATCCATTGGAAATTTAAATAAGTTTAAATAAAGTTAATCAAAGCATATCAGGTATTTCAATGGGCTTTGAAATTCGCCCTTATCCCTTCCTCAGTTTATTCACTACTACATTTCTTCCAAAAATATAAGTGTGCCGCACATTTTACAGACACTTAATTTGTCTTTATATGGTCCCCATTCAGATCTGTAATATACCAAGTAACAAACCTAAGGCACATAGCGTTGTGTCTCAGCTAACATCCTAGCTAAATCAGCACTGTGCTTTGACTTAGGGCCACCTGTCTGTCTGTCTTTGAACAGTAAATTACAGTTGCCTTCTCCAATTGGTTGCGCTTCCACAAAAACGATTACAAATAATAAAATTTAAAGGTAGATAAGCATTTGACATCTGGTGACTGCCGTCCAGCTATTTATATGCAGGAAGCTCTGTTTTCTACAAAGTAACCAAACTGTTTTGAAGTCACAAATATATGCATTTCTTTATTTATTTATTTTAAGAAAAGCACTGAGAACAGATATGAACTATAGAGAGGATTTTTGTTTTTAATCTGAAAAAAAATCCACAGGAGTTATAGTGAGCAATTAGAATTTCATTTTTAAGAGAGAGTTCTCTAAATCCCCAAATCTCTGGACTTATTTTCTAGAGCTTTATTTGAATTTTCCTTGCTCCACCAAGTGCCCTTTGTCTCATGGCACAAAGTATGCTACCATACCATGTTGTTTTACCAAACACTGAGCAGTTACTTGCATCAGACAGGTGCTGATAGTCACACATGAATGACGTTGGTTAAAACTGCAGCGTAATGTGGCTGCTACCCTATGTTTGCACCCTTTTTATTCTCTAGATGCCTATTCTCCAAAAGAAAGTTGAATACATTGCTATAATTTTTTGCTGGTTTTGCTTTGGCTTTTGGAAAGTTGAACTGAAACTCGAAAGAGCTGAGTGTCTGTGCTGCTTTATGACCACTAAACTCCCGGTATTGCCTTTTTGTACAGACTACTCCAAACTGAAAAATTTTGAATAGGATTTTCACCAGGGACCTTTAATGCATCATTTTACCCCTCTTTATTACAGCATGGCAGCCAGGTGTTCCAGGTGTTGTAGCAGCAGTGTTGGAATAAAGGAGAGCTATAACACTGTAAGTAGTACTACATTAGTAGCCATTGTCAAAGAGGTTTAGGAGGATGGAGAGAATCATGGCTGTAAGTTCTTAATCTCACACTGTGACTGCTCACATGGCTTTTTGTATGCTGAAATAATTAATTTCATGCAATTTCTTTCCTTGTGAAATTTATTAGTGCTCATCCTCATATTTTCTCATTTAAAGATGACTTGACTCAAGGCAACATGAAAAGATTGCTGGATGTGGAAAGAACTTTGTAGCATGCTGCACCATGATTGTTCACATTTCAGAGCAACCTCAAGAAAAACTGTAAATAAGAACTAAGGCATAAAAATACACTAGCACCTGGGAATACTCAGCACGCTGCACACCAGAGCTGCATCCAAGCCCTGGCAAACAGCCAGCTGCTGGGAAGAAATCTGGAAGGGCTTAATATGGACTGGAGAACTGATCCACTTGGAAACAAACTACGTGGGTGTACTTATCTCCTTGTCACATACTGTAGTCATTTTGCTACTTTGAATAAAAAGTAGGTCTTGTCATCATGTAATAGACCTCAACCGGTGCATAGAGCTAAAACTCAGAATTTAGCGGTAATGCCCACACCTAGCGAGAACAATCGTTTTCCTTTTGTTGGAAACTTTTAATGGGAAGCTGGATGTGGACCTTCAGACCAAAGAAAGTGGTCTGAATTCATTTCAGAAAGAGGAGATACTGTACTGGAAGCTGTGAGAAGTAATAGGGTGAACAGTAATAAGTCTGAGTCATAAAATAAAAAAAAGTCATCGATGAGTCATTTGTGGAAGTTGCCATAGTTATACAACAAAACACGAGGTTTCTGTTTATATACGGACAAATGAGCTGTTTAATACTTACTGTAACAATAGTGAGTTTAACAAGTTGACTTAAAATAATTTTTACCTGTTGAACCTTATGTTAAGATTTGGCAGATAAGCTATTGCTATTTGAAATTGAAACTACTTCATGGCAGAAAACAAACCATATGTATGTTTCAGAGTGTGAAACAAGAAAAAAATCTCTAGATTTTCAGCATCATAGCTGAGCATTAAAAGTCTGAGATATAAAAGCTTTTCAAGTCAAAGAGATCTGTAAAAAGTAATTATTAAGTACAAAATGAAATGTTAGATTTCTGTTAGGCTTGCTCAATATCCCAGTTTCTTTTTCCCTTCAGTATATATTTCTCTATTGTTGGAGTTCCACCAGGGAAAAGCCAGCTTCAAATTTATCCCTAAGCTAAAACCTATAAAATGATTGACAAAATATTAGGTAACTTGAAAAGTGGGTAAAATATAAACTCTCCTGTTATTAGTGTATACTGTCTAACACTGCATGTGCAATTACTGTTCAGACACAATAGGAAGACAGTATTACCCAAATATATACTTTTTAAAGCTCAGAGCCTTTTGAAGAGCTACACAGGCAGTGCCTATGTGTATATGCACACTTCTACAGATATTTCCTTGGAACTGTGGTTTTTTGGATTTTTTTTTTTTTTGCCTATTGAACAGCCTTTGTCATCCCCCTTACAATTCCTCTTTTCCTTCTCTCCTCTTTTTCTCTTCACAGAATCACAGAATCGCAGAATCATAGGGGTTGGAAGAGACCTCCAGAGATCACTGAGTCCAACCCCCCTGCCAAAGCAGGTTCCCTACACCAGGTCGCACAGGTGGGCGTCCAGGCGGGTCTTGAATATCTCCAGAGAAGGAGACTCCACAACCTCCCTGGGCAGCCTGTTCCAGTGCTCCGTCACCCTCACCGTAAAGAAGTTCTTGCGCACATTTGTGCAGAACTTCCTATGCTCCAGTTTCTGGCCGTTTCCCCTTGTCCTGTCTCCACACACTGCTGAAAAGAGTCTGGCCTCGCCACTTTGCCCCCCACACCTTAGATATTTATAGACCTGGATCAGGTCCCCTCTCAGTCTTCTTTTCTCAAGGCTAAACAGACCCAGTTCACTTAGTCGTTCTTCATAGGGGAGATGCTCCAGGCCCTTCACCATCTTTGTGGCCCTCCGCTGGACTCTTTCCAAGAGATCCGTGTCTTTTTTGTACCGGGGAGCCCAGAACTGGACACAATACTCCAGATGAGGCCTTACCAGGGCAGAATAGAGGGGGAGGATCACCTCCCTCGACCTGCTGGCCACACTCTTTTTAATGCACCCCAGAATGCCATTGGCCTTTTTGGCCACAAGGGCACACTGCTGGCTCATGGCCAACCTGTTGTCCACCAGGACACCCAGGTCCCTCTGTGCAGAGCTCCTCTCCAGCAGGCCATCCCCCAACCTGTACCGCTGCATGCAATTATTCCTCCCTAGGTGCAAGACTCTACACTTGCTTTTGTTAAACCTCATCTGGTTTCTTATCGCCCAGCTCTCCAGCCTGTCCAGGTCTCGCTGAATGGCAGCACAGCCTTCAGGCGTGTCAGCCAATCCTCCCAACTTCGTATCATCAGCAAACTTGCTGAGGGTGGCCACTATCCCCTCATCAAGGTAACTGATGAAGATGTTGAACGGGACCGAACCCAGCACCGACCCCTGGGGAACACTGCTAGTTACAGGTCTCCAACCAGACTCTGCACCGCCGACAACGACCCTCTTCATGCATACACTCCTTTAATTTTTGGCCTGTATATAAAGTTATTGATAATACTGCTATCAGCAAACTGTGCTAGTAGCGTAGACTGTTCTACTAATAAAAAGGCACAAGTGGCATTTGTATATGATTGCTATCTTACAGAACCTTTCACAAGAGTAGGAGTTAGCTTATTTATTAAAGAAAGATCTCTTCCAACCATACTGAATTTTTAATTGCTAACCCTTTCTTTTAGGAGAGTTGTTCAGTCAAGGTCAAGAAATGACCTTCCAATACATGCTTCTGCAACAGGCTAATTTAATATACAGAAAGGCATCATCCTTCTGAGTGATCAGCAGACAGACAAGTACCTATTGAAAAATGAATTAAAAGTAGCAGAGACCTAACAGTTAACTCACGGGTGTAACCTAATTTCTAATTCTTGAAAATCAGGCTGACCTTTTATTCCTTGGGCATATACGTTGGAGTGGACATGATAGTTTACCATACTGCTGTGATGAGATACAGACTGATTTTTTTTCTCTGACGCAATTCTCTGTGCATAGCATATTTGGATTGATCCAGGATCTTGCGTCGTTTGGGACATTATCATATACCATATAGCATATGTGGCAAACTTTGTTTTTTCTAAACATGCTTTGGAATGCAAGACTAGTCACAGGTTAGCACTTGCTGCGCTTTCCTACTTGTGTTTTTTGACTCTGGGACAGGGAAAAATACTATATGTATGAAAGTTGCTCTGAAAGTAATACCTCCTATTTTATGATGTCAGATCATGACACCAGAGGCAGATGTTGGTAGTATGGCAGTAGAGGTTGAACCTCCCCACCAATATTCCATTTTGTTGCTGTGCGACAGATGACAGCAGAGGGGCAGTCTGACAAAATGGTGTCTGACATGGAAGTGCTTGTGAAGCAAAAGTGCGCCAATGAATTCCTTGATGAGGAAAAAATGGCACCCAAAGGCATTCATCGATGCTTACTGAAAGTTTCTGGAGACCAAACAGTGGGTGTGAGCACAGTGAGGCAGTGGGTGGTACATTTCAGCAGTAGCAATATCAACATGAAAGAGAATCCACATTACAGCCATGCAACTGTCTCATCATGAAATGAAGAGCATCTCCATCAGCTCATCTGTGCAAATCAGCTAATAATGGTTTTGTAACTGAGAATTTGCTCTATGAAATACTGTTATTGTGCTCTTTATATCTGTTGTAGTTTATATGGAAATTAATAGGAGGCATTACTTTCAGAGCAGCCTATGTATGTTATAATTGCTATTTACTGTTCTTCTAGTATTCTTAATATTTTCAGATATGTAATCTTCAGACAATAAATACAGCATAGTAATATCACTTCACAGGAAAAGGAATGAGACAAAAGTAGACAAAATATGATTGATAATAAATATTCATAATTTTTGTTGACAAAATGTTTAACACAAAATGAAACACTGAGGACAAGACGTATGACTCATTTTCTTCAGTTAAGAGTTTAAGGTTAAAAGAGGGGACAAAATCTAAAATAATTCAAATAATTTGCTTTGAAATGTAAAATATTTGATTGCAAACGGGATATTGTGTATGCCTTAAAAATTACTTCAAAATAAGATAATAGTCATAAATCTGTAACATACATGTTTCTCAATGAAGAAGGAGAAACTGAAATACTTATTTATACAAAGATATGAACCCCTTCTTTATATTTAGTTTGCTTTGAGCAGCACTTATTTGGTTTTGCTGTTTTTTGGTGTCAGGGCACAGAAGCAATGTGCCTATTTGTACAATTCTACGTCTGACTGAAAGGCACTCTTTAATTCTTGTTACTGGGGCTAAGGAAAATGTAGCAATGAACTCTTACTTCTTTATTCACTGTATGCATGATAGTTTGATAATGGTAGATGAGAAGACTGAAAGCCCTAGAAGACACAATGGTCTACTGATATAAAGAACAAACAAACAAAAGGCTGGGGCATGCCATGCTGTTCAGTTTGTCAGCCTGTTGCACCTCAGTCTTAACTTCATAGGATTGCTTCAGGTAGTGCACCTTTCTCTGACTTTGTTGAAATTACCCTGGAAGCAGAAAGAGAGTCAAAAATGTGCTGTTAAGGACATTTGAGAATACCTTATTTCATATAAGCCACCAAAATATCAGCTCCCTGCTACCTTCAGCTGGATTAATACTCCAGAACAAAAGTCACTATGCCAGTTCCTTTAACTAACTCATGCTGTGCTTTATTGACAAGTTCTCACCATTCCAGTGATTGTTTATGGCATAACTTTTTTTTTTTTTCTAATCACTTAATTGCATTAGAATAGCAAATGCATTGATATATTTATTGTCCTTTCTTCTTGTTCTCAGAGAATAGTATAAATGACTTTATGGCTTCTTGCCAGCAGTAGAAAAATGATGCTTTTCTGGAACCTCATATGTTCCAAACAGGGATTTGTGCTGCTCACCACATCTGTGTTGGCCTCAGTTAGTTTCCAAAAGGATGCACAGATTGGCAAGAAAATCCTTTTCTACTCAGTGAAACCCTCCCTCAGCATGCTAGGTGCAGGCAAATTCATCAAAGATTCCACTCTTGTGGTGGAATAACAGATGTGCAGCAGTCTCCTTTAGATGTGGAACAATTACAGACATGAACGGACTCACAGCTTCTGCCCACATTGCTTCTACCATGCATTCCTATATTGACTTCCCCTTCAGAGGATGCTAAAGGACTTTGGAATGTTCCCCAGCTCATTCCTCAGATCTCCCAAACTTTTGCCCTACCTGTAGCCACTGGCCCTACACTTCACATTTGCAATATCATACACTGTTTCTACAGCATTAGCATCATGGCAGTGTAAAATTCCCACTCAAAATAAACAGAGAGCCTTGACCTGTTCCCTAATCACTTCCCATGAAAAAATAAAGGGAAACCACATTCTTTCCTCTGAAAAAATAGATCATTCCAAAAGTGATGCCTTCTATTATTTCCATGGAAACTATGTCAGACAGAAATAGCACAATAACACTATTTGATAAAGTCCCATCTACAAAATTCTATTTTTCAACATAGTCTCCACCATTAGCTATTCATTTTCACTCGTGATGAACAAGAGCCTGCATGCTGCACCAGTAGAGGTGACCCATTGTTGCTGTTGCCACTGCTGAAACGCGCCACCCACTGCCTCACTGTGCTCACACCCACTGTTTAGTCTCCAAAAATGTTCAGCAAGGATCAGTGAATGTCAGTGGGTGCAGTTTTTCCACATGGAGAAATTCAGTGACACGCCTTTGCTTCATACATACTTCCACGTCAGGCACCATTTTGTCAGACTGCCCCTCTGCTGCCATCTGTCACACAGCAATGAAATGTAATGGGATATTGGTGGGAAGGTTGAGCTCCTGCTGCCATACCGCCAACATCTGCCTCTGATGTCGTGGGTCAACATAATAAAATAGGAGGCATTACTTTCGGAGCAGCCCTTGTAACATGTCAGAAGGCATAAATACCCACAGGAGAGTGAGGTGCCATATATCAACTGCTTTGACACTTTAGGAGAGCAGAAACGGAGTGGATTATAAGCAGGACAAAGATTTTTTGGTGAATGATAAATTCACCAAACAAGAGAGTTTGGGGCTACTTAGTGATCTGTGGGTCTACCTTGTGCTGGATTCAGGCTGGATTCAGAAGCTGGCAAAAATATAGACGCAGCCGGGGGAGCTTTGGCATCAATTCCTTGCTCTGCCTAAGGGGATCTGAAATCACAGCTCCCACGTCCCAGGAGAGTGCCTCAACTGCTAGTCAGGCTTAAAGAGTCATTCACACTCTCTTGCTCAATTAATATTTAAATACACCATGGCAAGTGCCACTGCTCCCCCAGGAGGGATTTCAGGAGCTCCACACTTGAACACCTAATAGTGCAGTGGTTAAGATGCTCTCCTGAGTGGCAGAAGACCCCGGTCCAAACCTGCTCTCTGTCTGATTCAGGGAGATGCTGGAACAAATACCCCTCTGGGGAAAGCTCTTCCAGTTTGTGTGGGGTACCTAAATATTCATTGAGCAAAGCTGTGAAAGAAGGGTTTTCCAGCCTTGTGGATGAGAGGCTTTGTGTAGAGGTGGAATTCCTGGGCTCCAGCTTCTGCTGCCATGAATACAAAGTGGAGCAGTGCCATGGAGCTGGCTTGGCCCTGATCCCTTGGATCCCCAGAGCTTTGCTGTGGCGTGCTGGTCAGGATGCTTTCCTGGCAGGTGAGCACTCTGGATAGTATCTTTTAGGCAGAGAAGAGGTCTTTCACAGCTTGGGTGATTTTCCCACCAACTGGGCTATTAATTCAAATAACTATTCTCTGGAACAGATGTGAATCTAGCCTTTTCTTTACCTTACTTTTTGTAGATGTGTCCAAACTATCAGGTTTTGAATTGAATATTTTGTACTGATTGAAATGAAATTGAGCTCTCTTCTTTTTTTCTTGCAGTGAATATTATTGCATATATTTTTGATCTGAACAATTTGTTTTTTGTTATTTTTTTTTGATGAGAATGATTAACAAAACTCCTGTTTGGCTGCAGACAGTGCTTCTCTGGGTGAAAGCTTTTTAAATCATTGATCCTTGTGTGGGCAGATATAAAGGTGTTGATTTTACCGCAGTACTCACCTTAGGGAAGAAATATGTGCCTATGCGGTGTGCCAAACAGAACTGCGAGGGAAGAAACCGTCAGTAGTGGTAGGTCTACTGGTTGTTGACAGGTATGTTAATGAAGTGGTGTAATGAACATTTCACCAATTCTTTCTTCTTCACTGTGTCTCATCCTCTAAGAAATGTCATGCCAGCAGCAGTGATGTGGCACAGACAGAGAACAAATGGGTGACTTACCTCTCATTTCATTTAGTTCCAGAGACGACGTTTTTGTGCTTTCAAGTAGGAGGGCTGGACCCAAGGTTATGAAGATACATCTATACTAAGTTCTCCTACGCTTTTGAGTTCTCCATTTTGTCATGTCCTGTAGATATTTGTCTTGAGACCCAAATATTGCATGGAGCATATTTTGCATACACCAGTACACAAGCTTTAATGAAAGTAAAAATTTCCAGTGCTTCAAGTTTGAGATCTAGAGATACAATTATACTACTGTTAGATCATGTTTCATGAGACCGCATTCAGGGGAAGATGCCCACAGTAAGGGTGATAGATATGCATCAGAATCACATTGTTTGTGAATAATTTTTATAATCTCTATACTGATATATGGATCATGTCATAGCATTGATTTTTAAACAGAAATTCCATTGAAATTAATGTGCCACCGTGCTTAAAAATGGGTGGAACATAAAAAAGCTAAATGCAGATCTTGCACTGTGTAACAGTCCTCATTTTCTGCGGTAAGATGTATCCTTAAATCCTCTCTTTGTTTAAATTTAGAAGGCCATGAAGTAAAGTCCTCATTTTCTCTCCTCGATTTTTGGTTCATTCAGTGTGGTAGGAATAAATAGCTTTTTGCAGCATCTGAAAGTAGAATGCTTTTCATATTTTTCTGCCTCTACACTTATTGCACATTCACAGTTGCATGACAGTTTCTACCAACATAATGAGACCCATGGTTGGACTGAGCCATTATTAGAGTTCTCTCTGAACTGGTCAGACAGCATATTATTAAAAAATAAGAAAAAAGTGTTCTGTTTTTAACATGTCAGTAAATAAAAGACAGCGCTTACCGGATACCTGCTGATGTGAAAGACTCGAAATATTTCGGTGACTTTTGATTTATAATTGTCAAAGACATATGAGTAATATGGATAGATAAACTCTGTAAGTAGTTCAAGGGCTTTCAAACACACATTCTCACCTGGTGACCTTTAGTTTAAAGGTGAACTGCAAAGGATTTGCTAAAAAAAACAACTAGACTTGTTCTTTATTTGACTTCATTCTGGTTTATTAAACAATATTTTGTTATTAAAATGCACAAAAATCCAACCATTATACCACAGCGGTCAAAAGTGTCAGAAATTTAGGCTGCTCACACAGCTGTTTGTTATGAATTATCTTTGAATAATCACAAGTAGCAGACTGCTATTTCTGTGCATTTGTGCAGGGCACGTGGAGTGGGTTAGTTTCCTAATGCACTAGTGCTATGGAAATATTTAGTAACAGTAATAATGACTTCTAAAAATGGGAGAAAAATATTTCAGGGACAAAATTGATCCATAAAGATGGGAAACTGACCAAAAAAATATTAAGTTGGCAATATCAAAAGGAGATATCCATTGTTACTGCAGAGGTGGCTACAAGAAAACTGGGGACTGCATGGCATCTCTTCATCCTCACACCAGGAGGAGTGAAGTCTTCATTACTCATAATTTAATCTTAGATTATTTGGATATAATAATGCTGTGAGTATTTTTCTATTCAAATGAAAACCAAACGGGAGCAGTTCAGTCAGCACTTCTAAATGCTTTACTCATGGCTTGAGTCTTACAGTAAAAACCGTGGCAGATGTGCCAAATGTAGACACTATTAACCAAAACCAGAATCTAGCTTAGTAGGGTATTAGTCTTCCTCTACTGATTAGAGTAACCTTTCCATGTCTTTCTATAGTTGATCACTACCTAATAATAAGCAGTATTTTTTTCTTTAAATGCACTGAATATACTTTAGAACGATTTCACTGATTCTTTGCTTGGCATTTTAGTCAGTTGTCTCCTAGGCACGGAAGTCAGAACTGCTAAATGCTGATAAGGTATCACGGGATTCATGATCAGAATTTTTGCTGCAGTGTAGCTCCTCATCCAGAACTGACATTACACCCCACTCAGCAGTGCCAGGATCAACTGCAGTGTCATCATCTGTAACAGCAATAGCAGTGTCTTCTGGACATGGAAGTTTTCACATTTACTTCTAGGGATGTTTCTTGTTCTTGATGCTTGCATAATTGTTCATTGTTTGTAATAACTTCCCCAAATACGCTGAAAATATGATTACTGAACAGGAAATATCTTTTTTATTATTATTATCTCATGAAGCCTGAGATTCAAAACCTTTGTGTTCGTTTTCTCATTTTGCCTCAGATTGTTCCAGTGGCCTTGGACACATCACTTAATTTCATTGGTCTTTTTTGGGATTAAAAAACCACTTCACCTATTTCCCCATCACACAGTAGTGGTTACAGGACAGATTCTAAATTGACTGTAAATTGCTCACATGTTATTTTATAGGGGGCATAATTTTTATAACGACTCCCACAACTCCTTATTGCTAAGGAATTGCAGGGCTATGGTAAAGACAATGACTGTATGTTGATATAACTCAGTGTCTGCCTAATGATGATTACACCATCTGTATATATTTTCATTATCAGAGAGGCCTAGAGGTGATTGTCTGGGTATGTTTTTCCTACCTAAACAGGCTAAATTATATCAGATCATTAGGGCAGGGCAGCTGTCAATGTTGATTTTCGCTCATATTTTTTCACTTAAAAAAAAAACAGTGGGAAAGTATCCATTTGCACATATCTTCTCAACACAAGAGGGATGCTAACATGTTCTTGAAACTGGTTCAGTATACTGAAACAAAAAAAAGTTGAAATTGCACCACATTTGCTCTCTTGGGGATTCACTGACAGATGTTGACAGATGGCACATGTGGACATAGCACTTCCTTTTACAGAAATGTTTCTCTTTGCTTTGCCAGTCTTTGAGATAGAAAGTGTGTTATTAAGGCAACAGATGATGCTATTTTCTGTGTTTCACATACAGAATCATTAAGGAGCATATGTATTTCATATTTCATCACTTTGAAGTTTGTGGTGGACGTCTCTCTGTGTGATATGTTGCTCCTCACTGCTGAACACTGCGTCCTGAGAAAAAGAAAGGGATGTTGCCAGCTGTCTGTAACCTTCTTCTCATTTGACAGAACAAGTTATGCTTTCCACACAGCTGTCTTAATTCCCCGCATGTTTGTTATCGAGTATCTGAAATATCTGGATTTTACATGAGGCAGCCAACATGTTGTGAACATTCCTTGTATTATGGAAAAAAAAAAAAAAAGCGGAAATTTCCAGGTTGAGTGTGGGTGAAACATGTTATGAGAAGAGATCCAGTGTCCTGGACTGGCTTCAACTCCACCGTTCAAAATGACAAATGCTGGGTAAAAGGCCACTGGTTTAGCTGCAGCCTTTACATTTCCAAGAGCAGTTAGAAGATCCTTGCCAGGATGACTTTTCTCCCTCGATGCCAATAACAAATAGCAAGGTAATGAGGGCACAGATTCTGCAAAGGAGTGAAGGAGTGATAAAAATAAGGAGAAAAAATGTCCTATGTTATTTTTGAATGTGTTTCTAGTTTCTTAATTTCAGTCCTCTTTTGATGTAATGCATGCCATATGATTTGATACATTTCAGCATAGGCCTACAGATACATCTGCTCCAGTGTTTGATTGTGGTATTCTGGTTGATATGCGAAATGATGAAGATGTTAGACTTAGTCATAAGATGGATTCTGTTTTTAATCATTATACAAGGTGTTATCTTTCCTGTGGAAAGTCAGTCCTGAACAGTATACACTCTAAGCAGAATTGTCTTTCCAAATGATCTTATGTTGTTGATACTGGAAATGAATTCCAAGAATGGGATGCAAAATGTGTCCACTGACATTTGGCAGGGTGCTCAGTTACAACAGTAAGATAACATTAATGCTCCAATATAGGTCATATTTTGTAAGGTGTTTTTTCCAATAACTTCTTAGTTGCATATACAGTTTTATTTTTGTACTAGAAACAGTGAACTTCCTTTTCTTACTTATCAATACACAGCAAATGATAAAGACAGAAGTAGAGTTCAAGATATGAGGAATTATGGATCAACTTTACCCAGTGGTATGTGGAATTTTTCTGTGAGTTTTCTTGAGCTATTATTTTTTATATTTGTATTGATTGTAGCCAGGTCACAGCTTCTTTCATTTGAGTTTAAATGAGTTAACCAAGTCTTTTTGTTGATCTCTTGGGGTCTTATGTACTCAGATTAATCTGCATTTAATAATTTTATTATAAGTGGTGCTTGTAGTGTCATGTGTAGTGTTATGTCATTGCTGGTTCCTTCTAATAATAAATAAAAGTAATGATATTCTATATAAAAGTTAAACTTTAAAAAGCTTTAGCTCCTTGGCAAATGTTGCAATTAATGAAAAGACTACTCTGAATATATATCAACTATTTTTGTAGAAGTTTACAGATCACTATGGCAAACTTTGACAGTGTTGCACCCCATGGTTTCTTTATACATTCAAATGCCCTAGGAGGGAAATACTAGTGGTGGATGAGCTGAGGCAGATTTTATGTAAAGACTTATTGCTTAGTAACACTTGATAACAAATATAGACACAGAAAGAGTTTGTTTGGAATAGGAGAAATTAATGCTCTTGGGATTGTGAAGTTAGTGTTGAAATTTGCTATTAAAACCAAGCTAAAATAGCTAAAATAGGATCAGTATGTTTTAACAATTTCTAAGACTATATATCACCATACTAAAAGATCAGGAAGAACAATATTTGACCTTAGGTGGCAAGTTACATACTCATTTTTCAATGTTGGTTTAGAATGTCCATCCTTCCTTCCTTCCTCCCTTTCTTCCTCCCCTCCCTTCCTTCCTTTCCTCCCTTTTCTCCCTTCCTCCCTTTCCTCCCTTCCTCCCCTCCTCCTTTCCTCCCTTCCTCCCTCCCTTTCCTCCCTTCCTTCCTCCCTCCCTTTCCTCCCTTTCTTCCTCCCTCCCTTCCTCCCTCCCTTTCTCTCTTCCTGCCTCCCTCCCTTCCTCCCTTCCTTCCTCCCTTCCTTCCTTCTTTACTTCTTTCTTTCCTTCTTTCCTTTAAATGCAGTGGCTGTTCAAAAAACCCAGTCTTTTAATAATTAGTCATTATTTGACCATCATGAAAGATTTCCGATTAAAAGACAAAACAACAAAAAAATGCAGGATCTCCTTATACAAATAGAACCTGTCTTTTTCAGTGATTCTCACTGAATTCTCATTTTATGACATTTGTTCCTCCATTTTGAACATATATAAAACACTTAATTTCAAAACGAATATAAATGAAGATTTCTTACTAATGTAGTATACATATTTGAATAAACATGATGTATATTTAATTATCAGTACACTCCCTGGTTAATTACCTGCTTATATATTTGAAATGAAAGATTGTTCAAGACATTGACAGACCCTTTTGTTTGGAGTAGAGGTCCTGGATGTACCTCAAAACATTTTAGAAGGAACACTCTGTGTTTCTTATGGAATCTATGTGGTTTTATATTATATATAAATACAACTGTCTGAATTTTATTTATTTTTGTATAGTCTTGAGATTTTTATCTAGTTGGCACAATTACTTGTTGGGTTGTTTTTTTTTTTTTTTTTTTTTTGTGTGTTGGAAAAGTATCTGGTTGTTACAAGGGACGTTAGGGTGGTAGATTGTGTTGTCAGCTCCTCTTAGTTAGATAGGGCAACCATTGGAGTGCTCTGAAAAGTACAAATACAGACCACCTGTCATCACTACTTGACAGAGATTATAAAGTTTCCTTTAAAAGGATCTTGTTGCTTGGGTTCATTAATTCTGTTTGACTTTGTTTTTCAGCGTAGACATGGAGATTTTTTTTATACTGTTTCTTGAAGTCCTACTGAAAAAGATAAAAACTTAGGAGGGCTAGAAAAGTCACTTTTCTGCAAAAGTTTGTACTTCACCTTTGACCATGTTTTATGAAGGGTATGGAATCTGTGGTCTGTTACACCTTTATTTCTATGATACTGATATACGGCAGGTATTTGGTCCCTGCTTGTCCTAGGCTTTTCAAGCTGTAGTATACCAATCCACAAAAGGTTAGTGAATATTACAAACATTTGATTACTTTCATGGCAGAGAGCAAGCTTAAAACCAGCTTAACCATAGTTACCATCATCACCTATGTGTTTAGTACATATTTATGACATCAGCCTAGCAAATTTCCATCAGTCACTTAGCCTTACATACCTACATTATAGCTAGAAAGGCATGAAGTTAAATAAAAGAGGCATTTCAGCATCCTTGGCTGCAAAAGGAAGGCAGCATTTCCAACAAGGATAGCAACTCCTATCTGCTCATCGAAATGCTCAGTGTGTCTAGACTGTCTCAGTGACAGAGTGTTAGCTCCTGCTGGATCTTCTTGTACGCAGAACACTCCGAAATTTGAGCAAAGGTCTTCTCTTAGAACAAACTTTTTGGGTAGCAAAGCTGTTCTTTGCTGACAAGGGGGACAGAGCCTTTCCAGAGGCAGGTGGTATAAGCAGAGTTCTGTGGGAAGAGGAGCACCTGTGGAAAATAACCTGAGAACCCAAGGGAGCATTCTTTGACATTACTTCACCTGATGTCTTTTCTGCATGCCTTCACAAAAGGAAGACAGAGAGTTCTTAAGTATCTTGTCATCTTAACTGTTCAACTTTTATTGGATCCCCTGGTACAGAGTCATTTTTCAGGAGTTCCTTGATAGAGAATTTCTTGAACAGAGAAGCTACGTCTGCTGTATTCTGATTTATGTTCTTGGTTTTAAAATAGGATGTACTGAGAAATTTCCCCAATCTTTTCCTAAAAAACAATAAAAATAATACAAAAAATCTTGATGTAGAATTCTTGAGTTACTGATGAAATAATTAGAACACAGATATGAGAAAAGCCTTGTGCACTGTGTTGGTAATGTCTTCAGGCCTTATGAAAACAGTTATAAGTATGTATTTACATGTCTATGAATATATATATATATAACATATTTTATATATATTATATGCACAAACACACACATATATACATTCTCTGTATTATATATATATATACATATCTACACACACACACCCATACATACGTTTGAGATGCCTTGCAGTAATTAGCTTCATAACACTGAGGTTTGATTTCCTTCTAATATGCAATGATACAATCAGACTTTTGAATAAATTATAGACAAAATCCTTCTGTTGTCTAACATTTGACCTAGAGTTTCTGTAACCTGCTGTTTATGAAGACATACAGTACAATTAGAAGCTCTAAACACTTACAAGGATCTGTTGCCTGGGGGAGTATGTACACAGCATCTCCATTAAGCAATTTAAGTATTGTTAGTGTCAGTTTTAGCTTCCATTTTTTTCACTTTCATTTCCTGTTCTCAGTGCATACTGTACATCCCTCTGCATATTACATGATAGCGGATAAAGAAAAATTGCCAGTAGAAACACAGTTTATTTGAAACTTCATTTTGTCACCAGTGATTTCCCTTCCCCTATTGTGCAACTGCATTCCTTCTGGCCATGGACAAAGGTCAGATGTTCAGAGTAATTTTATTAGATCCATCAACAGGCTTTGATACCTCTCAAATGAGAGACTGCTGACCCACCCGCTGCTTCTGCTTTGTGCTTTCTCCTGTGGATAGTTTAGCTTAATGTGTTGCTTACTTCTTCTGTGTATTGTGAACTCAGATGTGAGGATGACTGGGTGTATAAAGCTCATTAAAGGTAAAATATTTTTATCTGGGCGGCATACAATTTCTGTGTACAGAAACTTGTCTCTGTTGTGTAACGTATGAGGAAATCAGAGTTGTACAATGCAAAACTGATGGTAGAATAGACTCTTTGAATTTTTTTTTCCTTTGATAATAGAATGTCTCATTTGAGTTCCTCTGACAGGAAAGCCAAATATAAAGGTCACTCTTTAGCAACTTCACAAATGCTAAACTCTTAATACCCGTACTGCAATCTAGTTACCTTACAGTGGTATTTCGTATCATGGTTAGACTTTTCCTTGTTTCCATTAAAGATTTTTGTAGAGCCTTTGGAGCAGCTGTTATCCTGCTTTTTAATTTTATTTGTAGATCACTTTTCTTTTCCTGGGGCTTACAAATCAAACAGTTTTTAACTGTCAACTGTTAGAGAAATGTCTTTGCATTAGGGCCCAACAGTGCAACAATGATTTCTCTCCATCTGCTATATTTCTCGTTTCTAATTAAATCTGAGCAGAGGCTTAAATACATCCTGAAATGCCTCATATTCAATACAGTTCAAGTTAAGAGTAGGATATTAAATTAATGTTGACAGATCTGAAGGAGCCAGGGCCAATAAGCAACTTCAGGGCAAGGGGTTTATTGTGTTTTAAGTAAACCAGCATCATCTGTAACACATATTCTGTCTCCTTATCTCCAGATTTCTTACACTGTTGTTTAGCAATATCCTTCTTCATAAGGCATTCTGTATTTTCACCTGTGATATCTAATCTATTTATGTATTTTAAGGTCATATTGAGGTCTATAAGGTCGGGGAGGTTTTCGCTGACAGAATGATGTGTCTGAGTATTTCATCCCACAGTGAGACAGGGTACTCTAGACCTTTGTCATTTGTCTGATTTGGTGTATGCAAAGGTTTTGGATATATCAGAATTAATTCGTGTGTCAGGAAATTAATACTGGGCCAGACACAGTTCCCTTCCATCCTATATACTTGAGTTTATTTTACATGGAAAGCATGACTTCAAGAAGGGGCAAATGGAAAGGAAAGGAAGTTCGCATGCCTGCATCTCTGTGCAAAAGACATTTAGATTACAGCTAGGATGAATATCTGAGACATGGGAGCACCTCTGGAACCTGTATTACAGAAGCCAGCACTAGAGTCCTTAAAGGGATGTAGCAATCTCTTACCTGTGTATGAAACGCACAAAAACATACTCTGATCCTGCCCGTCTGTAAACAAGAACCCACTGCAGCCTAGTAGCATTCTTCATTTGTAATACATAAAGCATTCATCAAGAGCTTTAAGTATTTAAAACAAGAAATGTATCAGTATTGAAGCGCTAAAGTAGGCATTTAATTTAAGTACAGAACTTAAAATTTAAGTACAGAAATATTTAAATAGTCAGGAGAGAGTTAATGGTCTGGCTTGCTAGGGTTTTAACCTTACAATTATGGAACAATTGCAGAGACTGGAAAGTGCTAGGCATATTGACTCTCTTGGATTCACATACTTAAGAAATGGAAAAACAATAGTAGGGGAAAAAAACCTTCCTTTTTCTTTTAAATTTATTTCAAGACACTTAAATGAATAAAAAGAAACAAATATACAAAAAAGCACTGGAAACCCGATAATACCAAAATCTTCAGTCTTTTAAAATTGACAGCTGCATCTCAGCATCTGCTGATGTACCCGAGGCATTAGATTATCTCATAACATTCACATGCCCTGTTGTCTTTTGGCTTGCAGTACATGCGGGCATTTGACATTCAAATGCGTGCTCATTACAAACATTTTTCATACACAACGGCTCAAAACTCTAATTCCTGTGATGACTCTTTTCTACGAACAGAGACATCACTGGAGTCACTGTGATTAAGAACTATGGCAGAGTTGTTATACTGATTAGGCATCCATTAGACACACAGCCATTATATAGAAGCTCTTGAACCTTCATAAATATTTTTTTTCTTCTACGTTGATATTTATTTTCCAGCATGTTATTTGATTGAACTTATACAGAAAATAGATATGTGAAATTTTCAAATACATTTTTTTCATTTATGTTCTCTATATGCAGTATATGCTTTAGCTGTTGCCTCTTTCTGATTTTTCAATTGATAAAAAAGTCAGCTATTAAAGTTTGAAAAAGTAGAGCACAGCGGTTTTTTTTTTTTTTTTAAGCTTGAGGATGTCAAGCTTTCAAATTGTTTTTACCTTTGAGCAAAATCACTGCATATTGAATGAAAAACAATTTTTAATGTAGCAGAATTCTTTTCAATTGATGCCAAAAAATAAATCAGCCAAATGATTATCTTTTGTCTTAAGACTTTTATAAATCACGAGGCCTAGATGCATAGTTTAATAACACGATGCTGCAACTTTAACAAGGACTACATTTGTCTTTAAGTCCACATGATAGTGAAAGCTTAATATGAAAAACTTTTGTCTAGCACAAGTGATTTGAAGATGTTTTGCTCCATGCATGTGAACTCAGCAGGTGATTCTTGCCTATCTTTGATGTCAAACAGCACAAAACTTCAGTGAGTAGTAGCTTCAGAAATGCAATAGACATAGCTGAGTCTTCATATGAAGCTCATGCTTGAACTACATCAGAAGAACTGACATCTATTATGGTGAGCAAAGACAAGTGTTTGAAAAGAGATTCAAACAGAAGTGTCAGAATTTACAGTGCATAGTTTTATATAAGTTGATTTTAACCAAGCATATCTCTATGAACTCTGCAGGATAGAAAAGAAATTTCAAAAGGCAGAGAAATTGTTGTCATCTAAGGGCATGGAATGTTTTAATAGCTTAAGGAAGAACATTTCTGAAAGGTTATATGGTGATCCATTTACTTTGACTGAGTAATAAGGCTCGTCATTGTCATGGTGAAGTTTTTAACCCTTAGAACAATGGAAATGTTCCAAATGCATTTTAGAATTAAAAAGATGAGAGTAATTGGCTGTTGCAAAAAAGACTTTCTGAGATTTTTAGTCTCTTCAAACACACATTTCACATTAAGAGATATGAATAAATCAAATGCATTTTTTCAGTCACCTTATGTCTGACCTAGAGTTTCCTGCTTCAGTCTAGACTAAGACATACCTTAGGATAAGGACTTGCACTTACAAATGATCATTTTTAAAGGGAAGGAATGTAGACAAGACTTCCATTAAATCCCATTAAATTTGTTTATTGTTCCTTTCCATTTATTCATTTTCTTTCCGTGTCCTAAATACATACATCCCTGAGTGTATTACACAGCACAAGAAAAAGAAAAATCCTTTGTAGGAGTGTAGTTTATTTGAAACTGTGTCCTACAGGCTTACTTACAGCAGTGCTCTGAAACTATCCCCAAGGAGTCCAGTGTCACAAACCAACCTAATTGTTCTTCTTGAAATGCTACTTCTTTCGTTAACAACTGGAGGGAAAAAAGGGAGAAGAAGGGAAAAAAATAAAAAAGAGGAAAGCTCCTTGGCTGAAGCAACACAAATCTAGCTATGCAGCACTCAATATGTAGGAATGTGAAATTGTTTTTAGGTTACATTAATTTGCGATGAGTAAATTAGTAAGACACATAGGGAGGCTTGCTTAATTATTACACTCGAAGTTTCATGATCTACTTTTTATGAATTTTACCAGTTTCATTATCTTTTAGAAAAAAAATGAAACGACAAATTGAACTGAACTTAGTCTTCACTTTGGACTATAGGTTATTGGTCTTTGCAGGTTATTTTGTAGCGAACCCGAGTTGTGCCATATTCAGATACTCAACTCCTCTTCATACCTCAAAAGACCTAATGATTTATTTATAGTATAGAGAGTCCATATTACATTCCTTAAAACGTTTTAAGAAACAGCAGACACATAGTTGGCTAGCTCTGGTGTATATGGAAATGATTATTTTTTCTCCTTTACTTGGAAAGCCATTTAAGCCTATCTTGCACTGTCTTCAGAGATACTTGGAGTTGCTGCTTGACAAGCACAATTTAAGATCAAGAGTTGTGCAAGTGTTTGTTCTCTATTCTAACATATGTTTTTCTGGTTATGTTTTCCTTTTGCTTAAATATATATGTAAAATTAGGGGGACAAATAATTGTGACTTTTCTATAGCTAAGTGACCTCCATTTTTATATAACATATGAAATGTTGTGCATTAATGAAAATCTTTCTTCTACTTTAGAATGTTAAAAATAAATTTAGTTGAAAATGCAGATGGGTACTGAAGCATTAATATATTTTCCATTTGCATAGATTGCTAAATAATCTTCCTAATTATTTTAGCATAATGAAGACTATGCAAAATGTAACAAGGAGTTTTGATATGGCCTGGGCCTGTTCAGTTGCTCCATGACGTTATGCATTTTTCAAAGATTTCTCCTGGGAAAAAGTAGCATGGGCCTAAGAAATGAAAGTAGGTGACATCTTCAGATTACGAGATGTTTTTCAGAGAAAGTAAGCACGACCTCAGAACAGGTTGCTTGATAACAGTTAAGATAACATGTATCACAGGAGTCACTCTCTCTCTTTCTCTCGGAAAAACACAAACAAACAAATAACCATAAATAATTCCGTAGGGATAATTTACAAAATAACAGAGACAGACAAAATTAAAATAATCTCAAATACATGATTGAACAGATCCAATACCAAGTCCAGTCTCAGGTCTATCTTAAGTCATGCAGATGTGTGAAGAAAAAAAATGTTTCTAAACTTAGCTACTAATATGAGTGTCTTGAGGCCAAGATCTTCTGTCTCTATCACTTATTAGAAGAACACTGAGAGGGAAGGTTTGTCAATCATTGTTCTGTCTTAGGATACTTCTGCTTGGAATAGCAAAATCTTCTTTATGCCATATGCTCTATTCCTGTGAAATACAAGGTTGATTGGAGTTGTGTCAGCTTAAAAATTTTGGCTGTTTTGGGAGTAACTTTAAAAAACTTTTGGAAGAAAATTACTTCCTTCATATTCACACTATCACTTATACGGTTTTGAAATAGGTTTGGGAAGACCCAGAACCTTCCTAAGCTGGAAGGCATTTCTTATCTCTCAGGAAGCGTTCCTACCACCAACGATACTGTAGAATAAATTATAGGGAAGAGTTATAAAATTTATTTAGGCTGCGTAAATGTTCTCATAAACAGTGTGCTTAGAGAGAGAGAGAGACTCCTCTGGCACAAGTTCTGTGCTAGCCCTTTTCCTTCATGCACATCTGGAATGGAGGCTGCATACAGAATACCTTCATAATTTTCCCTTATAAATCAGAATAGCCAAGTAAAGTCATTGAGCGTGGTGCAACTGATAGCCTTACTGATAACATTAAAGAGATGTACTTCATTTCTAACAGGATTTCTTTCAGAACTTGTTAGTCTACCTAAAATTAAGTATCTGATGTACCAATATCTGTACCAAGCCTGCTCTTGTGGATATCTTCTCCATGCTTTCTGGAAATGGCCTCCTACTGTGTCATAAAAGTCCTCAGGGAGAAGATTCCCCTGCTTCAGTTGAAATTTTATTTATAATGGTTTTCTACAGTTTTAAGGAATGATGAGGGGACTAGCTAGCCTACTTATTGCTATATTGCAGATCCCCAGGTGACCAAATACCTTGCAGGAGGACAATGTACTTCTGTTTAGGAGGTACATAACTAGATAGTTCATCATTATCTGAATCCAGGTCAGTGTCCTGGATTCAGGCAAATAAAGAAATTCAAAAATTGCCAATTACAGAAACTTCAAGGGTAAAAGCTATGTATTTTAAAATGAAGTGTTCACATTTCACTATTAGTCTTTTCCACTTCTAGCAGATCACATCTTCAAGTTTTATTAAGAATGGTAACATGCTTTAAATGTCTATTAATGTATGCCTAATTATAATGGAAGACCTATAAAAATCCTTCTGACAGCCACATGAATAGCAAAACAATTATACTCAGTATAATTGCAATGAATACTAAGTGAATTAATAATGAAGGGATTCTTAGAAACAAAATTGCAAACAAGGATGTTCAGCTTATTCTACACGGGGCCAAATCATTAAAGAATGTATGGAGTAGTTCTTTATGAAATCAATGGGCAATTTTGCTTTAAAATTATGATAAAAGCTATGTCACAATAGTTTCAATCGTTTATGAGAACACTTTTATCTGGAAATCCGCTGCAAACTTTTATTTCTAGAGGGAAGGAAGTTAAAAAGTCAGCACACAGTAATAAATGTAGGGGATAGT
Source organism: Pavo muticus (assembly GCA_016647715.1). Lineage (NCBI taxonomy): Eukaryota > Metazoa > Chordata > Aves > Galliformes > Phasianidae > Pavo > Pavo muticus. The sequence goes on from JACDJE010000030.1 coordinate 2,090,567, forward strand.
TTTGTTTTGTCTACCTGCATATTCAACATCAGCTCTTCCCAAGACTGTATCTAGAGTGTAGAAACAGATTTAAAATACATGGTGAAAAAATATACTATAGAAAATATTAAGCAAATTTAGCTATACTTAAAAAGACATTATTAAAATTTATTGAAGGAAAATACAAATGAATATATGAAAAGGGATTTTTAATTATTTTTGTTTTTAATAGGATTCAGCATCCCAAATTCAGAGGTCCTTAACAGACATCTACATCTTCAAGAGTAGTTTACTGTAAACAGTGGAAGTATATAGCAGCTCTAGAGTATGACTTATCTTTTCTCAAGATAAATCTGAAAAATAAGTCAAATGAATGACTGTCTAGAAATGTCCATTTTCTGTCTGTAAGGTCAAAAGGGATCTGGCTGCTTAACTCATAGAACCTTCGAATCATTAAGGTTGGAAAAGACCTCTAAGATCATGTAGTATAACTGCCAGCCCATCACCACTATGCCTAATAAGCCAGGTCCACAAATGCCGCATCTACCTCCAGGGATGGTGACTTCACCACTTCCCTGGGCAGCCCATTCCAATGCATTACCACTCCTTCTGAGAAGATTTTTTTCTTACTATCCAATCAGAACTTCCCCTGGTGCAATTTGAGTCCATTACCTTTCATCCTTTCACTAATTACCTGTGAGAAGAGGTTGTACAGGGGTACAATCACCTCCCTGTTCATTTCAGCTATTATTTCTGACACAAGCCAAGACACTGTTGGCCTTCTTGACCACTTTGGCATGCTGCTGGCTCATGTTCAGCCAGTTATCAACTAACATCCCTTTCCTCCCCGCAGCTTTGCAGCCATTCTGCTCCAAACCTGTAACAATGCATGGGGTTGTTGTGACCAAAGTGCAGGACCCAACACTTGGTCCTGCTGAGCTTCATACAATAGACCTCAGCCCCTTGATTCAGCCTATCCTGATCCTTGTGTAGAGCCTTCCTACCCTCATTCGGTTCTCATGTGGAGAACTCACAGCAAGTGAGATGAATCATAGAATCATAGAATCATAGAATCACAACGTTGGAAAGGACCTACAAGATCATCTAGTCCAACTGTCCTCCCATTACCCTTGCTACCACAAGCCACTAAACCATATCTCATAGCTCCTCATCCAGACGCCTCTTGAACACTGCCAGGGACAGCGACTCCACCACCTCCCTGGGCAGGCTATTCCAGTGCCTGACCACTCTCTGAGAGAAAAAGCTTTTCCTTATGTCTAATCTAAACCTCTTCTGGTACAACTTGTGGCCATAATGAATGAATCTCACTCTGTCATAAAATTGGCATGGAGTGCTTTTTGGCATTCTCCTTTTAATCCTGACCTTTAATGAACTTCTGTTCTCATAGAACAGTGAGTTCTTCTGCTCATTGGAGTAAGACTCTTGACTTATCCATGGGATATGAGTAGGATATGTCTGTCAGGTAAAAATTTCTGTGAGCCTTCTGAGACAGGAGATACTTTGTTCATTGTTTTACTAATATCTACCAACTGTATGAAATGTGATGGAAGAACATTTGCAATTTTAGTCTGTGTTTCAGCCTCTTGTGGTATGCTTTCTGTCAGGCAAATTAATTTTGACTATGACTAAACACAGTTGGGTTATGTGGCTTTGTGTATATACACAGGAATAACTACTGAAATGTTAGGATATTAATCTGTTGTTATTATGCATCCTGGAACAATAAGGTAGGAACATATCCTTTAAGAAGAGCTATATAAAAGTTAGGCCTTTAGTCTGCTAGGCCTTAATGGAGAAAAGCATACTCTTGTGCCACAAAATAGATGTTTACTTAGATACAGTGACTTGCTTTACAAATGCATCTGTCTCTAACCCCAGAAAAGCCTGGAGTTTCATATCACACAGGACTGGATGAGTACTTTCCAGATGCATTTAAATAAGATAAATTAATCTTTCAATTAGAGTTAATGTTCCAATTGATTTTTTTTTTTTTTCTGGATACTTACAATAGAGTTCAGCCTTCTCCTGTCAATTCTCAATACTTGCATGATGGTAGTTCCCAAAATGTATATTTTGGACTGGAATATAAAGAACTCAATTAATTCTGTTGTTACTGTCATTTTTACTGTTTACAAGCAATTCATGATTAACAGTAATATTATTGTTATATATTTCATTGTTATTTTTTATCATGAAGAACAACCATAAAGTATATAGCAACTATCTCACATCTGACAGTTTTAAAGCAAATGCAGGTATTCAAATTGTTAGTGATATTTTTATGGATTTGTACATGTTATGAATGATCAGACATTTGTTCAATAAAAGACATCACTCTTTCTCAGTAAAAGTGTGTTAACCTAAGATATGAACCAAACAACAGACCAAAAAAATGACCTTGGCTTTATCTTTATACATTTTCTTTTCTTTTTGTTTTTGGTTTTGAAATTAATTTGGGGGGGTGGTCAGGGAATGTAATTATTAAATCAGAACATTTATTTAGATATACTAAATATAACAAAAAATATTGAGAAGATGCTTTAAATGCATAAACATTAATTTTCAAATTTAAGTTGGGATTTCTGATTCTTTTTAATATTAAAATAGCTGTATGTCTTCATAATAATGTCTTCACAACAGTCATTAGTAAAGGATAATGTTTGTTTTAATGATAATTCTTAGCATGTATGCAAAACCAATAACCTCGCTTTTCTGTAGTTCCAAGGTATTAGGGATGAATTACTAAGTTATATTTTATTTTTAATAGAACAATTATTCCACAACTGAAACACTCCATCACTCCATGCCAAATATTTGACCAAAGCCAATTTCTATTGAGATGTTTTAAGCAGCCAAAAATTGAAGTTTATGATGGAAGTTTTGCTACCTATTTAGTGACAGAAACATGAACAACTTCTTGTAATTTAACATGTGGAATGAACCTCCATATATATGTGGCAAATACAGACTTAGCCACCTCAAGGGTTTGTCATTTTTAGATAAAAAAGATTCAATGTCATTATACAGTGTCTCTGCAGAGCATCATAATTATTCTGCATACATACAATATTTATTTAAAACTTAAAATTAAACTTCAAGAGGTGGTCATTTGAAAGCTGGCAGTCAGTGAACGGATCCTCTCTTCATAAAAAAGAGAATATTTCTTCTAAAAGTTAAGAAGTAGATCAAAACGGTCTTTCCAGTAACTGACACTTTAGTCATACAGATGCTTTTTATGTGTCAGATTTATTAATAAAGAAGGTCCATGGGAACGAACAGAAGAAAATCTTGAGGATGTGACTGTCAGTTTTTGATATGTCAGGTATAATTTTGTAACTGTGATTTTTGGATAGCAGTACACACACAGCATTGTACTGATGTTTGTGTACTTCTTTGTACTTTTCATTTGTGATGACTGAGAAAGAAGATGAGGCGGAGATGTTTTGATACAGGATTGAAACTTGAAACTACAGTCCTTCAATTTGAACAGCATTTCTTTTTCATCTTTCTTTTCATGTTACCTTTTTAACTTCTGCCACTGATGTAAAGAAAAAAGAAAATTTGAAAAGATGCCAGGTGTTGGTTCTTATCTAGGTGAAAGATCACAAGAATGGAGAATAAAATACAGTTTTAGTTTGTCACAGTGACAGAATTATGAGACAGATCAAATACTTGTCAACAACAAATGTTTGTCCTCCTAAAGCCAACACAGAATAATTTAGACTGTGACATCTCTTCCCATTTCATGCAGAAAATAAGAATTATTATAATTAGCTGAAAGTGGAATATGCTACCTCTGCTCTTCCATCAGTAATAGCATCTGCTTTGGCAACTCTTTGTGTACATTTGTGGTGTTTTGAAGGTATCAAAGTGCAGCAAAGAATGGCAACAAAATATCACAGAAAAGAGGAAAAGCAACTGAGTGAAAATCTTTTATTTATTTATTTATTTTATTATTATTATTCACCTTATAGAGCATGTTATGTAAGAAAAGGTAAAAATGTAAAATGTGCATTTTCCACAAATCTATATCTGACCTGAATTCCTTTTGTTTTAATTGGAAAAGTGATCATAAACAATCCTGTTACTCCTAGATTTGTTAATACACATTGAAGATAATATTTTAGAATCAGTTAGCAATATTCAGTCTTCTGAAACTAGGCATCTGCTTAAGGGTCTTATTGTTTCAAGCCATAAATAGAGGCAATGGCCTCCACTGTTGGAATTCTAATGACCTGAAACCTACTCCTTGATCTATAAGCATGCACAGCATGAGAACAGGGATATTTCTTCTCATTGACCAGTAGATTGCTATAATTAATAACTGGATGCATTGAAATCATTCACTGTTGTGAACTGCTAATTCTATTTATCTTCCTTATGATCTGATTCTTAACTTTTATTCAGCACCTTGTATAGAAATTGCCCCTTTCCTTTTAAGCTTATGAGAATTTCTTCTCTATGAAAGGTGATAAATGCATTTTTTAGAGTTGATTTTTTTTCAGTTTTTTTGGTTCCTAAGGCTCTTCCTGCTTAACCCTTAAACTCTTCCCAGTTCTCCATATGGTGCTGCTTCAAACACATCTACTTTTGTAAACATCAGTCAGAGTCCGGCTGCCCTGTCTACTTAAGAAAAGTCAAAGTTCATTCATTCATTTGTTCCTTCATTCCTTTCTTGTGAGATACAGCAGTCTATTAATTCACTTTAGTCTCCTGACGTACAAGGTATTCTGTTTCTATCATCGGTCTCTATCAGCTAAACAAAGATAAACAAACAGGCTATCTTAGACATTTCTTAAAATTGCTACTGCCACGGTGCCTTAGAATTATGTTTTTATGGGAGTGGCCCCCCAAAACAATGAAAATTAAATTTGAATGCAGACAACTATTTCCCAAAATCCTTCTATACAAAAACTGTGGCAATGATGGCAGTATAATCAGTGAAAGTGACTCAGGGGAGCATGAAGAGCTCCCACACAGCCTACAGAACTGATATGAAGGATATCAAATCATGTGATTGAGCAGCACTTAGGAATTTGTGACACTTATCACTTGCAGAGGAAGCCACTCAGCAATCACACATGTGCAGTCTTTCCCCATAGGTTCAGCCTTCCCAGCTCTCCTCCAGAGCTACGGGAGAGCTTGCTGTTCACCAGGGAAATCCTCTGGGTTGGCTGCTCTTTTCCATGCCTCCCGAAGGAAACACGGCCAATCAAAGCCGCTCCACGCTTTACGCTCTTCCTATGATGAGGGCTCTTATTCATTCTTGAATGCCTGCTAGCACATATTCCAATTTTTAGGAGCCTAAATGCCTTTTCCAGTTTAGCCTTGAATCCTTTTCAAGATTATTTACAATCTTTGGCTGGGCTGTAGATGAGTGAGTAGGAAATGCCCATTTTGTGTCGTCACATGACAAATGGGTTTCTTTTGGCTTTGGGGGAAGCAAAGTCCTGTCAGCTCTGGCTTTCTGCTTGCTCCCTCTTCCTCCAGCTACTTTAAAATTTTCCTGGCTAGCTGAGATAGGCTTCCCAGCCTGCTGAGGCTAGAGGCATACCCATCCTGGCGCTTGGTGCAGGGACATACAGGCATCCGTTGGAAGAAAGAAGGGCTGGAGGATCCTGTTGTAATTTCATTCACTAAAGGTAATCGGTGCCACTTCGTGTTCCTCTGATACAAGAAGGTGTTGCACAACACATCTCAAAGAGCACCTGCTAACATGCAGAAATTTTTAGAGCAACAGGAGGACATAGCTGAAGGGGAAAGAAAACTCTACAAAGATGCAACTGCCGTTGGCCTGTAGGGCATGTTAGGTACTCAGCTGGAGTTTTTGTCTCTGGATATCTCCCACAGGAATAAACAGAACTCCAGATGATAAAAAACAAAGAAAACACTAAGCCAAAGTAATGGTAAAGATATCAGAACAATTTTAAAACTATCTAAACTCTTAGGAAGTATCAATTTCTTCCTCTTTCTTTCTTACTTTAATGTCTTGAATAAAACTAGTACTCCTTGCTCTAATTTTAACAACTAACATTAGACTATGTAGGGGGGAATGGGGGCTCTATGTGTGTATGCATGTGTGTCTGTGAAGCTGCAGCCTTCTTGGCAGCTGTCTTGCTGACATCCCTGCCAGTCAGCAGCTGCATACCAGCCAGCCCTTTTTTGTGCCAATCTGGTGGTGAGTGGTGCAGAAACATTTTAATTAATGTTGAACTTCTTAAAGTTGAAGTGAAAACAATTACAGCTCAATTTTACTTTGCCTCCTCACTTTCATCACTTACATTCTCTCTTCCTCCTCCTTCTCCATTAGAGGGCTTCATTTCACAGACTGTGAATTATAATCTAATTATTATATTTTTGAAAGGCAGGCAAGGCATTGTTTCTTCATCCTTCAGTTAAAAAGCTCTGAAATGACAAAGGAAAAGCTCTTTCCTTCTTGAGTGCCAGAAGCATAGAGTCACTCCCAAAACAGACATCTAATTCCTCCCCATCTGTGATTTTTATTATTATTTTTTTTTTAACAGAATGGATCACATCTTTCCCTTAACAACTGTTTGCACACCAAACTCAAAGAAAGTTCACAGCATATATCACATGTACATTGGATATGTAAGTGAAGTGATCTGCAGCACAGCTAATTAGACCTAAATTCTTGATTTACTATTTATAAAACAAAATTGATTATTACTTCATCAACAACATTTAAAGCATCATTAAGAGAGGTCTGCTCCAGCAGCCTCAGGTTAAATTTTTTAACAAGCACTTTAGTTGCTAATCTGTGTTATTGCCAACATATGTAAACTTCCTAATGCTAATTGCATTCAGCTGTGAATCAAACAATGTCTAATTCTCTTCAGGATTAATTATGCACATGTGCTGCCTGCATTCCTAAACATGGTTCTCATAAATAATAAGAGATATATCTAGGCAGATGGGATTTTTCCAACTAAATGATCTGTTTATCATGAATAAAACAATTGACATATACTAGACTTCTAATGCACAGTCGCCACAACATTCCCATGTTTTTTAATCATAAATAATTGCTACAGCANAAAAAAAAAAGCGGAAATTTCCAGGTTGAGTGTGGGTGAAACATGTTATGAGAAGAGATCCAGTGTCCTGGACTGGCTTCAACTCCACCGTTCAAAATGACAAATGCTGGGTAAAAGGCCACTGGTTTAGCTGCAGCCTTTACATTTCCAAGAGCAGTTAGAAGATCCTTGCCAGGATGACTTTTCTCCCTCGATGCCAATAACAAATAGCAAGGTAATGAGGGCACAGATTCTGCAAAGGAGTGAAGGAGTGATAAAAATAAGGAGAAAAAATGTCCTATGTTATTTTTGAATGTGTTTCTAGTTTCTTAATTTCAGTCCTCTTTTGATGTAATGCATGCCATATGATTTGATACATTTCAGCATAGGCCTACAGATACATCTGCTCCAGTGTTTGATTGTGGTATTCTGGTTGATATGCGAAATGATGAAGATGTTAGACTTAGTCATAAGATGGATTCTGTTTTTAATCATTATACAAGGTGTTATCTTTCCTGTGGAAAGTCAGTCCTGAACAGTATACACTCTAAGCAGAATTGTCTTTCCAAATGATCTTATGTTGTTGATACTGGAAATGAATTCCAAGAATGGGATGCAAAATGTGTCCACTGACATTTGGCAGGGTGCTCAGTTACAACAGTAAGATAACATTAATGCTCCAATATAGGTCATATTTTGTAAGGTGTTTTTTCCAATAACTTCTTAGTTGCATATACAGTTTTATTTTTGTACTAGAAACAGTGAACTTCCTTTTCTTACTTATCAATACACAGCAAATGATAAAGACAGAAGTAGAGTTCAAGATATGAGGAATTATGGATCAACTTTACCCAGTGGTATGTGGAATTTTTCTGTGAGTTTTCTTGAGCTATTATTTTTTATATTTGTATTGATTGTAGCCAGGTCACAGCTTCTTTCATTTGAGTTTAAATGAGTTAACCAAGTCTTTTTGTTGATCTCTTGGGGTCTTATGTACTCAGATTAATCTGCATTTAATAATTTTATTATAAGTGGTGCTTGTAGTGTCATGTGTAGTGTTATGTCATTGCTGGTTCCTTCTAATAATAAATAAAAGTAATGATATTCTATATAAAAGTTAAACTTTAAAAAGCTTTAGCTCCTTGGCAAATGTTGCAATTAATGAAAAGACTACTCTGAATATATATCAACTATTTTTGTAGAAGTTTACAGATCACTATGGCAAACTTTGACAGTGTTGCACCCCATGGTTTCTTTATACATTCAAATGCCCTAGGAGGGAAATACTAGTGGTGGATGAGCTGAGGCAGATTTTATGTAAAGACTTATTGCTTAGTAACACTTGATAACAAATATAGACACAGAAAGAGTTTGTTTGGAATAGGAGAAATTAATGCTCTTGGGATTGTGAAGTTAGTGTTGAAATTTGCTATTAAAACCAAGCTAAAATAGCTAAAATAGGATCAGTATGTTTTAACAATTTCTAAGACTATATATCACCATACTAAAAGATCAGGAAGAACAATATTTGACCTTAGGTGGCAAGTTACATACTCATTTTTCAATGTTGGTTTAGAATGTCCATCCTTCCTTCCTTCCTCCCTTTCTTCCTCCCCTCCCTTCCTTCCTTTCCTCCCTTTTCTCCCTTCCTCCCTTTCCTCCCTTCCTCCCCTCCTCCTTTCCTCCCTTCCTCCCTTCCTCCTCCCCTTTTCTCTCCTCCTTTCTTCCTTTCTTTCCTTTTGAACCAAGCTCTAACTCAGCTTGCAACTACTGTCACAAGTTCCCAGCAAGCAGCATCTTCAGGCAAGATGTCTTGGATAAAAACCCACAAATTCCATGAAATCAGGTGCTACTTCTGCATTTTGTGCTTTTCCAGAACATACTGCAAAGGACTGTCCTTTATGTTTGTTGGTTGTGCCACAGTTTGCCCTTCCACTGGTTTTGGGGCCATCTGAAAGAAAAACCAGCAGAAAAAACTATATACACATGGCTTGAATTTGTCTTCAACAGATTGGTTGGAGATCAATGCATGTTACTGGAAGTGAGCATGTTGGAAAAATGGAGACAGTAAGGATGGAAGTAATGAAAGGGCAACAACGCAGGCAGCATTCCTCTTCCCCTCACAAAACTGAAGGATTGAAAACACCAAAGGTGAGGAGGTGGAAAAAGAAAAGAGAATAGAAGGTTGGAAACAGTGCAGGTGGAGAGAATAGAAATCTAGGATTGTTGGAAAAAGTCAGAAAATGAAGGCAAGGAGAAGCAGTCTGTAGAAAATAACTCAAGAGGAAGTTACGAAAGTGTTGCAATAGTTGCTCCAGGCACAGTGCAGAAGAGGAAGATAAAGTGAAAGGAATAGTAGAGAAGAATGAATACAGGCATGTCACCTGCCCGGTGCTATCCTGCATTAGGTGCTCCCTTTTCAGGAGCAAAAGTAATAGCAAAGTGCATTGCAGCAGAACACAGAAGGAGAGCAGCACCCATTGCACAGCTGGGGCAGCGCAGTGGCTACAGCTGGTCCTTGAGGGGGGCAAAGGGAACTGCCCATGGGCAGGGATAGCTGGAGTGACAGCGGGCTTGAGGGATGAAGAGGAGGACAGTAAGGGGCTAGGGGAAGCTTCTCTGGGGCATGGAGAGAGAAGTTTGACCCCGGGAGGAGAATTGCAAAAGGTTTTGGAGAACAAGGCTTCGAGACTGACTGTGTTGGGTAGGAAGGAACGGTTTGAATGAAGGCCCCAACTCGGGAAAGTGGGAAGAGGGAGAAGGAGCTGGAAGAGGGACTGTTAAGTTGCTAGCGGAGTGAGCTGAAGGAAAAAGGAAGGGATGTAAATGAGCAAGGGCTGCAGAAGGTGTCAACAGGACACCAAAGGATAAATACAGTTTTGCCTCACCATGCCCTTCCCATCCTGTTTTTCTCTCATCTAAAAAAACCGCTCTCGGCATCATCTTCTGTTTTCTAACTTTGAACAAAGCTAGCCCTACCATGGTGGGTGCGTGCAGCTCCTAAGTATCAATTCCAGCTCAATTTCCTCAAGTCCTTAAGGGGGAAAAAAAAAAGGCAAAAAAAAAAAAAAAAAA